>CM076580.1:1444723698-1445144827 GCA_034641835.2 Pinus albicaulis
TGATTCCTGGTTTGACTAAAATGTCAATTTTAATGGTAGGAGAGATATTGGCCATGTTTCCTTCTTCGAAAGCATCAGGTGCAGGGATGGGATTTTTAACTATTTCGCTTGCATTAGTATGAATCTTTTGTCGAAGTGTACGAAAAAATACCACTTTAGCTACACATAAATAATAGCCCTAACATCAAATGTGGCTGCCAATATCTTCAGATCTGCAGTTAGTTGATCAAGACAAGAGCTGCAAAAAACCAGATCTATGCATAGAAAGACATTAAGCAGTAAAAAGAAGGGTTTGCTCCATATATCCAATAGACAAGACAAGAACAAATTTTGAAAGAATTTTTGTATTAAGGGCACCTGGGAGGAAAACAAGAAGGCGTATCCAATTCTCCTCAATGGGATGGGTTCTTGGAAGTCCTCAGCACTTCAGATCTAGGATCTCTCTCTCTTGTTGGTGTAGAAAACCCAGACAAAGATAGAACTCAAAGGGAGTTCACACAACAAATAATGTAGAATGTGACCAAGTGTATAGATCCAGAGTGATCTAATAGGCAACAAAAGGTGAAGAATGGTAGGAAAAACCCTCCTATTTATAACAAAATATTGGGTCATTCTAGATCTTGGTGCATGATTAAAATAATGTTTAACCAAATCTAAATCCACCTTTTATGGAATATTTTATTATATTTGTTGGAGGGAAAAAGTATTTGACTTGGGTCAAATCCCTTTATTTTTCAAAAATAAATAAATAAATGATTTATTTATCTTTTTAAGGAAGTGGTTGAAAGATAATCAAATAAATAATGATTTATTTAATTATTTGTGGGTGATTTGGTCATATTTAACAAGGAATATTATCTAAATAAGATTTAAATAATTATTCCTAGAAAATAATAAGATAAACAAAGGTTTATCTAATTAATTTCTTTGTTTTTGGGTTAAACATGACTGGGAATAATAATTAAATTATGGTTTAATTAATTATTCCATGAGGAAAATCAAACAAATATAGGTTTGTTTAATATTTTCTTTTGGGGTTTCCTGTTTAGACCATAAATAACCTAATAAATGTGGTTTATTAAGTTATTTAACATAGTGAAGGAAATTTTACTTAGGGTAAAATTGGTCTTACATGGTGTACTTGGGTCCATCTAATGATAATAGGTTAGATGATCAAAAAATGGTGTAACACCCAATATTTGTACCTAATATTATTTATTTTTGTAGAATATTTTGAGAATATTGGGCAGATTATGAAGATTTGGAGGAGGAGATAATATAGGTACTTTCCCCCTGCTACAAGAGGATCAATATTGGATAATAAATGAAAAAAATATTATTAAATTATTTACAAATTCTGGCTCTACTGATTGAGAAAATCTAGGATTGTGTTCCCTATCATTTAATGAAAATTCCTAGTGTTGGGAACTAGATCAATGTTCTGAGATATTTTAGACGAGAAAGTTTCCTCCTTTCAAGCAGAATGCTTCCTCATCACTTTGTATAAGAACCAGTTAAAATTTTCCTCTAGGGTAATGTATTTTTAGTCTTCTTGTGGAGAAAACATTGTAGTTAGCAGCTCCACTTTCATTTCTAGTAGGGATGTACTTGAATCGATCCAAATAATGAAGTTTGGTGTGAATTTTAGCTTCTGAAGCTTGGTTTCCTCAAACTAACTTTGATTATCCTTGGGCTTGGCCATCCTAGGAGCATCATAACCCTCTTGTACAATTTTTGTGTTTCCTTTTAATGTCTTTTTCACTCACATCTTGTATTTTTACATTTAGTGTTCATGCCCCTTTTGTTGTAGGTTACTTTGGTTACATTATTCAAGTGAGTTGTTTTTCAGGTTATTTACATAGTCAAAAGAATTATTAATCCTTATAACAACTATGAAAAGTCTCATTCATTGTTGATATACTTGGATTGGTTTATTAGTTCACAAATCTAGAATTTATGGAACTCTCTTGTAGCAAAATATTAGTAATTTTCTGCTATTTTTTAGAAGGGGTTAATGAGCTTCATTTGAGTTTATTCAAATTTTTTTTAGTCGTAAAATAATTCAATTTAATAAAAAAAACTACCCTATATCATTTTTAATTGACCAGGTCAGGAATTTGATACGCTAACTAGCTCATTAATTCTTGAATTTACAGTTTGTAGAGTAGTAATTTTCTGCTATTTTTTAGTAGATCTTAACAAGGGCATTTTTGAGTGATTCCACTTGAAATGGAGTCCTTGGACATCCTAATTCATAAAAAAAAATTCCCATATCATTTTCTTCTGATTTTCTTGGGAATTAGGCAAGTCATCTCGAGGTGTAGCACTCTTGTAGAAATCTTATCACTCCTGTAGCAATCCTGTAGCAGTCCTATAACAATATCTTTTTGAGATTTTCCTTTCCCAAACTCACTCCAAACTCATTATATAAGTATATTAATATCCTATGAATTCTATTAGGGCACTTTGGTTGAGTTAATTCTTGCTTAGGTCGCCATTTATCTCTTACATTGCTTATTTTTTGAATGTTGATTTCTACAATTATTCTAGATTTCCTTTCTGCATTGTACTTCAAGAAAAGTGTTCTTTCCTTCTTGAAAAGGTAATATAGGACTTTTTTTTTCTAAAAAATAGAATATATTTCCTTTAATGTAATTTATTTTCCTACAATATAGATTATATTTTCTTAGGTTGTCATTTTTCTTTACATTTTTTAAAATAGAATCAATGTCCTTTTTTCCATTTACTTTCTAACAAAAGTAGAATAGGTTTTATTATTTTTCTTTACATTATGATTGGAAAATTACCTATATATTTTCTTAATTGAAGTTTCTTCATTTCATTCTTTCACTTGCATTAAAGGGATTCAAACTAGAAAGAGGAATGTGTCTATTGCACGTACAATGTTGATCCCTGTTAAGATTGTACGAACCCCGGGTTGATAATTTAAGTCGATAACCTTAGGAGTTGGAGCTTTCTTGTTTAAATACTAGGTCTCATTAATTTTTGTTATTTTTTCTTGGAAGGGTATCAAATAAATAAATATCTTCTTCTTGGACTTATTCCCTCTTTATTTTCTATAAAAACAAACAAATGGATTAGGTATTTTCATTAGTATTCTCATTTAAAAAATATATATATGCCTTCAACACCACAAACTCCCCCACTTGATCATGTGCATGTAAAGGTGTGGAAGTTAAATTAGAAGGAGGCATGGAGCAGCGCTAATTTGTCAACTCATATTAGCAAGATATGAATTATCCCTCCTCTCTCCATATGAGCTATAATGCACATTTTCAACCTTGGTATATTTCTAGCACCTCACCTTAGTCTCCATGGTATTATCCTTCACAATGAGGTAATCCATATATATGGTATTATCCTCCTCAATATTTCATTCCTCCATTTCATCCATATCAACACCAACCTCCTCAATGGGGTGATCCATATTTTCCTCAATATCCTCAATATCCTCCATACCAAATTAAATGCTATCCATCCCATTAAAATTCACCACAACCACATCCTAAATCACAACCATTTAAATGATCCACTCCCATTAAAGTACCTGCACAACCATCTCCAAACGGAAGCAATAAATTAAGATGACCCACTTACAATGTTGAGATACAAAATTTCCAATCAAATCCTATTGATTGAAATGACATTCATCTTGGATCACAAAGAGTATTGCAAAGAATAAATTCTCTTGATCTTGTTGAAGAGGAATTTTTAGGGGATACTAAAGAATCATGGACCACATTTGATGGATAACAACCATTAGAGACTAAGATTTAAGAATTTATACAATGCTTATCATCATATCCTTTATATGTTTAAGGGTCTAATCATCAAATAGTGGAATATTTGAATGGAACAGAAAAATAAGACATGAAGAATGATCTAGATGAGCAAGTAAACCAAGGGCACCAAAGCTATATTGAGGCTTGGTTGCAAGAAATCATTAATATGGAGCATCATTATCTTCATTAAAGTGCTTGATATCATCAAAGTGAATTAAGTTGCTCTCTAATATTCAAGTACACATGAAAGAATAGGTTTCAAGCGTACATATGAGTGTATATATCATCTTCTTATGAACATGGCTCCATTGGAAGTATTCCTATTCTTCAAAGAGATTTTTTTTTTCAAGTAGGGTAGGATTGAGGAATAAAATAAAAAAGATGAAAAGAACTAAAAGAAGAAAAATAAAATCTCTAGTGAAAACCTCCTTTTGGGCACTTGAAATTGGCTCATTGCTTGAAAACCTCCATGAGGTGGTAAATGGGTTTGAAAAAGGATAAAAAACAAAATATCTTAGATTAAAACCTCCTTTGTGGCTCTAGGTAGACCTACTAGTTCAAAACCTCATTTATTCAACTAGTAGGTGTAAGAAAAAAATGAAAAAAAATGAAAAAAAAAAATATTTTCTCCATGTATCTCTATATAGTGAATACAAGTGCTCTCCAACCTTTGCAAGCAACAAGAACAATTTAGCACCTAGAGAAAAAAGTTGATAAAAAAACCTGGTCAAAGAAAGTCAAAATTGGGCTTTCTCCTCTTTTGCAGAGATGCTATAACAAAACCAGGGCCATTTCAATCCATCACCCTCATCCATTTCCAATATCCACGCATCATTCCCAAGCCTTTCCCATTCATTTTCCTGACTGTCCTAATATTCTACCTGAAGGTTTTGTTTTACTACAAGACTATCAAAATATACAAGGAAATAATTGTTTTAACTGTATATCGAAAAGAATACATCAATTGGAAAATATATTTCATGGAAAGATGCATATGGAAAATGGTAAAATTATAAAGAAATTTCAGCAAATTCTAGTGCACACTTTTAAATAAATTTCCCTCCATCACCTACAACCATTTTCTATTTTTCTTGATATTCGTGCATCCATTGGCCAAGGTTTTTTACGGTGAGGTGAATAAGGATGATGTAAACATGCTCAAAAAAATTTGGGTCATTCCAATCTACCAGTTCAGAGATATGGAAAAAACAATTCAACTACAAGAGTGTTCCATAATTACTACACGAATGTCCAAATTTGCTATAGTAGTAATATATGCTTATAAAAAGGGGTCAAAAAATCAAATTTTCCCTTGGGAAATATTAGTAGAGGTTCATAAAACCTCATTCACCTCTCATCCACTCCATTTAACCAAGTTTATCTCAAAATTCCACCTCTATTCATGAAAAAGAAAAACAAAACAAAGAAAAGAGACATTGCCTTCAACCTTATTCACATACTTTCACCACCATCAAGGCTTTTATTCTTGTTTCTAGTCTCACCATGATTGATCCAAGTCACTAAATGAATTTCATGAATCAACATAAGGTTTGAATGAGGTTTTGGAGAGAACTATGTGACTGCTACATGAGAGAGATCAGTCATGTAAAAAGGTTACACAAATCCAAAAGAACCAAGAGAAGAGGACTATTGCAGCTTCATAATGAATAACTTACCATCCTTAAGCATTAACAAGTCCATCATTGAGTTTTTATGAACCTAGACCATCCTTGAAGAGGAAACCAATTCACTCCAATAGAAGTAGATTGAGCACTGGAGGGACCTGCATGAATAAGGATATTGTATGAGTCAAATACCTATCAGACAACATCATCATTGTTTCTCAAGTATATACTTGTAAGTGAGAAAAAAATGAGGAAGATCACATTCAAGGACTAGTTGATCAACCAATGGTTCAAAAATAACATGCATGCATCTAAAGTAGCTCAACATTAGGTAGGTGTAGGTATATATTGTTCTTCACCTATCCTCTTGAGCATATTATCGTTAAAGAAATTGTTTTCAATACACACAAGATAAGGTTTTATAGGTTGAATGTGGCTAGTAAACTTGCTAACCTATACTAGTAGTAATGAATTTCTCACAAAAACCCATGCAATGTGGAAAATTCAAAGTGGGGAAGGCGATAATTACGAGAAATGAGGACCATATCACCAAGCGCACCGAGCCCAATACCACAAAAATAAATAAATGAACAAGGCTCAACTGCATTTGTATCAATTATCATTACCAAAATAGTTAGAGAGTCACATTAAGATATCAAGGGATGAGATAGATTCCATGAGAGGCTACATAGGGTGCTACAAAAGAGATACTAGTTGATTTCCAAGTGCTACATGATCACACATAAATGCTACAGGAGAAGCAGAGCTGCTATAGCAGAGACAAAGTCGCTGTTATAAGACACAAAGTAGGTTCTACAAGAGACAGTGTGTTTGCTAAATTATTTTCCCAAGAGGAAAAAAGGGGCCTTGTCTTGTGCATTATTTCCCACATAACCTTATAATTTCAGAGGGTCCTCCAAGGGAAGGGTAAGTAACCAATTATCCTCACCTCCTATGCACAAAACACATGGGGAATTTTGCATATTTTTTCCACAAAAAATAATATTGTATCAAAATCCTAAAAGTAGAAAGAAATTGAAGGTATGTATTTTTCTTGTAAGATAAGCATGATTGTAGGATGATGAGCTTGTTTTGAGTTGGGCATGCAAATTTTCTTCTCCTAAGAAGAAATAGAGAAAAGTTCCATTATTTTTTATCTGAAGCTCCAAGTTACTATGAAAAATGATAGTTGATAGCAAAAGTTCCCTGTAACAACCTTGAAAAACTACAATGGGGATCATGGAATGGGGTTTCAATTATAGGGATCCTGCAACCAAGAAGGAGAAGAAGAAACTAATAAAGAAGAAGTAGAGGATGGAGAATAAGGAGATAATCCAAAAGAAAAGAAAAAAGGAAGAAGGAGAAGTAGAGGGACACACCAAAATAAAAGTGCTTAAGAAAGACCTAATCAAACTTCCTATAACACAAATAGTAGAATGGAGAATTGTAGAATCCATTGGGAAATAATCTGCCAAAAAAGAGAAGAATAAGGAAACAAAAGGAAATAAGAAATTCACCATCAAAATAGAACTCAATTCAAAGTGATGAAAATAGGATTTCCAATATGTCTCTAGTCTCTTCTAGCTCATCTCCAAGGCCTAAGAGGTGTTATAGAAAGGTAAGAGAAAAAAGTATGCATGATGTGTAATTCAGGTCAAGATATAATAGATTATGTGATGTATTATAGGATGATACAGGCCTGCTATAGGTCTACTACAAGGTGCTACCATAAACTTTTTTTTGCTACAGGAACACATCCAAGGGATTTTTTTAGGGTTTCAGAGGTGTCCAAATGGTGGAAAAAGGTATCAGGAAGTTGGAAAAGGATGTCAAAGACCTTTCCAAACCAAAAAAATATTCAAGAACCCATATTTCACAAGGCAAAATAGGTAGAATAGTTGTCTCTATAAAAATTGTGATTTTTCTATGCATAAACATTTTTCGAAAAATGAGTGAAAATGGAATGAAGGTGTCAAGGGAGAGGGTGTTAATGCAAAGTAGATGATGCCAATATAACCTACAAGATAATGTAGTTCACTTTTAAAGAGACAATTCATGTTATTTTTCTTCAAAGACTACTAACCAAATACATTTAAAGAACAACTACATGTTTGTGCTTGTCCGTTCAAAACCTACAACCAGTATTATTAAAAGAAGGGATCGAGGAATGTACAAGAGAGAGGCCTCTAGGGCCATTAATGAGGCACAATTAGGTCACTATGTTTCTCAGTGAATGCGAAAAAAATATCGTAGAAAAGTATTATGGGCCTCAAAATTAGACATAAATTATGTCCCATGTGACCATCCTTCAACACATTACAACTATTTTTTCAATATATGAATTTTTTTATCTTTAATATTTTCATTAGGAAGGTTTAGAGATAATTTCATATGTGTGCCTAGTATTTTTTTTTTTTGCATAATATTGTTATAACATTGGAAAGATTATGAATATTTGGAAGAGGAGATAACCTATGGACTTTCCCTCTGATATAAGAGGATCCATATTTTTAATAAATGAAAAAAAATATAATTAAAGTATTGACAAATTATGGAGTTCCACTGATTGAGAAAATATAGGAATGTGCTCCTTTTCATTTAATATAAATTCCTAGTGTTGGGAACTAGATCCACTTTTTGATGGATTTTGGAGGTAATATTTTCGTCCTTTTGAGGATAATTCTTCCTCATCACTTTGTATATGTAAAAATTTTAAATTTCCTCTAGGGGAATGTATTTTTAATCTTCTTTTGGATAAAACTTGTTAGTTAGGAGCTCCACTTTCATTTCTAGCATGGATGTACTTTGATTGATTAAAATAATGAATTTTGGTGCCATTTTTAGCTTCAAAACTTTGCTTCTTGCATACGAATCTGAGTATCCTTAGTATTGGCCATCTCGAGGACATCAAATCTCTCTTCTACAATTTCTTTATTTCCTTTGAATGTCGGTTCCACTTGCATATCTTATTTCTACATTTAGTTTTCTTGCCTTTTTTGTTGTAGGTTACATTGGTTAAATAATTGAAGTGATTTTTTCTATAGTTTATTTACAAAGTCGTGCTTAGATTTCATATTCATCATTGATCTACTTGAATTTGTGTACTAGTTCACAAATCTAGAATTTATGGAAGTCTCTTGTATAAACTTAGTAGTACTTTTATGTTATTTTTTAGAACATTTTAATGAACTTAATTTGAGATGATTCCTCTTGTTTTGAGTCATAAATTCATTAAATTTAATAACAAAATTTAGCCCAATAATTTTCACTTGATCATGTTAGGCATTTGATAGGTTAAATAACTCACAAATTCTTGAATTTACAGTTTTTAGAGTAGTAATTTTCTGCTAGTTTTTAGCACATGTTAACCATTGCAGTTTTGAGTGATTCCAATTGGAATGGAGTACTAGGACATCCTACTTCATAAAAAATATTGTCCCATCTGATTTTCATCTTATTTTCTTGGGAATTTGGCAAGTTATCTCGACGAGTAGCACTACTGTACCTATCTTGTCACTCTTGTAGCAATCCTGTAGTAGTCCTATGTAATATTTAGAATTTTTCCTTCAATAAATTGGAATATTAAATTTTGTTAATTTCACTTAAATTTGAATAATTGGGTGAGGAGGCCCAAACACAATAATAACATGGATGAAATCCCTCTTAGTATGAAAGGGGATCAGCAATGGAGCTAGATTTCACACCCTCATGTGTGAAAGGAGACACAAAGAGGTTGGGTCAAGTTTGACCAAGTCAAACAGCGCAGAGGTATGAGGTGGAAAGCATCTTGTGGGACAGTGCAAAGAAAGAGGAGGGAATTTTCCTTGATGAAGTAAACCCTAAAGAGTGGGACCCATGGAGAGGGAGCTCTCATGTGTTTAAAAGGAGGGAAAAGTAGTCATTATTACTCATGCATATGATTATAAATTTCTTGTCTGCTTAGACTATTTGCAGTCCCATCTGTTTAGGTTAGTTGTTGTGCTTCTTAGCACAAGGAATTCCTGTTTAAGAATCCTTCTCCTTTCTTGAGAATCTTCTTGAATGAGTTGAATTGATTTTCCTCACATCTAGGCTTGAGGCCAAATATCCTCCTCCAGTACAACGTTATTTCTGCAGCACAATAATGTTGTGTTGCAGGGTGTTGCAGTGAGGGATCACAACACCTCTTCCATCACTTGTTTTTCAGAGGAGGAGTCTCTCTTCCCTTTGGGAGATTATTTTGGAAGCCATTGGAGCTTATTTCAGATCTTGGCATTGGGCCAACTCATTCCCTTTCCCCTACAACGCAGTTTGCTTCAGTAACTGTGTTATTTTCATAGAGCATTTGCTGTGGGGTTTTGCATTGTTGATTGGAGGGTAAGATCTTTAGTGATAGGATCAACCTTTCACCTGAAGGATTCATTGGATGAGATTCAGCCATCAGTTGTATCATCTTCATCCATATACATCCATTTCCATTTTCTGAGTTGCAACTGTTACCTAGCAACTCCGACATTTTTTCCATTTTGTATATTTCATCCAATCCTTCTAAGGATTGTTGTATTATTGTTTCCAGGGGTTGAGAGCTTGCCCCCCCTTATTTATTGATCCATATATTGTCATATATTTCTTTTATTAAGTAATATGGATTAGTTCCTTTTATAAATTGCGTCCTCTTATCCTGTAGAAATTCATTGTGTAGAAGTGTTTCTCCATATTGATGTACATGTCCAATTGAGGCTGCATTTCTTTTCTTGAGTGACTCTTTCCTCAAGGATTTCTATACCATTGCTACAATAACATAATTTTTTTGGCTATATTCATCTTTATGTGCCCAAGCTTAATAAAATAACGTTGTTTTTCCATCTCTTATTCAAGAATTGTTGCGGTCCCTTCATTGGGCATTTTCTGAAGACAACTAGGTGTGGGAGACTTGTTTAACCCACCTGAAGGGATTTATTTTGAGCCTCCTCTTGGATTTCAGTATTATATGCATTGATCGAAGGGATACAAGTCTTGGTTTCAAATATTGTAGCAGCCATTCCTGGAAAATGCGTTTTCCATTCATGCCTTGCTAGCAGCTCCCAATTTGGGATATTACAGGGGTATCAAAGCAACTTTCTTGGCTAATCCTGTGAGTCTCAACCCAAAAATACCAAAGAATATCAAAATGATGAAGAATATAAGATTACTCTCATCAGTGTTTAGAAATAAGAAGAGCCTATCCAAAGAGGAGGAGCAAGAAGAAGAGGAAGGACCATGCACTTCCTATTCTCATCGAGAAGAAGACAAGCATGAAATATACTTGGATCATCTGATTCTAAGTAAGTACCTTGTTGAGTAAAAATTTCAACCTAGAGCTTTCAAGGAGACTCTAGCTTTTCCACATTTCATCAAGCTGAACAAAGTGAAGAGACCCTACAGTGGAAGAGAAATCAAAGGCAACAGATTTCTGTTGTCTACCTTTGATGGGTTATATACAGTCATAACTTGGGTGAGGAAGTTGGAAGAATTTTTCTTGCTACATCGTGTAGTGGAGGAAGAAGCTATTGAGATATCAGCGCTACACTTGGAGGGTGGAGCCTATGTTTGGTGGTTCAGCCACTTGAGCAATGTAAGGGTGAAAATTTTTGCAAATTTCACTCAAAGGTTGATAAAAAATTTTGAGGGAGAAGAAGAAAAGGAAGGAAAGCTCACAGCACCAATTGAGGAGCCTTGTAATAACGATGTCACATTCATAGAGGAGCAGCCACTTGTAGCAAAAGTTGGGGCAGCCAACACATTGAAGGAAGGGACTCTTGTAGCCCTACAAGAGATTCCCAAATCTCACCAAGGTATGAATAAATTTCCACTATCTATTGTTATAGAAAATTCTTTTGATAGTTGTGAAAATTTTCTTTTGCATGACCAAGGGTCAAATCACACTACTAACCTAGAGCAGCTTGGTTGCACTGCGCTGTGCAACATGGAAACATTTAAGGAGGAAATAAACCATCATCCTCATGGGCCATTGTTGGATTGCATATCACTTTTGAGGTAGGGGTTTGAAGACTTGATGGAAGATAGTAGACATCTTGAAGTGAGAAACCCTTTCTCCTTTCTAGATGACCCTTTCTCAATGATCTCCTCTCAGCTAAAAGAGAAACTTCTACTTTCAGAAAATCGAAGACCTCATTGGTTTTGGAGGATTGTTGTTGAGAGGTAGGTCTCATGGAGAGATCTCATTAGAGGTGCACTTCAACACATCATGGAGTGCAAGGATTTTCTTCCATTCTCACGGGAGCAGATAGAAGATGGAGGACATATTAGGATGGATAACATCTCTCATGGTTTTTTTGGACATTCCTTGAGCCATACACATCATTATGGGAGGTTTTTTCCTACCACCTATTTGGGTCCTTATGGGATCAAATTGATCATTGAGAAGATTTCATTTCAAATTCCCATGAAGTGCAAAGACAGGAATATGATTTGGGAGGATGGTAGCCCCCTTGGGAGGAGTATCAAGATGAAGAGGAGAAGGAGGCATCCACAAGTGATTGAGTGGATGTGGTTTATGTGCAACAAGCTGGGAGGCTACTTGCAAAAATATATGACACCGGGCAAATATATGACACCAGACAGCAGGAGGCTTGTCTACACTGTCTCCTCTTGAAGGAGTTTGGCTATCACTTGGCATGTCCTTTTCCTAAGAGGATGGGGATGGAGAAGAGGTGGCAGGATGCTTGCATCATTGATCAGCATGGAGTATGGATGCATGGTGTTGATGTGGCATACATATCATTCATTATGTCTTCATCATAGGGGTTGTATGATGGGAGCATAAGAAGGCAGCAAGCACTTTGGTTTCTTGAGTTGCACTTGAGAGAGCAAGGTCAAAATTGCTCTCATATGTTGTGTGATGTTGAAGGAGTAGAAGAGCGCACTCTCATGGTGTAAAGGGGCTACTCCTTGGCCTTGGCTGATTTGGAAACACTTCCATCTTGGGAGGTATTCCATATTTGTAGCAGCATTAATAGAGGAGTCTTTAATGAGGAGCATGTCAAAGAACAAAGCTTTGTATTGACAAGAGCTTATTTGCATGAGCTCACAACACTATCACTTGGGAGTAGAGACTTATGGATGGAGTGTCCCTAGGATCACTTCACATTGGATGCACTTGGTGAACAAGGAGGATGTGAGGATGGTAGAGTAGTGGATAGAGACATCTATCACTATGACATATTCTTCTTGACTTGGGTTTCCAAGCATGAGCTTGTAGCACATGGTTCATTCCTATTCATAGCATGCCACAACACTATGGAGGACTCACTCATGGATCCATGTACCATCTTACTTTCGGCATATGGTAAGAAGTCTGTTTTCACATTCTTTAACTTGTATACTCTTACCATTACTATGCAATGCATTGCTCCATAGGAGGGCACGCTTTTCACTTTGCTCCATGATCATTGTTGGGCCCAACTATATGATGGAGGCAGCCATATTTTATGTGGCCTTGGGAAATTTTTTTATCTTCACATATATTTTCAGTTGTTGCACCCAAATATTTACCATATGAATACATGCATGATTAACCATGTAATAGGAAACATTTTTCCTTGTACTTTGTTGAAGCAGCAGTTTGTAAAACTATGCTATACATGCTTAGGAGACTATTGGTGTCTTCAAGCACCACATGAAGCCATCAATATTTCCTTCATTATTGTACAGATCATGTCTACATTTGCTGATATTTTTTCTATTCTTGTTGAGAGCATGATTGGGATATTGACACATGAGTTGGATGTGTCCTTGAGGGGAGGAAATTTCCACATTTTTTGCACTGCATGTTCTAATGGGAGCATGGGAGGAGATATGGCCACCACGGCCACATATTTGTTCTCTTTTGAGGTGGACCATGGAATTGATAGTCATCCATTGTGTATAACCATGGGCAAGTGCTTGATCATGTATTGTTGATACATTCAGCCATTTACTATTCATTAGTAGATGTGATGGATTTTTTATATTACTTTCCATGTTATTTTCTGAGATTGTAGTGGATGAAACTGCGTTGTGTCCTTTTGAGACAATTTTTGTATCATTTATCATCATGTAAAACCTTCAACAAACTTCTCAATAGGATTTTCTATGATGATCAGCTCCTATTCACCATGGATGAAATATTTTGGGCCAACTTGTTCTTCAATGTTGGAGGAGAAATCCTTGGAGGATTATTCTTCATTTTGCCACTTGAGGGCAATACTTTTGCAGCCCAGGATCAGCACATACTATACCCTCATCATGAGTGGAGAGGAGGATAGCATGGGGTAGGCTATGATGCTTACCATATTCATATTTTTAACCCACCTTCATTTCTGAAGCTTCAGGTGGAAGGAGAGTGCCATGAGTTACCATGTTGGGAGGTGACTCGTTCAATTTGGATGATTTCTTGGGGATGAGGATCCATTTGGGGAATATGATTTCCCAACACATGTCTCCATGCCTTGGGAGCAAATTCTCAGTTCTATCCTTGCACTTGCTTGAGGACAAGCAACATCTGTGAGGGGAGGACTGTAATATTCCAAATTTTTCCTTCAATAAATTGGAATATTAAATTTCGTTAATTTAACTTATAAGTTGAATAATTGGATGAGGAGGCCCAAAAAAAATACTAACATGGATGAAATCCATCTTATTAAGAAAGGGGATCAGCAATGGAACTAAATTTCACACCCTCATGTGTGAAAGGAGACATTTGCAAAGAGGTTGGGTCAAGTTTGACCAAGTCAAACAGTGCAGAGGTATGAGGTGGAAAGCATATTGTGGGACAGCGCAGAGAAAGAGGAGGGAAGTTTCCTTGATGAAGGAAACCATAAAGAGTGGGAACCATGGAGAGGGATCTCTCATGTGTTTAAAAGGAGGGAAAGGCAACCATTGTTACTCATGCATATGATTATAGATTTCTTGTCTGCTTTGACTATTTGCAATCCCGGCTATTTAGCTGAGTTGTTGTGCTGCTTAGCACAAGGAATTACTGTTTAGGAATCCTTCTCCTTTCTTGAGAAGCCTCTTCAAGGATTTTTATTGATTTGCCTCACATCCAAGATTGAGGCCAAGCATCCTCCTCCAGTACAGCATTATTTCTGCAGCAAAATAATGTTGTGTTGCAGGGTGTTGCAGTGAGAGATCACAACACCTCTTCCATCGCTTGTTTTTTAGAGGAGGAGTCTCTCTTCCCTTTGGGAGATCAATTTTAAAGCCATTTGAGCTTATTGCAGACCTTGGCATTGGGCCAACTCATTCCCTTACCCCTATAGTGCAATTTTCTTTAGTAACTACGTTATTTTCATAGAGCATTTGTTTTGGGGTTTTGCATTGTTGATTGGAGGGTAAGATCTTCAGTGATAGGATCAGCCTTTCACCTGAAGGATTCATTGGATGAGATTCAGCCATCAGTTGTATCATCTTCAGCCATCTACATCCATTTCCATTTTCTGAGTTGCAGCTGCTACCCAATAACTCTGGCATTTTTTCCATTTTGTATATTTCAGCCAATAATTCTAAGGATTGTTGTATTATTGTTTCCATGGGTTGAGATCTTGCTCCCCCTTATTTCTTGAGCCATATATTGTCATATATTTCTATTATTATGTAATATGGAGCACTGCCTCTTATAAACTACGTCCTCTTAGCCTGCAGAAATTCATTGTGTAGCAGTGTTTCTCCATATTGATGTACATGTCCCATTGAGGCTGCATTGCTTTGCTTGAGTTACTCTTTAATCAAGTATTTTTATACCATTTATGAAATAACATAAATTTTTTTGCTATCTGCATATTTATGTGTCCAAGCTTAATAAAATCACGTTGTTTCTCCATCTCTTGTTCAAGAATTGTTGCAATCTCTTCACCGGGAATTTTCTGAAGAGAACTAGGTGTGGGAGACCTGTTTAACCCACCTAGAGGGATTTTTTTTTAGCCTCCTCTTGGATTTCAATCTTATATGCATTGATATAAGGGATCCAGGTCTTGGTTTCAAATCCTGTAGTAGCCATTCCTAGAAAACATGTTTTCTAGTCATGCCTTGCTAGCAGTTCCCTATTTGGGATATTACATCCTATATCAATGTGTCTTAAAGATATTCCTTTACAAAATTCACTCCAAATTCATTATAGAAGTATATTTATAGCCTATAAGTTCTCTTAAGTTTATTTGGTTTAGCTTAGGCTTGTTTAGGTCACCATTTAGATCTTACATTGCTTTCTTTGAATGTTGATTTATGCAGTTAGTCTAGATTTCCTTTCTGCAATTTACAACAAGAAAAGTTTACTTTATTTCTTGCACAAGTAATATAGGGCTTTTATTTTCTCCAAAATAGAATATATTTCCTTTAATTCCATTTATTTCCCTGCAATATAGATTATATTTTCTTAATTTTTCATTATTCTTTACATTTTTGCAAATAGAATCAATGTCCCTTCTACCATTTACTTTCTAGAAAAAGTAGCATAGGTTTTCTTATTATTAACTACCTTAGGATTGGAAGCTTAGTTAGATATTTTCTCAATTGAAGTTTCCTAATTTCCTTCTTTCATTTGCATCAAAGTGAGTGAAAATAGGAAGAGGAAGGCATTTTTTGCACGTACAGTGTCAACCCCTCCAAGTTTGTTTGAACCCTGGGTTGATAATCTAAGTTTATAGCCTCAGGAGTTTCCAAATTCTTGTTGCAATATTTGGGCTCATCACCCTACATGTACATGGTTCATTCAACCTGTTAGTCTCCTGGAATTCACAGTATCACAAGGTGACTGATCATTAATTATATTTTTCATACTAAAAATAATGTTCTATGGATATCATTTATTTTCAGAGAAAGAAAGGGAGATCCTGACTGTCAAGAGCATCAAATGAATCTATTTGCCTATTAATTCAGTTGAACAAGGAAATTGAGGCTGATTAAGGGTTATGGTGAGAAAAATCCATACTGCCCCCATTCATGCCATCTACCCTCTTCCGACCCTTCTTTTTTCCTAATTTTTAACTCAAACACTCTAAATACCATTTATCCCTTTTCATTTTTATTTTCCCTAAATCATTCCCTTTTTATTTCATGGTTGCACACTCAAATTACTTTTTGCATCGGCCAAATCCCAAAATCCTTTAATTTTCGTCTCCTACAAACCTCCTAAAATGCGATATGCGACGAACTGTGACCCATTCACATGCCACTCTTCCTTTCGTTTCATTTCTCTTAAAAAATCATTAAAACTTACCTTTTCACATTTCCACTTTATCTTTCTATTTTACCTTTTTTCACCGCTATATCATTGTTTTACCATCCGCTTTCTCAATTCCATGATTACGATTAAAGTGGGGCCATTTCTCCCTGACACGTCACCCTTCCCCCACCATCCATTGCATTTTGCAAATTACAACTTATTCCATTCTGCCAAATGTTAAATCTTGCGATTGCCGATATGTGATAGCCATCACATCGCAAGACTTCACATTTTTAACTTATCGTTTGAAGCGCCCACAATGTATTTTGTTTAAGTTGTGATGTGGTTGGCCGCACCACAATAGCTCTGCCCCCCACTTCAGCCTAATTCAAATACATAGAAATATCAAATGAAACCGCATAAACTTTACCTTACTACAGAATCCATTCACCGCTTTATAAACTCCATCAATGTTGTGGGCTCCATCTCCATCTTTCCACATTATCCTCTGACAATGAAAATTTCATTTCACAGGTTTTAGCATTTACCGCATGCCCCAACCTAT
The DNA here is from genome assembly GCA_034641835.2 of Pinus albicaulis. Classification (NCBI taxonomy): domain Eukaryota; kingdom Viridiplantae; phylum Streptophyta; class Pinopsida; order Pinales; family Pinaceae; genus Pinus; species Pinus albicaulis. Next base: position 1,444,740,874 of record CM076580.1, read on the forward strand.
AAACTCTATGACATGCAGTAAACCATAAATATTGCGATGGGTGATGTGGGTGCGTCCTAATAGCATATCGCACTTCGCATGTTTTAGCATTTAACCTCTGTATTCATACCAAAACCTAATATTTTTTATTTTGGATGCGGTCAGGCGTGGAAAATTTTAGGGGCTAATATTCGTAGATGGGCTAATTTTCCATGGTTTTTCCAAAAAAAAGATTCGCCAATTTCCATTTTTTTTATAAAAATGATTCGCCTAAATTTTACAATATAAAATTATTTTACGTTCAAAATCGCCAACATTATATAGACAATATATATAATATCATTATAAATGTGATATTTTTACAAATACATCAATAAAAATTTTATAGTTTACATCTTAGGGACCAGTGAGATTCGCCAATTTTTAAACTCCAAGATAATTTTCCATCCTTAAAATTTTCCCTGTGGTCAGTCCCACCTTACCTGCCACGTCACCTCCTTCCCCACACTTCGCACTTCGCAAATCTTAGAAATTACCTCCCATTGTTCTTAACAAAAAATTGAGATCTGTGGGTTGTGGTTGAGTCCCACCTTTGTGCCACGTCTTCCCACATCTAACCACCCTCCACCTTTCCACCTCCTCTGCTCCTTACCACCTCCGACATCCCTTACCTAGTTTTGGCTCCCCCGCAACATTCTAGATTTAACTATGTGGGGGGGGGGGGGGGGGGTGGTCTGAAATGTGCAGTATCCATTACCACCCACACCTCTACGTGTCACACCCGCACAATTTCGCACCCCCCGCTCTATTACCGCTTACCGCTTGAGACCCCGTCCGAAAAACTTTTTTCATTTTCCTCTAAATTGTTTCTGACCTAGGACCATTGCCAATGCCCCCCTGCCATGTCCCCCATCATCTATCCACGTCCGTCAAAAACCATCCCTCCAATCCACCAACTACCACCCCTCCACGTTTGGGCTTATGGGTTTTTGTGATATTTATCTGCATGGAAGGAGGACTTGAGTAAAACTCGAAAAGGAGCTAAAAGGTAGAGTAAGGCAGAACGTTATGATATTAAGGAAACAAACAGAAAGGGTCAAGTCAAGCATTTGTACTAAAATAACTATGATGTAGTAGCATAAACTGAAGGGGAAGCCAACACGTCAACACAGCTACTGATCCAAGCACCTCATCAATTTAATAATCCAACAACAGTTTTCTGAAGATGAAGAGCCAAGATGTCAGAGCCTTCCCTGCCTCTTCGACATCCCACTTGCCAAATATTGATTACTCTGAAATTAACAACAGACTACTAAGGCCAATATCATGGCCAGACTTATCTTATCACCTCTTGCATGGTTCCACTTGTCAAGTTCTGCTTGAATGTAAAATCACTACAGTAGAAAGATTAACTGACTTAGGTTTTGTATAAATACTGCATGCGTGAGGAGTATGAAGAGGGAGGCCCGGAAGGAGAAAAACCATCGTAATAGACTCAGCTGGCTATAAGCACTCTCTATTAAATTAATGAATGAGTATGTTGTTTTCCGGGTTCTTGTGTCATGTTCTATGTTGAAGTGCTTCTCTTATGTAATTTTTCATTCTCTTGTTTTCTCATACTGTTTTATTTTCTTTACTGCGGATAGAAAATTTTGTGTATGATTTACCTAGGGGTACCTTGCTTAGTCTTGAAACAATACATTATGTTTTCCTTTTAGCCCTGAATTTAGAATTCAGAGACTTTCTACTCTGCATTTATGTTGAACTTTAATCTCCTCCTCCTTTCCATTCCACAATCTGTTAAGATCCATTTACATGGCTAGCTTTCCTGGTTGCACCTGACCTTAGTTATTTATCCATTTGAATCTGTTTTCACCTATTTGGATCCATAGCCCAATGGCCCCTTTCTACTGCCTCAACCAAATCTTCAAAAAAACCCTTATGCACTAATAGTTATCCTAAAATTCCCCTATAAACAAAGCTACATCTAACAGAGAGAGCCATCTCTAAGTTCAGGAAGGCTGGATCCTGGGCTCCAAAGTAGTTTGATGTTTCCCTTCGTGGTTCTATCCTTAACCTTCGGAATTATGGGGTGATAACACAACCATGATATATTCATAATTGTACATATACCTTTCACTCCCATTGCATCATCATCATTAATAATCATATTTGGTTTTTTGTGGTTACCTGCAACTATTTTTGATTCATCATACTCCCAAGGAACAAAAAATATAGAGGGACCCCTATCCATGTGTTCCCTGTCACTGGAAATTTTGTGTTTCCTCATCATATCCTCAATGGTCACTTTTCTCCTAAACAAACCTTTTTTTCATGACTTGAAATATTCTTGACTGCATTCAATTGTGTTTTCAATATTTACATGTGAATAATCCTACATATTTATGTGGTTTCTTCTTACAACAAAAAATACATGATGAGAAATGGTTTTTAGCTGAAACCTACACTCCAAAATGATTTCTACATTATAAAAAATGTATGGTGGTGTAGTTTCTCATCATCAAGCTTACATCATCATTTTACTTAGGTACATAGAACTACAAGCACCATTCATGGAGAAAAGCGACACATACTCAAAAATTCTAGGACTAATACATCAACTCAAACATGGAATCATATTTTTTCTTCTAGTTACGAATAGTCTTAGCCTATTACAGAAAATCACAAACATTTAACCTTATTTTCAACCATAATTTTACTTGTCTTTTTAGGAATTGACTGTAACATCTATGTCTTCACTTTTTACCTACATAAAAGTGATTATTAAATGAAATTTATGCTTATTCATGTAAACAATTGATAATTTTTACCCATATAAAAAGTAATACCCAAGTTTGTTCCTAATTTGTAGGAGGTTGATGAACTTGTGAGACGTGAGAGATTGTCTAGAACAAGATATTTCGTACATTAGGGTGAGAGGCTGAGTTATTTTCTTGATCATGCAACAAAAATAACTTTTCTTTATTGACATAACACTCATGCATTTATATATGTAAAGTTATTTTTCTTGGCAGAAAATAATTTAGCATTTTTAATATTTTATTACAATGGGTTGAGCCTTAGTCACTCTAATTCAGGGAAATCCACTTTTCCTGCATCTTCAAATTCTCTACTTCTAGGATGGAAATGAACTAGTGACATTAAGGTACCCATACACCTGTAACTTCTTCTTGATCTATTTCTCTGATCCACCAATAAAACAAACACAAAAAATATCTATGCATGTACCAAACACTTCCATTATTTAATTGTGCCAAATACCATAGTAAGAATTACTTACTTCATATTGTATATTTCCACTTTAGACCATTCATTCTAAATTCATACATTCAAATTAGAATTACACAATCATGTAAACACATTCATATAATGAAAAATTCATTTCATTAACATAATATGTACATATATCTACTCAAGGCCTCTCCTTCCTCTCTATTGGTCGATTCAAATTCATTTGGTCATCATCTCTTCTTCTCACACTTACTCTGTTTTTTGTTGCTCGTCAACTTTCAATACATAAAATTTATAAGAATCACAATTTTTTTATATTCTAAAATCACTCCATAAACCACCCATAAATCACTCCATAAATTATCTTTTTCTAAATCCTAAAATCACTGCATAAATCATATTTTTCTAAATTGTAAAATTACTCAATCTATCCCTCGAATCTCCCATGATTTACAAGGAATATTTTATTTTCACAAATATGGCCTATCCAACCAGCTTATAGACTGATGAATCCTTCACTTAAATTTCCCATAATAAATCAACTAAATATAATATTTACATTAAATAATATGAATTCCTCTAGAAATGTCAAGGTCCCCTTTTGGAACATTTTCCTCCAAAAGATTGATGGTTTCGAAGATCTAATTCTCATGCATTAAAACCAAATAGTAGAAAAATATATGACCTCATGATCATAATTATTTTATGTAACAATCCCAAAATTTTTGTTGTATTTGATCATTTATTTCTTTGCGTTGTTGTTCTGCTCCTACTATTTTGTCCTCAATTCTCCAAACCTCCAAATTCCATATTGGAGTTGTCCAATTTTATTTTTGATGCACTCTTATACAATCACATTATTTATACTATTAAATTCCCCTTTCAAATTAGTGTAGCTTCAATTAGGCCTTCTCCTCATCCGCATCCATAACCTGTGAATTTCATTGTCCAACTATGTCCTTGGAAAAAATTTATTATCCATTTCATCTTGCTACATATCCTCCTATGGTATAAGAGTTAATTGACTCTTACTACATTCTGATTTAAATATTTACTTTATCATCTTTTGATCATGTTTTGCAACTTCCTTCTCACTATTTTATTTCAATACAATTTCTTCCTTTGGTACCAAACTATCCTCTTGCCAATACTTTTTATTTCCTTGCTAAAATGTGTTGTTGTTATTATCCATCAATTATTGCATATTTTCCTCCTTTGTGTAATTTTTTGTATGAAACTTTGATTTGTTCCTCAAAATTAGCCGAGTTTGAAAACTTTCTATAGTTTCCATCACATGTATCTATTGCTAACCAATTCTCTAAAAACTACATTTCTTCTTCAAAAATTTTGAATGTTAAATTTTAATTTTCCACTTGATTTTTTATCTCATATCTAAGAAATAACTTGGATTCCATATTTAATTACAATATGATGTTCATATTTACTTTAGATTATTGCATCCTCATAATTAATTTGTAAATTAAAGTTTAGCTTAACTTCCTCAAAGGTTAAAAACACATCCTCGTGGTGAGGCATTCATCAACCTTCCTCCTATTTGGTTGTAATTTCATGTTTAGAATGAGATCCTATCAAAAACAATTTCCAGGAAAACTAACTCCTAATTTTGATTCTTAAGCATTTCATCAAAATTATTCTCCACATTTATGTTCTCCCTTAGGATATCTCCATGATCCAACTTTTTCCCATTATAGATTCACAAGAAGGTTCTTGCAATTTCCCTCTAGTAATTTCATTGCACAACCCTGCATGGGTCTCCATTTTTTCACCCTTATGAAACAATGTTTTCTCACCATACTTCATCTCTGTCAAAACTTCAAATGAGTGTCTTTCTTTTACTAAAATTGCAATCGCAATATATTTGTAAGTTTTAAAAGTGTAATGCCTTGTAGCCACATTTGATTCATATATCATGAAATCTTCCTCATGTTTCTTTTAACTTTCAACATAGTTCATGAGACTCTCCATATATTTCATATCAAAATAATCTCCAATGAATGACCCATGTTCTGTTTCAAAAAAATTGACTCCTCCTTATGTCATGAAGCTCTACTTAAGCTCAAATCCCATAAGATTCTCATTCCTTAACTAAGAATTCATCCTTTGGCTCAATTTTACTTAAATTTTTTTTTTCTTAACTCTCTTCAGTAAAATCCATCTATACCTTTGGTCTTCCACACCTTCATATAGTAGTTCCATCATTACATCTTGTTATACTTTCACAGAAGATATTTCTCTATAAAAATTATCATGATTTTATTTCATGTGGCTTCCCTTTGAACCTTTATTATGACCATCAGTAGGCATACTTCTCCTTTCTCAATGAGATTTATCTTACTCACTATGATTTGTAGTCAATTCTTTTTAAAAACCTTTATCCATTACTTGTTACTCAAATTATACCTTACTAATATCTCTCCTTAGCTCAATATTTTGGTATCCATAGGTTCTCTCCACCAAAATCTCATTATTCCAAGTACTTGTTACTCGTTTGGCTTCTACACTTATCTAGCTCAACTATTTGAGAAACTTTCCTATCCATTTTCTTCCAAATTTCAACTAGAAAGGTCCATTTTCATAGTATCCAAGAAAATCACTCATTCTCAACCAATGTCCTTCACAAATTAGTTGAAAATAAAAATATTAAATTATCTCTTGATTTAGCTCTTTTGAAAATTGTAACAACCCTGGTGAAAATTATATCTAATACAATTTAATAAAGGAAAAATAATAACAAAGGTCATGGGACATGTATTCCAAGCTGAATGTTGGGAAAAAAATCCTAGTGTGGGTGTTCATATGGTTTATTATGGCTATGGAAATTGGAAATGGAAATGGCTAAGGCTTTGGAAAGCCAAAGTGGATTTTATTGGAATTTATTTATGAAAATGTTAAAAAATGGGAGAAACGAACGTGTAAGGTCATTGGTTGCATGTTGTTGCATCAAAAATTGACATGAGTTGTTGCTCCATGATCTAGTTTTTGATTAGATCATCAGACAATAAGAGACAAGACTAATGAGACAATAAATGGATCCCAATCCTATATGATCAGACAAGAAGCATGAAATTAATTTTATACTATGAGGAAGAGAAATGGCACTTTGCCTCCTCGCATGTTGAGGAAGGATCTTTAATTCATAGAATAATCTTCACGTTGCACTGAAGTGATCTTCTTGATCTACATTTGATATATACACCTACACACAACCACAAGCACTCAAGGAAGACAAGTGATATTCCTTGAAGGATCGTTAGATCATAAGAAATATAGATTGATAATAAAATATGTTAAACACATAATCATGTAATGGAAGGAATCCTAAATTTTCATTAATCATATAAACAACTAGATCGCTTATGCCTCTACTTCCATGATCTGGAATATTTTCCCCACTATATCCAAGAAATGAGCATTAATAGAAACACAATAGGAAAAGGAGCTCACAAACTCTCTCTAGCATCAAAATGGCAGTATAGGATCATGATTTCAGCTCTCTCAAAGATTGGCTCTCCAAAACTAGCCTAATCCTCTCAAATCATCCAGTATAAATAGGTAGAATAGAGGCCCCAGGAGGATGTGTATGGATGCTTAGGACGATGAGAAGTTAAAAAATATTCTAACTGATGATTCATGGCCAGCTCAAATAGATGATACATTGATATAAACTCCTATGGACCAAGGCATTTAATAGCATTACCTTGGTTGCAAGAATACAAAGGTTTAAAAAGGTCCCTAGCCATATGTATAAGGAGGCCTGGTAGTGGCTATAGGGTCCTGGCCATAGGAATAAGCCTGAATTCTTGTGCCTAAGGGTCAAACATGCCAAACAAATGTCCCCATGTCAAGAAAAAATCATCTAATCATCAGAGCTAAGGGTCAGTGATGTAGGGGGAGAAAAATGGGTTGATAATCGCTGACAATGTATGAGGTCAGAATGAGAAGATGATGGCCAAAATAGATTATGATAAAACTTAGAGGTCCAAACAATAGTGGGAAAAAAAGGCCAAGGATTAGGATCTGAAGACACTGGAGCTGAAGTATCAATTAAGTCATAACATCCCCAAGGAGGGTATACCCATGCTTGATGATAAGAGAACACTTAACATGTTTGCCAAAACATACACTACATATCCATGACATAAAGTGCTAGAACATGGCCACGATAGACATACATAGTGGATCCATGTGACTCGATGAATAAATCATAGTCACTAATAAATAAAATCATGGATCTGTGTCACAATATACAATAGTAGGGATATGGACACATGAAAGATAGATACGTGTCTCAGATAGCCCTCAATGTAAATAAATGATACATAACTCCAACGCAACCTAGGGAGTATGCCATATAAGAATGAGATGTCTGTAACCCAAGTTCTTCGGCATAACCCCGATGGTACAAATCTATTCACGCGAATAGATGAGATATAGTCAAGCAAGGTAGAAACTTCCTTATTATCAGCCAATGAGGTAAACCAGTAACACATGCGAGGAAATCCATCAACGAGGAAAATGGATCCCAAGGTACCCAGTACAGTCCAATAAGTGTGAATGAATGAGGTGATGTTGAACACCACTAAACTCAACCAATCAGGATTAAATGATGTAAACCCACTATCAATCATAAGGAAGCCTGCCACTAATGTCTATAGGCTCCAAGGTACTACCAGTTCCTAGATCAAGCTCTTGTATAATGAGCTGAAGTCAACAAGAAAGTATTCATTGAATGAGGACCTTAAGGTATACCCCATCACTTGACACGGAACAAAACACCATGATGTGATGTGTGGATGAATTCATGAAGCAATGAAGTACAACTAACAGAGGGATGGTTGACTAAAAATGATCAACAATCTACTGCAGATGGCTAACACAAGCTTAGACTTCCCATGAATGCATAATGGCACAACACAAGAGTGACTTGGCAACATGACTAAATGAGCACCATATGATATGATGAAATTATGTAGGAGGCATCAACGAATGCTCCATATGACTGGAAGAGTCACCAACCGAAGGAGCAAAGAGACCCATATGGATGATATGTCTCCTAGGAAAGCTAAAACCCAACTATAATATAGTGATGCAGACATGCATATTTTTCAAGGGTGACGCATCTAACACTTACTATAGAAGATAAATTAAAATAGTTGATCCCTCCCTTATCTTTTTATAAGTTATTTTTTCATAAAGTTCTTCGCCAAGCCCAAAAAATAGATAAAAGAATGCAAGGGAGAACCTCCTATCCATAGTAGACAAGGGTATTCATTTTTCGTAACTAGTCTATCCCAGTCTGGAAAACATTTAAACTTATACTAGGTAGATGAAACTTCAAGTATTTTAACGAGTGTGAAGTAAACAAGTTCACTTGGAAATATTTTCTAATTTAAGGAGTCTAAAAAGAGCTTAAAGGAAACTCCTCCTAGAGGAACAAGTGGTATAGAGGGTAGCAACAAGTTTTGGTAATGGTGGAACTACTCATGACATAAGATGGACAACATGTTGCCTAATAAAACCACTCATTCTAGTGGTTAATCCAAGAAAGTGTGAAACACTTAAGTGAAAGCGGATGATAGGCCAAGAAGATGATAAATATGGAATGAAGACAAACCAAGGCTCAAAATAAAAAAATAGGTTGATAAGAAGTGGTAATCACAAGGGGAAAATGTGTGGAATACTCCTGGGGTATGGCCATAAAAGAGATGAACAAGAGGACATGAGGTTCAAATTCTAGGTCATAGAGGGTCAGAAGGAGGATCCCAAGAGATAATAAAAATGTCTACATGGAGACCAATTCAAAAATAAGGTGCTAGCTAGGGTCTCCATGAGCAAGAAATCTCTACCACCAAGCTACGACATGTATAAAGGAAATGGTGAAAGTCGCAACATGAACGGGTTGAACCTAAGGCATAAAATTAGTGTTGACGGTCAAAATGAAAAATCGGCAAAAATGAACTACCCCTATATGCTAGTAGAAGCATTATAACTCAAGCCTGGTGTAATAAATGGTAGCCTCCACATATAGAAACAAAATTTCTCTCCCAAGTCCTCCAAAAAGGTAGACTAAAAAAACAGATTATAAAGCTCAAAAAACCTTTTTAAACCCAAAAATTAAAAAAGGAATATTCCTCAAGATTAAAAAATAGGTTATAAAGGGAATTGATACATCTCTAATTTTTCATTGGAAACTTGTGAAGAAAGTAGGAGAGAGCTTCCAAGGGTTTGAGAGCATGAGAAAGGAGGAGAAAGTACCCATCTTCAACCAAGTAAGAAAAAATCACCCCTTTCTCTATAGTTTCTAGACAGGATGGTCGAGCACAGTCAATTTTTAAGATGCCTTATGGTTTTAGTAGGAAAAAATGCCCAACCACACGCATGTAACGTGAAATATTCAGCCAAACATGCTCAGCCGCATGCATGATATGTAATATTCCCAATGAGATTTAAGCTATTTGGAAAACTAAATTTTGTTTTTACTTCTTAGTTTGATGAATAAGAGGGTATGGAGACCCGTAAGTCTCCTTAGTAGGAATAAAATCACTCCTAATGTGAGCAGAGATCATATTAGTAGCTTTATTAAGCACCCTTGTGTGTGAAAAGGGGCTGGATCATGTAGACTAGGCCAACTTTGACCAAATCAATAGCGCTGGTATGGAAGGAGGGGCATTCATTAGCGCAATTTTGGAGGGAGACTCCATGCGTGGATGTAGTGGCTTTAATGATTGGGACCCAAGGTGAGGAAGCTCCCCAAGCATATAAGGAAGGGGATGGCAGCCATAGAAGGCATGTTTGGATTATTATTTTGTCTATGGTATGTATGAATAGTTTCTATCTTCAGTTGTTTAGCGAAGACTGCAGTGATGTTTAGCACAAGGGTGTTCCCAAGTGAGAATCCCACCTTCATCCTCGGGGGACTTCGAGTGCCCACTCAGGAGAATTATTTTCACTACATTTCCACATTCTGGCATCAAGCCAAGCTCCATATTTATACTACAGTGCAATTTCTATAGAGGTTTGTGTTGTGTTGTAGGGTGCAGCAGTGCAGAATTGATTTGGGTCATTTCTGAGCTATATTTCAGTGGAGGAAGGTTTCCTTCCATTGGGAGGCTACCTAAGAAGGCCCTTGAGCTTATTTTTAGCATCTAGCACCAGGCCACATTATTATTAGCCCCTACAGTGTAGTTTCAGTCTTGGAATATGTTATTTTAGGGAGGAGTTGTAGTGGTGGTTTTAGTACACCATTTGGGGAGATGGCTTGATCTGGGAGGATATCGATGGCCACCCACCTATTCCATTTGGACCTGCAACATCAATTCTTTTAGTTTTCAGCTTCAGCACAACTTACTATTCTTAGCAAGTTTTCTGGTCCTGCACTCTCGGATCTGTTTTGGGGACTTAATGATACAGGTGGATATTGGCGGCCACCCACCGAGTCCATTTAAACCCCCACCATCAGTTATTTCAGTTTGTAAGTTTCAACACAACTTACTATTTATAGTAGTTTTTTGGGTCCTGAACTTTTGGAGCCATTTTGAGGCCCTAAACAACGCTTTTTGGGAAAACGTGGATCAACATGGGTCATATACCAATTTTTCTCACTCAAAAGTTGGATTCCTTGGATAGATCTTTCTAACGAGCTATTAAGTGCGTCAAACGAAGATCGGATGCCAAAGCTACGTCCCTGGGAAGTTGAAACACCAACTTACCCAAACAGGGCCCACAGTTTTGGTGCTTCATCTCCTAGGGTTAGGTTTTTGGACGTTTCAAGTTTTACATTGTTTCTCAACAATAAATAGGCCTTCGAGCCTCATTGTAACACATTTCAGGGGACGGTAGCTAACACATCTCTTCTCAGAGATAAGCACTACCAATGCCCTAGCTTGCTTGTTCCCATATTTTCATTTCTATAACACAGTGGGGAGGCCTATAGGTGACACATCTCTTCTCAGAGATACACTACCAATGCCCTCGATTACTCATTTCCATTATGTATCATTGTAACACAGTTCAGGGTGTTGGGAGCCGACGCATCTCTTCTCAAAGATAAGCACTACCAGTGCACTAGCTCTCTTGTTCCCATCATTTCAGTTCTGTAACACAGTCCAGGGGCTGGTAGCCATCACATCGTTTCTTAGGGATATGCTACCAATGCCCTAGCTTGTCCATTTCCATTATTTATAAAAGCATGTTTTAGTCAGTTGTTTTTTAACACATTTCATAGGCTTGTGGCCGCAACATCTCTTTTTAGAGATACGCTACCAGTGCTCTACCTTGTTTATTTCAGTCATTTGATTTTTTTTAATAAAATGAAGCATTATTTCCACTACATATCTATATATATGGCTATATGTGTATTCTATTACGTTCCTACATAAATCTGGATCATGGTTTTCCAGTGAAGGGATCAACCTTTCACCTGGAACATCTATTGGGAGGAGGCTTCATTATATGCTACATCAGATCAGCCACATCTTTCCAATTATTTACTTGCAGTGAATCTTCAGCCCTAGGGCTTTGGTTCACCTCTTGTATTTTGGTGTATTTTTGGAAAACCCTCTTGGGTTCTATTGTGAGGTTGACATAGAGCCTTAATATTTATTTATATAATCTCTTGAGGCATATATTAGCCATTTTGTATCATTTTATGTTCATATTTTGTAGTTGTTCTCTTTATGACTGCATTTTAGTAGCTCTCTGACATTTTTGTCTATTAGCGACACCTCAGTTTGAGAGGGTTTATTCAATAGAGGCTTTTTTGCTCCTATTGTATGATTTGTGCCTCCATGTATTATGTTTATTTGTTGCTGATTTTATGAATAAAGTGGCTCCATATTGGTCTCCTATATTTATGCATTGATTTACACTGTTATTTCCATTTTGTGTCCAAATATATTTTCTCATTTGGGAATATTGCAGTTGTATCAGAGCATAATCTTGGTTAAACCTATGCATCATAAGCCAATATGTCATCAGAAGAAGGAGATCCTCTCATAGATAGAGATTGTTGTTAGGCATCTATCCTGGAAAGAAGAAAGCCGAATATGATTATACCAACAGATAAAGAAGACAGGAAAAACTCCTACATATCGGGAGGAGGATGAAAAATGAGTCTCCTAATCTTATTTCTTCAAACTATGCAAAGAAATTGGAAAGAGACATAAAGGAGACAGAGTGACTGACGGACACAAAAAATTCCCTAAATGATTTTCTACATGGAGAAGGCTCAGGCCTTTCTACTTAACACTAGAGTGAGTCAACTAGTGGAAACTGTACTGGTTTCCCAACGCCTCTAACAATGCCTACATTTTTTGCAAAAGCCAGGGAAATTATGAGGATTTCAGAGAAGAGAGAAACCATTGAAGACTAATTTTCTTGAGTATGAGTCTCACCTCGTCAAGGGTCCACTTGATTATTCATACACTGTAGAACCAGGATAGTGGGAGACCCCAGCATCACAATAGAGGATGTGACTGATCCTTACAAAATCATGAGCTTTCACCAAAGATTAGCGTAGATTTTTCTTACCCACTCTTTGATGAGGTCATCAAACGCCTACAAATCTCATGGGTAGAGAAACATGGACATATACTTCCGGTTAGACACTGGCATGGAGATGGAGGCCATCAAAATAGCGCAGCCGCTACACTCGAGGGGTGGAAGCACACGATCAGTGAAGTCATGTGGTCTTTCTACACATTGGGCCATGTACCCTGTAGTGGACGAAAGCATATTCGAAATTTAACACGAAGGAGGTTGGTGGAGGGCTGATCAAAGAGACCCGATAGGCACCATTCATCGGACTAGCTAAGCTCAAATAATCCGGCACTCAGTAAACTTATATTTCGAATTTCTAAAAACTTCTGTTATCGTTCTGATTTATCTACTGACAAGATGAGGGTCTATATTTTTATTGATGGACAAGCAGAATCTCATACGATGAAGCGGTTAAATCTACCAAACCCACTACCCTTCACGATGCCACTGAAATGGTTAAAGAGATATACAAGATTCTATTGCCTCAGAGAAAAGGAAATATTTCAACAAAAGCCCACTTTCCCATCAAAGGGAAAAGATGAGAAGGCTTTCATCCTTTTCAACAGGAGAGAGACCAGTACCTCTTAGTGATGAGGTTCAAGACTTTGGAGGAGAAGGAATTTTTTCTTCACATGCCAAGAATGACTTGACACTCGGACATACAGATGTGCAAGCTATGAAAGGCACACAACATAGAGGTGTCGGCGGATGATCAGGAGGAAGAGAGTAACACACAAGAACCGAGAAGGAGGTCACAAATGCCGGATAAGGAGAGACCACACCACCGAGGTGGGCGGGAATGGAGTAATTTCTCTCCAATTGGGATGGGCCCTTGCATCATTGAGAGGAGGCACCAGCAGTACTTGACCTTCGCATCTCGAGGCCCCATTCGGGGACCAGTGCATCGCGCTTTTTATTGGTGGGGCTACCCTAGCAACTTTATTAGTGCTCAAATGAGTGCGAGAGGAGGGTAATACCCACTCAATTATTTTGAGGTATTTTCGGTTTCTGGTCCCAAGAGCTGGAACTATGCAATGCATGCAATATGTCTATGTTTATACGACACCTGCGTGGGACATATACTCGCACTAATCACTTTTTGTGTTGATCATACCCGAGCACTACAATGTGGATATTGGGTGTGGAGTGGTTTATTACTTTGCAGGTCACCACAGATTGATGGAGACTTTGTAGATGTGAGTGGATGGATAAAAATAGTGGAAAAAAACCATTTGATGACGCCATGCATAGATACCCCTCCTAGACATAAGTCTACATAGAAACACGGGCTGAGATTTTATAAAGGGAGACAAGTATCTGGCACATCAATTATATATCTGCGTCCGTTGGCCCATGAAGACTGTTATTTCTCGGTGGAATTCTCACCCTCCGGGAGGCCACTGATCGGGGAGTTGGTGAGAAATGTCTCTGGCTGGCATCAGCTGTTGCACCACTCATAGATTCTGGAAGAGTGGGAACATTGAGAGGTCATGGTACGGCGCAGAGAGTCTTTTGGTAGGCTCAAGGAGGAGAGATACATTCTCCCAATACTCATCATGCACTCTCACTTCACATCTATGCGCTCGGAGAGGATGCTGCTAAGGATGGAGGATGGTGGCACTATCATGGTGCGAGAATATTACTCATTAAATTTGGAGGCTCGCAGGATATTCTCACTTGGGAGAAACTCTTCCATACATGGTAGAGGATGAAGTGGCCACTCATGCGGGCATTGGCTAGACTCAAGATGGTTTTGAGTGGGTGATAGTTTCCCATGCACGACTTAACCTCCAAAAGCTTTCTAACTGATTTACTTGAGGCATGAGAAGGCCACGTGAGGAGCGACGAAAGGAAGGATAACAACATCCGCAAGATGGCTTGGCATGATAACATGTAAAATAATGGGAGCCTCGCATGATACAGATCATCAATGTTACCACTATGCAGGATAGATCTCATTGTGCAAATCCCGGTGTTGGTGGATTTTTCCAAGGATCTTTTATACATGACACTTTGATTACCGACTATAAGATTAGGGATATTTCATAAGTAAGAGATGTGGTTCATATTCTGTATCGCAGTAGGACCTCTCTTATCTAGAGAATCCAAGCTCAAGTAGAAGTTACTGCAAACCTGACATGAATGTTTCTCTCTAAGCACACTTATTTCATAATAGCATACTGCATACGCATCAGTGAAGGGATGTACTTGGGAAGAGCTTTGAAAAGGAGTTACATATCAGCATTTTGAGGAGATGCATGGACCACGTGGAGATGGAGGAGAGCAGACTCCTCCTGATGGAGTTATCACAACCACCTCCTTCCTCTTTGGGAGTGGAGGTGGGACCATACATGAACCACTCCATTAGTGAGACTCAAAGCATATGGTGTGAAGGATCATGCTTTTCGTGAATAATGATTTACTTGATAAATATTTGCATTCCTTGCTCACCACACATGTGCAGTGTCATTCCCTCCAAATGGAATTCTTCCTATGAGTCATCATGTTCAACTTGGGGCCATAGCAGTGTTGAGCATGCGTCTCGCTACAGGAGGATTTAGGGAGATGACATTGTCATTCGTATACTCCATTGGTGCACCCAAACATCACTCACTTTTCTCAAATCACGTGAGAATACTATGGATAGCTAAATGCAGTGGTGGATTAACCACTTTTATTATATCATGTTATGAAGCAGACATGAGACATACGTGTTGTTTCCACATGTGATGACTGATCCTCCTCCAGTATTACATATGGCGGCTTATGAAATCCTTGGCTATGATCCCATACATTGATGATGTCCTTATTTTGTGTGGGAATGATTGGAGGAAGGATGCAAGGACTGAGTGTGCTCACGGAGTGGAGGTATTCTCCATGTTTCTCAGTAAGCCATGCCTTTCTTTAGAGAACATTGGTGAAACCATGATTGCTGCATCGGATCTTTTTTGACTTTCCTGCCTGAGGTAGAGTCATCATGCATCTCAAGAGTACTTGGGACGGACTCGTTTCATGGAGGGATTGATTGGGATACCTTGTACTTCAATATCGCAAGAGCTTACTTCACATGGAGGTCGTCACCGAGTATGAGCAGTTAATTTTAGTGCTCACCTTTACGGCAAGCTTGATGGAAAGCAGCATTTGGGAGTGAGTGACTCATAATATTTCCAATTGGCTTTTGTGGTTATGAGATATTATTTTACACGCATGTACTTAGTTTTATGAGTGGTAGAGGGTAGCATGGAGACCCATAAATATCCTTAGTAGGAATAAAATCACTCATCACGTGATCAAGTAGATAACCTAGAGTATCTTTATTAATCACCCTCAGTGAGAGTGAAAAGGGGTCGAAGCATGTGGCTAGGTCAGCTTTGGACCAAATCAACAACGCGGAATGGAAGGAGTGACATTCATTGAGGGGAAAATGCGCTTTCGGAGGGAGGCTCCAGGCATGGAAGTAATGGCTTTAATGAGTGGGGCCCGAGGAGAGGAATACTACGCGACAGCATATAAGGGAAAGATGGCAGCATTAGAAGCCATGTTTGGATTATTATTTTGTATATGTTAGGTGTATGACTAGTTTTTCTCTTCAAATTTATCAGCGGAGATACAGTGTTTGTTTATCACAAGGTGCTCTGAGCGAGAATCCGCACCTTAATCCTCGAGGGACTTCTGAGTGTACACTAAGGAGAAGTGTTTGCGCTACATTTCCACATTGTGCTCTAGGGCCAAGCTCCCATCTTTATACCACAACACGCTGCTCGTAGAGGGTTGGGCTGGTGTATGCGCAGTGCGGCGAGTGGAAAATTGATTTGTGATTTGAGCTGAGATTTCAATGGAGGAAGGTTTCTCTTCGCATTTGGGAGGCCGAAGCTAAGAAGACCTACGATGGCTTATTTGGCAACATTTGACACAGAGCCACATTGTTATTAGCACCTACAATGAAATTTTTCGCTGCTTGGAGTGCGATATTTTAGGGAGGAGCTGCAAGGAGTGGTTTCGTATTAACCATTTGGGGAGATAAGGTTTTCCGGTGGAAAGGGATCAACCTTTCACTGGAGAATCTCTATTGGGGAGTGAGGATTAATTCTGCACTACATCATGTCAGCCACATCTCTTCTACTTATTTATGCTATGATGTGAATCTCTAGCTCTCAGGGCTTTGGTTGTCACCTCTCAGTATTTCTGGTGTATTTTCTCACAGAAACCCTCTTGGTTTCTATTGGGAGGTTGACTTAGAGCATGGATCTGCGATATGTGTCTCTCTCTGCATATCATCCATCATTTGCATCATTATATGTTTCGTATGTTGTATTTGTGCTCTTGTGATCATGTGCTCTAGCATCTCTCCAAAATTTTTGTCTATTAGCGACCACCTCACTTTTTGAGAGGGTTTTATTCATTGGATGTGCTATCGCTGTGCAGTTTGGATCTAATAGGTTGCTTGATCATTCAACTTCATGTAACTATTTCGAGCCTAATATTTTCACTCGAAAGGCTTAGGCCTCACTCGGCTAGAGGGCTCTCTCAAGCGATAATGATTTGGACAAAAATATAGATGGTTAATCTCTATTCGAGTAATATGACGGATAAGTGATAGATTTAGGTATAAGAATCACACTCAGCATGAAAGACGATTGGGCTTATGGGCTTCTAAAGAAATTGGAGTCATTCAAAGTGAATCTACTTAACATGGAAGTTGACGTACATCGAGTTTTAGTCAAAATGAACACACACATGAAACTATACACGGTTAGGTTCACCTATATAGGGAAGTTAGTTAGCATCAAACATACGAATTTAGAGTAATATAGATGAACACCATATAAAATGAGGCTTATATAAGAGATTAAAATGGACAATAAAAACTAAAAATCCTTCTAAATGCGGGAAAGTTGGTCACGTAGAAAATCTCTATATTAGGCGAAAACCAATCGATTCAAGCAACAACCACAGCATTTGCCAAAAATGTCCAACCCTCGACATAAATTCGGCCACTCTTTGGTATTTAATAGAGATCCTCTTAAAACATGGGATTATCTTCCTGCAGACTGACACAGATACATCGAATTTCTATTCCTTGACACCTGTAGTAACCACACACATGGAATTTATTACAAAAATACACCTCATCCTACTTAACGGATCCTATTCCAGAGGACTCAAACTTCTTATCACTATCTATAAACAATCTTATCTGTATTAAATTTTACATCACTATTGCTGCTGATATCATCACATGGATTTGAATCTAGATGATGGGCTGCATTTCTTCTATGACCATTTTCGTCGCCTCCACCAAAATAGGAAACAAGATCACGAGTGTTTTTGAATCTAAGATCTTTGCACATTCTTTTGGAACATTCCGGCCATCATGTACTCTTCATTTCCGTGTGGTCCTTGGTTGTTAGGAATTGGATTGACATCGTCCACAACTCCTCCCTAGCGGTGTATAAAACCACTTTTTAAACACTACTCAAAATGTTATAATGTCTTGAGCTACCAAAACACAGCAGGCTCGTAGCACTTTTTGTATCCTTTGCCATTTCGAAGTTCTTTAGCCTAAAAAAATCAATTATTTCCACCTGAATCATTTAATTACCCTGCTTTAATATACATTTCCATAGAAAATTGATTTCAACTCAGCCTTCCAACCCTTTCAAATATGATCAAAATAAACGAGAAAAGCAAATGCATTGCTGACGCTTTTGTAGCACTTTTCTGCTACTATACACTAAATGTAATACTCTGAGAAAGCTGCATTGAGTATGCGAGATTCTTCAAAAATTTGCCAAGGGAAAGGCGCTGTGTTTGCCCCAAAACCTAAAACACACTCCCGCATTTAGTATTTACAATTCCTCCTGAGCTGTTAAACCCACTTCATTCTAGCTTCTTCTTGAGGCCTTCCTTCTTCATTTACATTTGCTGAGCTCATTGGATCTCTGCCTATGACCGTCATTTTTAACGTCATAAGCTCTTTGTAACTCATCACAGAATTCTAACTCTAGCTGTTGCTCTAGTATATTTCGCTCTAGACTTTAAGTCTTCTATTAGTAGCTCTCAAAATGAGTGTTTACTATTCTCGACACTTTAGCTTCTTTTATTGCTCGAAATCGTACCATTTGAAAATTGTTACGCATTACTTAAGTTTTCGAGCGAGAAGCAAAATCAACTTGACTCCTTCCCACATTGTCTTCATCCTCTTAAAGCTCGTACTTTTTCAACACTATGTTTTCTAGCTTTCTTTTTCACTCACAACAATTTCCTAGTTTTCTCTAACCTTAATTTCCTCTCATGGGAAACCTTTGAAACTCTTGCTTTTCTTCCGTTATTTTTCTCTTTTCTCCCTCTTTTGTTCGGGCTGATCAGAGAAGCTCACTCGCAGGTGATGAAAGATCGCAATTTCTTTGAGGATATTTGTAGCTGAGTCTTGGTGGGTATTTGAACTTCCTTGCTATGCCTCTCTATCAATTTCCTAGGATGCTTGTCATAGTGGTTTTCGCTTGTGAAAAATAAACCACCGCGATTCAATACCCCTAAAGCTCTAGCATGTTTGTAGACTTAGTGTTTTTCAGCTTATGCTCATCTCTCCCTAATGAACTGAAGCCTGGAAAATGGGTGTTTCATCTATGTCACTTGGCATGAACAATATCTCTAGAGATCCCTTTGGTACACTGAGCTTTGTCTTCGGTAACGAATTATCTTTCCTTCACTCTGGCACCGCTGGCTTCTATGGTCCTCCTTTTGGTCGAGTGCCGACACGTTCATACTTTTGTTTTCATTTTTGACAACCCTTTCATCTTTCTTTTGTAGGTGAGAGAGTTGGTGCAACAACGAACTAGCTGTTTTCTCACGGCCCTCTCTGCTCTTTCTGGATTCAAAATTTTCAGCTTGTTTTTGCTCTTTGCAGCCATAGGTTGGCTTGCCTACACTATTGTGTGATGAGTGGAAATCCCTTTAGCTTTTAGGGGTTTTTCTTGCGGAGTGTAGGGTTTTCAGCCCAAAACCATTAATAAACAAGAAATGATGACCAATATTTTTCTATCTTATGGAAGTTCATCTAAAATTAATACCTTTCATTAAGCCATGATGAAATAAGGATAAGTTTCACTTGCTTTAGATTTTTACTTTCGCACCTTATTAGCCATATTTCCCGAAGACTCCTATGTGAGTATAAAGGTAAGTCAAGTGCAAATGATTAAGCCAAGGAAGTGTATGAAGCAATTTGAAATGAGGGTGAATAAACCTATGTGATATCCTGGGCCTACACGAGGTAAAATATTTTTGAATGTTGGGGACGTGAGCTTTTGAGAAGTTATATTTCTGATGCTATCCGAGGGAGGATATCATTATTTAGGTCCATCTCTATGTGCTCGGCTCTCCATGAACTCTTTATACTACTCCATATCACACGAACCCTTTGAACGGGTTTCTTGACACTCTTGGTATTCTCTAGCAGCGAGCAAATGACCTCCTAGTGTAATGGACACGCTTTAGCATCCCGACTGCTTAGTGGTACGTTCCATTGAAATGAAAAAGAAAATTCCTTGGATACCCGTGTATGACAACGTGAAATTCTCACAAAACCATAGGTAACTCCCGCTCTCTCGCATCGCTTTCTCCATCAACGTCTCAGGTTCTTACCACACTTGGTGCCTTCATGTCTGTGAGTTCATGCCTTAAGCATTGTCCTCCTCCGTGAATTTTTCTTTCCTGTGGCCATATTATTTAGCAGATATCTTCAACCTCACTACGCTGTGGACGTATCAACCTCACTTGAATAAATTTCTCAAAGCCTCATTTGATATATGTATCGCCTCACTGATATGGGTGTAGTAAAACCTTTGTATGAACTAGCCATAGGTTTGGCTCGACAATTAGAGACTCGAGGACATTTTGATTGTCGGGAGCAAAGGATGAGAATGACTAGTAGGAAAGATTTTGAAATTTTAAATTTCCTCTCATAACTAAAATGATGCCCCATTCTTAACTTATAATGACCATGACAGCTGCAAACTCCGAGTGTGTACTTCAATTTCATCACACATACATTGACTCAGACGTGCCACTATCCTAACCACTGCAGAAGGAGTGACATTTTCCAACTCAGGCGATGCAAGACAATTACAAAACCATGCTTTCGTAGTGGTTGTAGTGTAATTTTTTCCTGTTTGTGCTACGAAACTATCGGTAACACTGGTCAGCACAAACAACTTTTTCAACCGGTGGAAGCTGCGAAACCGTGGTTTCTTGGGTAATTGGACATCATTGACACAAATTTGGGAAATGAAATACAAACGAAAATTCTTGAATGTTTGGACGTAGAAAGAGCTTTAAAGGCTTAATTTGAACCTTTAGGCATGAGCTTTAAATCATAAAAAATCTAAAACCTTTCCCCTTGATGTCAAACCCAAATTGGAAACCTCACATAAAACCCTATTTCATTCATGAAATTTTGTGTAACCTTGTCAAAATGATGTTTTGAAAATTTTTGGGTGACAATAGGAGGCTTGAGCTCTCCATTGTATGATTTATGCCTCCATGTATTGTCGAAAACATTTTTATGTCGAGTTGATGAAATAAAGTGGCTCATATTGGTCTCCCATATTTATACATCGACTGATTTATACTGTTTGAGCATTTTGCATGAAGATATTACTTCTTTTTCCCATTTGAATATTTTGCATGCTACGGGCGACCTAAAGAGTTTAATAATAGGATGAATTTTTTCCCATGTCGAGGGTGCGGGCGAGTAGACATAAAGAGGAAATTTTAAAGTATTCTATCTCTAAATCGATTTCTGTATGTGTGGAATTAATTTTCTTCAAAGTGGTACATGAAGCCAATAGAGTTTTTAGCCATAGGAGAAAACATGTTGGTGGGAGTATGTTATCACTCCTCCAGTATCCCAAAGGTCGAGGAAGGAACCCCAACGGAGGTAACCACAAACCAAGCTTTTTGACTTGATTAGCTAACCCCACGGAGAGTGTCTCTCTCCAAAGAGAGTCACATCCAGAGGGATGGATCAAGTAGGTTTTTTAGGCTAGATATAGAGCGTAGGGGGTTGTTTTGAACTGATTTGCTGGGAAAATCACTCGATGTAATAAATTAGGTAAAGGAAAGCTGGGTTAGGGAAAATGGAGTTAGGTTTGTAGGGATCGATGGGGAAAGCAGTATGTATAGCATTAGAAATTGAAGGAAATTTTTATGGAATGGTGTGAAGCTTCACTAAGGAAGGAAGACTAAGAAAGAGCATAGATAGATGTATAGTACTTAGAAAAGGAAGATGTAACAAAATAGGATTTCGAAGTTACCCAAAATAGATCATGTGTACGACATGTGTCTACGATTATATAGCTGTGCAAAATATCATAATATATAGAAATCAAAGTGAACATGAACACACATTTCAAAAATATGATATCGAAGAAGAAACGTATGATGGACATTCCAATACCACGCGGCATCCCATAAAAATTAGCTGCATCTCCTTCTTTATTGGTACCGTACAAAATGAGTACAAGAAGTTTCCTTGATCAACTGAGAAACATCAAACCCATTCCAACCCTTTTCTATTCTAAAGAAAGGGACCAACATGAACATTAGCACAAAATTCAATAATCCTCAAGAGTCAAAATCCAAGGAGGTGAGGAAGAGATTACACAAATACTGAATTGATAGCTAAAAGCGTAGATTAGTCCAAGCGACTCAATCCTAACCGATGAGCTGATTCTGTTACTCTGTATTTACTCATTTTATTTACGTGGTATGTAGTAAAACATAATAATTACATTCATGTTCATCATTCATAGGTAAAACTCACTCATTTCCAAGATTAGAATCATGAGAATTATGGAAAATGAGAAAATACAGTAGCTACCATATGGGAAATTTTATTTGAGGTCTCAAAATGGGCCTCCCTAGGGAAATTACAAACAATAGTGGAAAAATAGAAATAATACTTTGATGACATCATCAAATTTTATAGAGGTAGATGACGTTTTCAACTCGTCATTACCAACTTATCTCCCAGTTTTTTACTCAAATTTAGAGCAGGTACTCAATGAGCTTGAATATTAGTGCCCTACATCATAGGTACCCATGCTTTCATACTTTTGATGGACCCTGCATTACACGATATGACACATATGAAAAACATGATTGCAATCGACAGTTTTTCATGTCATGTTGTCATTTTCACTCACGTAGTAGGGTCCACTCGAAAAGTATCGACATGGGTACTCCTTAGATGGAAGTAAAATTTGCATCACAGCAGATCCCTCCGCTTCCCAAAGTCAGAGTAAATACTTTTGGGAGACAGGAAAAATACGAGTTGGAGAAAGTACTTTTATTATTTTATTAGTTTTTTTAATATTGTTATCTCTTTTATACTTAAAAAATGGTGAATCAACAATTGTATCATCATCTTGAATTCATTGTTAGTTGTATGAAAGCTATATTTGGTTGTACATTTTCTTCCCAGAGGCCCACTGAGACCACAAATCTCCCTGATAAAGAGCCAACATGCCATCCTCATATCGTCAAACACACCCTCCCTATACGCAAACATGCCTATCCATTCAGCAGTGGTGCCTTCACGATTATCCCAAATTTTTCACTCAGACGATGGCGGTGGAAGCCGCAAAGTCCAGTTTCCAGATCATGCCTTCAGCTTTGAAAAACTGAGGCTCATTTTTCCTATCAAAAAACCTCATTTTTTTCGAAAAGGTCTGAAACTGTTTTTGGAATACCAAATGACAAAACGTGTCACCATCATTGAATTAGACAATGAGCACACACTCCTGGACATTTTCTAAGACAATTTGGATGAAAATTGGTTAGTTACAGTGAAAACATCTCAAAAGTTGCACATGTTTCTACCTCGTCTTCTCATGGGACAAGAGCTTCTCGAAGTGTTGGTTGGACATATCAAACTCATTATTCCCTATTCTAACTGACTTTCTACAGCAGCTTTCTCACTGAGGGTTAGGATGGACAACCAGCTCAAGTTCCCTGTATCTCTCTAGTTGGACCTCTTTCCTCCTCAGGTCCTGGGGATGTCTGTATTGAGTTTGCCCTCCTTCACTGCATTGAGGTTCACCACACTTCTCATAGTCTCTCTGCCAATGAGCTTTGCAGCCTTCTCTACCTCTTTCGTGCTTTGACGCATTTCATTTCATCAGTAGAAGTGTCTGGTCTTTATTTGCTAGGTTCTCTTCTTTTGCTGCGATGCATTTGGTGTCAAAACCCTAGGAGATGATGGAATGGAATGGTCGTAAGAACGTAGGGTGAAGGCATA
This sequence comes from Pinus albicaulis, assembly GCA_034641835.2. NCBI lineage: Eukaryota > Viridiplantae > Streptophyta > Pinopsida > Pinales > Pinaceae > Pinus > Pinus albicaulis. The sequence continues at coordinate 1,444,764,962 of CM076580.1, forward strand.
TGAGTGAAAATTTATAGGAGACGAAATAGGTTGACGAGAAAGGAGGTGGCAGAGGTAGTGACAGACAGAGGGTTTTGTAGAATTAGGGGATTTGAATTACAGGTAAGAGTGCATGAGCATGAGCGACGAAAAACCTAGACTTTGTATGTTTTGAAGTAGAGATGGATATGTGAGGGATGCAGGAAAAGTGTCATGATGTGGGAGCCAGAGTAGGGTAAATTTAAAGCTGGGGATGGATTGTGTAAGGTTTTAGGGATTGAAAATTTAGAAAGTTGATTAGGCTTTTGAGGAAACTAGGCTTTTTCTATTAGAATGAAAACACCAACAACTTTACTAAAAACCAATCCAAGGTGCATCCAAAATGAATTTTGATGTAAGAGGAGCAGAAGAAAATTTTAACTTAATTTCTTGCTATGAGTGTAAAGAATCCTTTCGCTAAATGACTGTACAAAATTTGGTAGTTTAGAAGCCTCTCAAATTTCCTGCAAGAAAATGGGTAACCACCCAACACCCAGTTAACGCTCCCTCCTCTCGGGACGTGCAGCACAATTCCTTTGTATGTCAAACAGTGTTTTGTACGTCTGGGCGCTTATCGGCATGGCCAGCACGAAATGGGCAGTAGCGTGTGCACTCGTTTGCATGATTGCACCTACGCAAATCAAAAATTCTCCTTTCTCGACATGTCTAGTGGGTGGAAGCCAAATGAAATTTTAATTTGTGTCTTTGAGCATTTACATTGAGTGTAGTCTGATTTATGCTTTTGAAACCCACTTTTGTAATGTTTCACTTTCACCTTTCACTTTTTAGAGTAATAGCTCTCGTGACTTGACTTTTTGTTTTATCGTTGGATCGCTATAGTTGAGTTTTCTCATTTCTCTCCTTCATTTTGGCATGAGAATTTTGACGTTGGCGGCTAGGAGTGAAAACATGGAATACAGAAAACATAAAACTACATAGGAAATGAAAAAAATTGCATCTTTGTTTTTCATATCATTTACATGTATATTTTGATGTGAAAAACTCATGCCTAAAATCAAACTCACAAAGTTAAAAAGATAATATTTACAGAATGATAACATTCTCTATGTAGATAGCTCAAAACAGGCTATCGTATGCTCTCACATATTTTTCTGACCTTTATTTGAGATGAAACGAGCATTTTTGGACCCTGAAAAATAAAACCCAGTGACTCACTAATGGGATCTCTTGAATGACATCTGATTTCCATGGTTGAATTTGGACCTGAGATAAGACATGGTGAAATGAGTCATATAGGTGAGTTTATGTTCGTAGAACGTTGAAGGTCGACATCGGCTCGTAGAAATACGAGGTGAGTGTGTGAGATTTTACTGAGTAGGCGCCATCGACAAGAAAGCTAAGCTAGCAGGTGCCGACACAATGGAATGAGAGGGAAAATTTTGATGAGTCACCTCAAAATGAGAAATGAAAAGGAGTGACTTTTGGATCAATGATGGCAGATACTGTCATTGCGACACTCACGATGACTTTATTGGGGATGGAAGCTGCGAAAGATGGCTGGCAAGAACCACAGATCGAAGAATTTTTGCGACGATCAATGCCTCTTTCCCTTTTGCAGGCCACACGTAGATAAATAAATAACTAAAACTAAACACGTGACACAACTTTATTGACATCTCAAATGACACAAAGCTCACTTAAAACTAAATCAGATTTGACTTAAACTTGACATCATGACTAAAAACTAAACTTGCTCTCTTGGGGAAAACTTAACATTGAAATAGTAAAAACTCGATCAGAAGCTCCATGGCCTTCACTTCGGGCTACGAACTCCGGTCATCTTCCACTCTCACACTTTACGATGTCTCAAATTGATGAGACACAATGAGGATAGAGAAAAAATTCATCATTTAAGATCAAAAGAGAGAGATAGGTGGCGAAGGCCTGCCTGCAGTTTTGACCGCTGATAACCCACCATCCACGCTCTTCTAGAGTGTACTGTACCTCTGATCCCATGAGAAGTTTGCGACCGAAAGACCTTTCCAGGCAAAGCATATCAGCCTTCTCCTGCTTGCCTTTATCTTTCATTCCGGCATCCCAAAAGGGTACTGTCATCGATCACTGAAATCAACCATCTCTTGGTTTTTCCCATCAAATTTTCTTGAGTCTTTATCATGAGAGCTTGGAAGTGCTTTACAGAGGACACTTCTGAGCCTTTGACATTGTGTTGAGATCATTTGATGTGCCTTTACTTATATCATTTTCTTCACTTCCAGCCTGGTGTAGAAAGTGTCAGGAGCTCAGGACAGCTAGTGAGTTAGAAAGCTATGTCCACACCATAAACTACCTAGCTTCATGGTAGAGAAATGCCAATCACTTGTGCTTTAATAATCTGATTTTTCCCACAGAGCACTTTATTAGCTTCTCGTGTCAATTATTTTCTTAGCCTCACATATTTTGTAAGGTAGCATCAAAGACTTGTTGGAGGACCTAGCCAATATGTTGTCCTGTTGATAATATGGTGCTGTACAGAATGACCCAATTTACATCCTTATGCTTTATCATAGAAATTCCTATCATCTTCTTTGAGTTTGAAGGTTGCGTAACGTTATTTGTGAGTGATGTTTCTGGGATAATAGCCAGGGACAGTCATGGCTTCACAGAACCTGATTATGAGCTAAGGTCGGTAGCGTTTTGAGCTAGTTAGGATCACTTCTCGATGCACTCTTGTGAAAATAGTCTATGGTGGTAAGTAACCATCATATGCTTGAGTGCACGGATGCACGGTGAGCTGTAATTTCAATAATAGAAAATCCAAGCTTCCCACCACGTGAGTGGAGCCTCAGCCTGCAAAATGGATGCAATGGTAATGGAAATGAAGCTTATGTAAAGCACTTGGAAACTTTGGCACTCCTGGTAGCCCATAATCGATCTCTTTATATAAAACATTCAAACAAAGTGACCCGTAGTAACCCACTCTCGGTAGATGGTCGTAGTCTTCCAGTACAAATGACCTCCACAATCTCCCTTGGCGGAAATCCTTCATAACTTATTTGGATTCTATTCTACCAGAAATTGAGTATTACACATCCGGGATCTCTTCGATAGAGGTACAAATGACTGCATAGCGCATTTAGAAGCCTTGAGCTTCAACACCCATTTCCTACTCTCTCGCCATGCCCGAGAGGACTAAAATGTTGTAAAACATAAATGATATCACACATATCATGAAGATGACGAGAAAGAGATCCGATACTCGAGACAGGACTTACTTTCATCATCACCGGAAAATGCGATCATGAGCATTGAGGCCAAGTGCATGGGAGACCAGATCGAGCCATCAGGCTTGGCTAAGCTCTCTTCCCTTTTGACTCAACTCGCTCACGCTTTTGATCTCATAGGTACATCTCCTAGTGTGTTTCTATCCCACCTCTCCTTTTCCCTTCCTGGATCTGTTTGCACAAGGGCATCTTTAATAGGTGCTCAGTGAGCATATGCAAAACATGGGAAGTGCGGAATATAAAACACGCGGGTGTTGAATGCTTTGACTCAAGGCCAAGGCACAGCTTTCTCACTATGTTGGGGATGAGGATTGCACCTCTTATTTTGGTGACTAGGGAACATCGCTATTGGCTGACTTTGTCCCATCCTTTCAGAGAGGTGGGCATCACTGCCATGGCATGACCAGCGTAGTATAAAAGAGAAATATAAAATGAAAGATGGCTAAATAAATCATGATTAACGTATCACAGACAGTGGTGATGTGAAAATTTCACCATAGATGGAAATGACTGACAAAGAGCATTTTTAACAACGACGACACCTACTAAACTCCTTTTTCATTCGTGGCATTTAACTCTCTGAGTATGTCTAGCATAGGGAATGAACCTGTCTGAAGGAAATTCAATCCTACCATTGAAGGACTGAATTTCCTTCTTATTTTCTAGGGAGAATGTATCACTTCAACTCTCATCGGGATCCATCTGTATCCCATATTTTTGAGATAGATGTGACCCAAATATCCTACCTTCTTCTCCATGAAAAGATAGGAACTCTCTTAGGACTTATAGGAAATCCCAAAAATTCTGCATCGCTCTTCGGATACGACAACTTTAAACAAATGAGCTCAGCCACTGGTCATCACACGAATATAGACTAAAAGTCGAGATCATATAAACAAATAAACAACAAGGGAAAACATATCTTTCGCTTCATTTCGTAAGGCTGTGCTTTATGGCAGACGCTGGAAAGGTGGCTCACGACATTATTCCAACCTGCATGCAACATCTTTCATGCATATTTAAACGAAAACCCCATGCAGCGTCTCGACAAGTCATCTTATCTTTAATCGTATTCCAGAAGTATCCAGGATTGACAGATGTCGAGTAACCCATCCAAAAATGACATCCCTCCTTCAGTTTGAAACGAACTTCGCTCAAGTATGTGGTCCATCTTCTCTAAATGGGTAATTGTCTTTCAACGACACTTCTTTTTCAGTTATCTTCCCTCTCAAATCTATACTCATTTGAATCTTCACCTGTCTTCTACTGTCAGAAACCTGAAATTGGACATCCATAACTGTAAAAATACGCCCCGGAAAAATGATGCTATGCCTGATAGATTTAGAGTTTACCTCCTGCTCTGATGGATGACAAAGACTCTTTGAGTTTATTCTCTAATCTTTTGTCCAAAAGGCTTTTGATTCTTGGCTTGATCGGGATTATGTGTTGAATGACATCCTGATTTAATACACCTTTATAGTAATCCCAAGCAAACACATCAGAAAAATTCACATACTCAATATATTTAGGCTTTACTCCCATGACAAAGAACTTTGAAACTCCTAGAGTAGACTTTGGCTTCTTCGTTGTTCCAACGATACTAGCATGCTCGCGCCTTTTATGTATGAGACGTAGCAGGTTTCTGCATCATGGCCATCTTGATCAAATAACTCTTCCAGGCTGTATGAGACATGCTTTCACTGCACATCTTTTCCATGACATGAAGTGTATCAATCTGAGATATGCTTCAGTAATCACATGGTCATCCTTGTCACACACTTCGTCCGACAGACACGCTCATCAAACTTCACCTTCTGACTGGGAGGAAATTAGTTGATCACTTGTTTATCATCCAAGGAAAACTCAAAAGCCAAAATTTTTCAAAGTTATATGAGAATGCGAGGTGGGCTTTAGACAGAACTCCCAAATTTAAGATTTGAAAACACTGTCAGACCCTCACTTACTCGCAGAAAGTATCGAAGGAACCGACGTTCAAGTTTTCCAATCTCGACACTCACCTGTAAAGACAGTAAGATTCTAAAAACGATTCTCTAAAATGGCAAGAAGCATCTCCTATATTGGCCTCACATCCTCGAGATTGAGCTTGAGACATCACCCTTTGTATTTGTTAATCACCAGCTTCGAATCACCACAGACTCCTATTCTCCTGAAATGCTCGTCTCTGAGGATTTTTCAAACCAACAATGAGCGCTTCATACTCAACCATCATTATCAGAACAATTCAAATGCTAGTTTCTAGGATACACAACCTCATGTATATTGGGATCCTTATTTTCTGTCCGAGATGGGCTGCATATCCACCAATCAATGCCAACGTCATGCCAATGGAACCACAGAAGTCCATGCTCCAAATGACCATGTTATTCTTTAAAGGTCTTTGAAACTCTTTGGTCATGATCTGACACAATTTTCGTATTTGATTCTTTATGTTGTTCTTGAACTTTCATCCTGCCTTCTCCACGATTGCCTGGACAGTAGGAGGGTGGATTCCTCCTTATATTTTCTGACACTACTCATCGCAATCTGAAAACTTTAGGAACATCACCCATTTCTACTACTGACACCAACACCGTATTCCAAAATCACTGTCTGCATGAAGGACTCTAAGTCCAGGCCATCTACATCGCTGCAAAGGATGACTACTAGGCCTCACCTGGTCTGTGATCATGCTTTATTTTATTCTCACAGTCAGATAGTCTTTCTCAGTCAGCCAAACAGAGGAATAGTGGCATAGGAAAATTCCCACGGTGGCGTATCGCACTATATCAAAGGTCCTGAGAGCCAGTGATGCTAGCTGGCACACTACACACGAAACATGCTGCAACATTACGCCAATGCTACACGATCATCCAGGACATTTTTCTTCGCTTGATCGCGGCCTAGGGGAGAGAAATAGATCTTTGATTAGATCTAACAACGGACACAAACTTAATCCAAACATGTAGATCATGATGTAGGTAGGCTAGGCCAAGGCCAAGCTTCTCCATGATGGCTCCGGGCAAGAGGTAAAGGCAGAGGTCTGGAGTCTCACAGAGCGGTGAGCAGAAGAATCAGAAACTTAGTGGACTCTTAAGACCTCCGCCAGCCATTTATGGAAACGTGTATCTGGTCGGCCATGGATGGCGGACCCAAATATTTACTCGATTTGATCATCCTCTACATTAACCATGTCGGATAAGTGTAAAATTTCAAAATTTTGACTACATGAGTTTTGTCTTTATTAATTTTCACCAATTTAGTAAGAGGAAAGACCTTTAACTTAGAAATTTCTTACTCTAAATTGAAAGGTATTGTTTGATCTACCTATTTTATGATAACATCCCTTTTTCTCAACATAGATCTCTCGGTGCAACTTCTTTTCTTGGAATATCTCTTTATTTAACGGTGCACTTGCACAAGGTTGATTTCTGTTCTTATTTGGAGCTACAATCTCTTTACCTATTTTGATTTTTTGTCGGTAGTGTTTTTCTTTATCTGTGAACTATTTTTTTCGGGGATGGATTTATTTAGAACATATTGACTCCTCAGGAGTACTTAGCTTTGTTGAGAACTCAATGCATTTAAGTACCCTCTTTGATAATCATCGATTCTACTTCTAACTCATGATAATTCGCCATTATGAAATTTTTGTCATTAGGTGAAATTTTGTTTACCACATATTCTTCATCCTTGGTGAGAAATATCAGTGACCATCGGTTCTAAGAAGAAGGTTCTCCTCTATTGTTGGTTATTCCTCTTCTGTCACTCGTGCATAGTTTCTTTTGAAGTGGTGTTCTCTAATTTTTGTTCTTTTTTGTGTTTGTAGGAGCTCTTCGCTCTCTCGCTTTATACGACCTGAGGTTGTTGTTGCTAGCCTCGAAAGTTAAAATTTCTGATTTGTTGTTCAGCTTTGTCTATCTAAAATAGACATCCTATCTACCATCTCTCTCCATGATCTTAAGCACAACATCAAATTAAGTATCGGATGAAATGGAAGGTTCCTCTTTGATAGTCACTTTGCATTCAATTTTAAGTTTGGACTTTTTAACTGAAAGTATTTGGCTCGGCACTCTACTAAATACTGATCATTTCTTCAAGGGTAGTGGGGTTTCTTTTCTCAATGAATAGGCCATATCTGGGTCAAAATCATCGAGATAACGTAGAAGGTATAAAATAGGAGGTGGTTTCATTTCATGTGGAATGAAATTATAGATTTTGAGGTATCAAGAATTGTAATCGAACGCAGATTCATTGGGATTGCACTTCAAGGAATCAAATTCGGCAAGGATTTGTAAATGATTTTTCTTCTCATCCCCATCGTTAATAAAGCATCATTTAATTCGGCGAGGAACCTAATAGAATTTCTTCTTTGGGGCATGGAACCAAACTTTAACTTCTTTGGAAAATATTTGTGCAATGATTCACATCTTGGCATCATCTGCATCTAACTCCTCGAGATATATGAAGGTTGTGATTTTAGCCATGTCTTTATGACAAGTGACTTCATATTTTGCATAAAGAGGGAAGCCTTTGACCATATGCTTGAGGTAGATCCAGCAAGATTACCAAGGAGAACTAAAGGTTCAAAATGAGCCATAATTCTGTTGAATGTGGTGGAGGGTGGAGCAAAGGATGAATTGGTTTAAGGAGGTCCTATGATGGGGAGGTTTAGATGATGATGGGATGGATGATGACATAGTTATTTTTTTTGGGAAAAAATTGGGGGTATGAAGGGTTTCTTCTTGGTATTGAATATAGGTTTTTTCAACGAGTGTAACTTGGGGTATTGGCTAAATTTTCTAGCTTATAATATTGTCTTCATATTATAACATCGGTCTAGATTTGCAACTTCAACTAAAAGGTGGATTTACTCTCAATATCTAGGGTTCATGGACCATCTGTATTCAAATCATTCTTAGATTTGGTGTTGAACAATGATAACTAAAATTTGGTATCAAATTCTAAATTTTGTAAGGCTACCAAATCGAGAAGGTAATGAGAAAATATCTTATGAGAAATTTGAGGAGGAGATCCTATGGAACTTGAATCTGAGTTGAGATATTTGCCTCCTTAGTATTATTCTAGGATATTCAATGAGAGATAATGGAAGCCGAGATCGAGGATTAGACATGGTATACCTTCTTGCAGAAGCCAAATCTGCTTTTGAGAGCTGCCAATTGTGAAATCGGCCTTGTGAAACTCAATCCCATCATCCGAGGGATCGGTTTCCAATGGATTTTAGTAGTACACCAAAGGAAATGTTTATCTCTTATTTCCCCGAGCAATGATGCCAAGATGTTTCACTTTACGATTCCCAAAGGTTGAGGAAGGAATCCCAACGAGGTAACCAAAAACCAAACTTTTGTCTTGATACCTAGCCCTATCAAGCTAGAGGAGGGCTCTCTCACGAAAGGGTCACATCTAGGAGGGCCGGAGAAAATAGGGTTTTTTAGACTATATATAGAGTGAAAGGGGTTTTTTGAATTGATTTGGTTAGGGAAATCATTGGATGAAGAAATTACGTCAAGGAAAGCTAGGTGAGGAAAATGAGTTAGGGTTGCGAGGATCAATAGGGGAAAGGTAGATATAATGATTATCACTTGAAGAGAATTTTTATGCATAATGGTGTTGAAGTCTGTAAGAAGGCTAAGAAAATCATAGAAGATGTATTTTTCTTAGATAGAATAATATGAACAAAATATGATCAGTTACTAAAAACAAAGCATGTGCAAACATGTATTCTCATTATCTAACTTGTAAAATATCATAATATAGAAACGAAAGTGAACGTGAACACAATACTTTCAAACATGTAATCTTGAAGAATAAACTATTATATACATTCAATACAACAAGTATCCCATAAAAGTAAGTCGCAACTCCTCTTTATGAGCTAGCCAAACTCGATTACAAAAGTTTCCTTGATCGACTAGCAAACATCAAACTAATTCCAACCCTTGCCTATTACTGAAGAAAGGGAGTAAATAGACATGAAAAAAACATTCACTCATTCTCGGGGGTTGAATCCATAAGTTGAGAAAGATATTACACAAAAATCTGAATTGGTAGCTAAAGTATAGGATAGTCCAATCTGACTCATTCCTAACTTAAGTGAATTGATTTATTACACCTCTTTTGTTTGATTTACTTAATGTATTTACCCTAGGTAATAGTAAAAACATAATAATTACATTCTTTTTAATCATTTAAATACGTAAAATCATCATTTCCCAACATTAAAATTAAAATAGGAGTGAAACTTAGAAAATTTCGGAAGGCTGCCAAACATGCCATCTCCTTGTCAAATGCGCCCTCTCTATGTTAAACACGCCCTCTCTGTTCAAGGTTGCTTTTGGGTGCCTTCTAGGCATCCAATTTTGTTCCAACATGGCTTGTTGGAAATCCCTAAAGTATAATTTCTATACATGCATTCAGTTTGAAAAATGAAGCTCATTTCCTATCAAAAAAACATTTTCCCCAAAGGCCGAGTGGCGATGCAACAGCTAAGGCCAAAAATAAGGTAAAAACATGGTTTTTTGGTGGTTTTTTCCCTTTTAGTGACCAATTTTGCTCCAAATGATTTGAAATTTTACATGGTGCATGTCCTAATCATTTTTAATTCAATGGTGGTGACCATTTTCTCATCGGATGCGGCAAAAAATAGCGCCAACACCCTAGGTGCTACACATTTGACATTTCTGTTGTGCTAAAAGTGTCTCTAAGAACATAGAAATTTACAAACTTGCAAAATTTTCAGCGAAAACTTGTCAAAATTGGTAGGATGATTGGTGACCATATGTTTGAGGCATGGAGTGTTACCCTGGAATGTCTATCCTCCTTTTCTCCTCTTGCTTCGTCAAGAGCATGAATTTTTGCATTGCCTCTTTTTTGAGCTTGGCCCTTGCAATTTTGTTCCTCGTGGCATAATACTTTTCCATCCCTCTCTAAATATCATTGTCCTTTTGAGACATGGCCAAGAGATTCTCTAATTTTTTGGTTGGCTCTATCAGATATGATTCCTTGCTCTCATTTATTTCTATGGCAAGCCTCTCACTTAGGGTTAGGCTGGTCAACTAGCTCAACTTCCCTTTGTCTCTCTAGGGCTAGAGCGCTTTCAACCATGCAGTCCTAGGTCTCTATCTTGTAGGCTAGTCCTCCTCATCATTAGGTTCACCATACTTCTCTAGCATCTCTTCAAGCACAGGCTTTATCCTTCTCTCGCCTCTCTTTGTGCTTTGATGCATTTTATTTCATCAATGAAGTGTTTCGTCTTCGATTTGTTGGTTCTCTTCTTATTTTGTCATGATGTATTTGGTGTCAAAACCCTAGGGGAGATGATGGAATGGCATGTGGGTGTAATAACGTAGGTTGGTGTGATGAAATTTGAGGTGATGGGAATAGGGATTTGTGATATGAATGAGGTGACGAGGGGGGTAGTGATGATGAGGGGTTTTAGAATATGGGATTTAATTATAGGTAGTGTATAGGGAGCCTAGGCAAATGAAAACCTAGGGCTTAGGGTTTTGAAGGAGATGAAATATTAGGGAAGGATATAGTTATATAGGGGTTGTGGGAATGATTTTTATGATATGAGAGTTTGGGATAGGGTAAATTGGAATGGGAAGGATTACGAATGTTTAGGAAGTGAAATTGAAGTGTTGATTAGGTTTTGAGGCAAACTAGCTTTTGCAGTTAGAAGAAGACACGAAATTTATTTTAAACAAACTTAAACATCCAAAAATTACTTTGATTAAGAGGATTGAAGTAAATTTGTAACTTACTTTTTTGTTTGGTGGTGTAAAGAATCTCTGCTAAAGGATTGAAGGTGAATTTTGAACTTTAGAAGCCCTCTTGGCAATTTCTAAAGAAAATGGGCAAAGGAGCACCACCTAGGTTAAATGTGCACTCCTTTTGACGGGCGTGCAACGCCTTTAGAAAATGTGCAACTTTTTCATGAAAACATGTAGCGGCTATGGAAAATACGCAACACCAGATGAAAAACGCTCCCCGCTGCCCTTGTTTTTCACAATTTCACCTAAAAACTGAAATTTTTTTCCTTTGTTGAATATGATTTAGGGTTTAGGAAGAAACTAAACTTTGAATTAGCATGTCTTTGAGTGATTTTATACTTGAGTGGGTTTTATTTATGTTTGTAAAGCCTACTTTTGTAATGTTTCATTTCACCTTTCAAATTTTCGGACTAATGCTCTTTGACTTCGACTTTTTCTTTTGTAGGTTTATCAATTGCTGGAGTTTGTCATTTCTCTCCTTCAATTTGGCATGACTATTTTGAGTTGAGGCGAGTGAAAATATGACATATAGAAAACATAAAATTACATAGGAAATAAAAAAAATTACATCTTTGTTTTCATATCAAAAATGACATTTTGATATGAAAATAATATAAAATGAAAATTACAAATTTAAAAAATATAATATTTACATATTGATGATCTTTTGCAGGTGAAAATAAAATTTTTTATTCAGTCACTCTCACACATTTTTCCGACTTTATTGAGATGAAATGGTGCATTTTTGGACCTTGAAAAATAAAACCTAATGACCTAATGGGACCTTGAATGAGCGATTTCCATGGTTGAATTTGATGAGAGATAAGACATGGTGAAATGAGCTTTTCATAGGTGTTTTTATGCTCAAGAATACATGAATGTGAGCAAACAAATGGGAATTTGTGATGGAGAGTGAGATTTTATTGAGTAGGGCTGCAATCGGTGAAATACGTTTTAGCATGACCTAATGGAATGATATAAAAATTTCAGAGTGAGACACCTAAAATGATAATGAAAAGAGTTATTTTGATCACTCTGATGGTAGAATGCATATTATAACACTAACGAAGTGGAGAGAGAGGAAATATTTTGAAAATGAAATCTAAGCCATGGGCCATGGGCCACCATCATTGCTCCAAGGAAATTTTGTGGTTTCTTATTTTTTTCGGGATACCAAGCATGTCCAACCGGCCATATCTCCGGAATATACGGTGGTGGGATATAGACACCCTTACAGTTCATTATTTTATCAAATATATTTACTATAGATACCTCAAACATATAGTTCCTTGCGGGTTTGTCGAGCGAGGGAGATCCGGTGGTGTTATCAGGGGTTTGCGACACGAGTGGGAAACGCGTTAGAAGAATGAGGGGTTGCACATTTTAGGTAGGTTTAAGTGGTAGATAAAAAATAAGATCCTCATGGGAGGACATACATGACCTAACCCTAAAAAGACTAGCTTACATTGTAACTCGAGTGGCAGGGATGAAAACACCCCATGCAATGACGCAGTAACACACTTTGATTTATGCACCTAATTTTTAGAACCCACCTTGTTTAACTAGTGTGAAGAGATGGTTGCTAGCGTGAACGCTCAACTCACAAGCCTAGAGAGGAGAAAAAATTGACACTTGTGGTTATGGGAGCTTACTTGTAGTTTTCTTCTTCGAGTGGATTACAATTATGAGACCCGAAATTGGATTATGCAGACCTTTCCCATCTGGCGAGAGATGCCGCATGGATAGATGGTATTCTATTTTACCATGGTATTAAAAAGTGTGCACTAGTAGCTGGTACCCAGGACACTTATTATAAATGGATGAGAGAAACCAAAATACCATTAGATGACTACCCATATGATGGGGTGGAATTCATAGGAGATATCTGCCATAGTCTTTCCCCCATGGTGAAGGCTTAGATGCTAGAGGTACAAAATTTTGATTTTTTATGTTTTGTAATTTTTTTGATATTTTGGAATATTTAAATTTTTGGTTTTTTTGAAAAAAAGTACATAGTCACTAAAGATAATGTTTTTGATATGTATACATGGTACCTACACAAATATAAGGATGTTCTCCACTAAGGAAAAAATGTACCACAAGCTCGACGAGTAACGGTAGAGGAGATAGAGGATAGAATATGAGGAGCTACGATATTTTACACGGAATGTTGAAGGATTGACATTGGGAGTTCCTTCGAGGAGGATAGATGAGACTCCTTGACACATGCGAGAGGAACACAGTAGAGGTGGCTTCATCTCGACGATCCCGATTTCCTATGCCTCATTTTGAATGCAATTTTATTTTATCATGGAAACCATTTAGTGGGGGACAGGTAGCATAGGGTTGAGAATTTTTTGATGTATCGGCATATGTATGGAATAGTAGCTAAGCCCTTAGTTTCCTTTTTTTGAACTATGTACTAAGACTTTTGATATACTAAAATACCAACTTCTATGTGTTTTTCCCTCATCGTTTATGTACAATATATGTTTAATTTTTTATGTGAATGGTTTAAAATTTTATAAATGTGAAAAATTCCAATCTAACAAATAATTAGGTAATGAATCATCCAAAAAGTTGTTGTCTCGAGAAATATTCACATAATCAATATAATCAAATGAGTGTTCCAATAGATGTACCTCAAAAAGTAGTGAAACCAAGTCGACTTCCTTACAGAGTAGAGAAGGTTGAGCTTTGAGACACTATGAGTTGAGAATGAAGTTTAACAACAAGGTGGCATATGAGAAGATGACTAGACTTGGTAAAGAGCTCGACATGAAAACACTATATTCAACCACGTTGTTTGTGATAGAGGCAAAGACACATACCCCCAAAACACACAATCTCATCGAAAGGGTGAAAATATGACCCAAGCGGTGAAAGTAGCATTACGAGTGTAATGGCTTGCACCATATACAAAGCCTCTATAAGGGACTAAGGGTGTTGACATCTCGTAAAACAAAGAATAGACACATGAATTACACATAGAAACTTTGTAAATGCTAATGACAAGCAAAAAATAAACTTAACACACTCACACCTATATACATAATATACAAGCAACCATGAAAAATAAACTAATCATAGTGGCATTTCGGATAGATCCCATTACGCAGCTTTCGAGCAATGTAGATTCCCTTCATAATCAACTAACTCATAGGTCCCTTTCTTGAGAACTCATTTAAAAATATAAATACCATGCCACATGGGTTCATGCTTACTAGCCCCTAACTTATCATGGCTCTTAGTCATAAACCAAAAATGGAATCACTCTTAGAAAAGACACCGGGTTAGAAAATTTTATCATATTGGGCCTTAATGTGTTTCTTATTAATTTTTTTTTCTGAGGGTGATAAGGCTTTTTTAATAAATATGGTTAAGTTGTAACAAATGTGCTTCCTCCACTGAGGTGTTAGGGAGTAACTCAACGACTAGTTTAAGAAAATATATTTCGCACTTTCGATAGGAAGGAGTGACTCGACCCATAAAGCGGATTGGAACGAGAAGTGAAGCCAGTGGCATATTTCAGTGTAGGTTTGGTATGTCCACAAGGAAGAAATTAGCATAATGTGCCGTACCCTATATTTATGTCTTCCTACCATCCAGATTGAAACATGCTTTTCAAAGTACAATTCATGGCTTGTACTTGGTCATTAGCTTGAGGATAATACAACGAGGAATGTTCATGGTGAAAACCCAACTTGGCGGCTAGTTCATGCATCATATGGTTTTGAACGTATTTTCCTTTATCGATCATGATGTGTTTAGGCACACAAAACCCTGGGAATGACATGGTTGAAAAGGAATAAAGAGGTGGTATCACCATGATTTAGACGTGTAGACATGGCCTCGACCCATTTTGTAAAATAGTCAACAATGACAATGATATAATGATGTCTTTGGGAGGAGGGTGGGTCACATTATATAAAGTCATTTCTCCATTGGGAAAAAGGTCTGATAGTGATAATTGGATGTAACGGAGGTGGGATGAGCACACACCTTGTGAGAAAATATTTTACGGGGATGACACTCGGATTTTTTGATTCAATATTTAAAGAGTGAGGGCCATAAAAGTAACTAGCGCATAATATCATCCGAGCGAGTAGCATGCCCAGGGATAAATGACCATGACATGCCCCAATGTGGAAATTATTCAAAACATGTTCATCTTCCGCATATGAGTAAGATATCAATGTAAATAGTGTCGACATCACGACGACAAAGAGTATCATCAATAATAAAGGTATTCCCTGAGGGACTAATTGTGTATGCATTTCGAAGGTCATCACGAGAAAACTTGAGCCGAAAAAAATTGGGTTTGGATATAAATAATAATGTCTCCATACAAGGGATCGAAAGTAATAATGAGAAACAAGGATTCATCGGGAAAAATGATCCATGGCCATAGTTTTGTTATCAATCGCAGACTTTATTCAACAAAAAGCTTGGCGAAGTCTAGGGATTTTTTTGGATTTACCAATGGAAAAAATCAATCAAAATCTCGAAGGATGAAAATACATTTTGATTATTTTCCCCTATTATTTTTATTACTAAGTATGTATTTCATGAGGTTGAGTCGTAGTGACAATAGTCTTTTGCGATGAGAATATAATGCCTCAAGTGTTTCATAACAAATACTACTAAGCGAGGCAACTTCTAAACATGGGAATAACGAGCTCATATACCGATCATACATTTTTATAATGTAATATATATTAGTTTCATTGTGCATTTCATCCTCTTGGATGAGAACCATGCCTAGATAATATCCTGAAGCGATGAGATATAACAAAAAAATCTCGGTTGAATTTAGGAGGGCATAAAAAAAGGTGTTGACAACAAAGCCTATTTTCAATCATCAAAATAAAGTTGGTCTTAATCATCCCGGAGGAAATGGATTTATTTCTTCAACAAACACATGAATCCATGGGAAATATGGACATATTTCGAAATGAAACATCATAAAAAGTTGGCTTTTATCTATGTCTTTGATGCTAGCGGACTAGTATGAAGAGGAGGCTGATTGATAATCACGACCTTGGAAGGATAAGCATGGATCCCTTCATAGAGATAATTAATCAACGGGTTGATCAATGATCCTATTATAAAGTAAGACCAAAAGTGGGTAACATAAAAAATAGTGCGAGAGTGATGATCGAGGAGTCAAAGTTGTGTAGTAAGAGCATGGAAAAAAGGGTGTAACATTTAAAAGATAGATTTATGTGGATTAAGCGAGATTTTATAAAAATGATATCGAGATAAATACCTTTCAAAGTTGGGAAGGATATTCATTTTGAAGCAAATAACGAGTTGTAAGATCATAGATATATACTTCAATGATGTGTTTTATATCATGAAATGTCTAAGACGTGGCTCATTGGAAAGTAGCACTAACATTTTTAAGACCAAAGGGAAGTTTATGATAGGAAAAAAGTACCCAACGGATAGATAAAATCCATCTTTTTCTAATCTTCTAGTTTTATTTCGACACAGTTATAGCCGGAGAATCCATCCATGAAGAAAAATATAGTGTTATTGACACGAGCATCGATAATTTGGTCGATAAAGGGTGTATGATAAGTGTCCTTCGGGAAAGCTAGATTCGGGTTATCGTATCGAGGTTATCGTAATTAATGCTAAAAATTGAATAGTCACTTATTTTTTTATCAATTATAATAGAATTAGAAGCCCATTACATCAAAAGCACATGATTTATAAAACCAACATTAGGAATTTTTTGAACTTCGGCTTTAATAACTTCTAGTTTACACGATCTAACCGACTAGATATTTTCTCGAATAGGCTTAGCTCCATGATATGTCTTTATTTCATGTTGGATGATCTGTGGATCAATGTCAAAAATTTCCTCATAAGACCATGCAAAAAAAATCATGGAATTCTTTGAAAAGGGTAGTATAAGTGGAAATCTCCGGCGGAGTGAAATCAGCCCCAATCAAGAATTTTTTTTATCACATTTCATTTCCTGGCAATATTGATCAGCCTTGTAGAAAAAAATTTTGGCTAGGTTCCCTCCCGAATACATGGTAAAATTCCACTAAACACTTTGGGAAGGACTTTCATTTCCGAGAGGAAGTCGGGATTTGATGAGACCCATACAAATCCTCAAATGCCTTTGGGAAAAATGAAGAATGATGAGGAAGAGGTTCACGGGGATGGTAAAAAAATAGACATGAATTCTCAAATAGCTTCATCGATGGTAACGGTAAGTTGATAAAGTCACAAAAGGAAGTTCGGTCACTACCCCGGGAAGGAAAAAAATATATATCATCGGGTGGTACTGAGATGGAAACATGAGACTCATCGGATGAGGAACCTAGATGGATAACTTTGATAAGCAAGCTATACTAGACTTAAGGGCATGGATGTGCCATATAGATCGATCACGGGTTTCAAAGAGCACAACCCAATGATCATCAAGAATATGGGGATCACAAGCGCATGAAGAGACCATATGGTAGTGGGAAATGGTAGGAGATAAAGGAGTAATGCATCAGAGTGTGTTGAGGGAAATCCCACATAAGATTAAAAATTTTAGCACCAACACTTTGGAATTGACTAGCGTGGCCTCCCACTAGTGGTATAGAATTCACTATGGTGGAAATGCGAGTCGACGACACGCAATAGTCAAGGCTGATCGATAGTGACAATTTTTCCTTCATTGGGAAAGAAAACTAGATAGAAAACAAACAAGATGAGCTGTGGTCATGGCATAAAACCAACTATGAATAAGGATAATGTCTGTAATATAATGAGGTGTCGACAACTTTGACATCAACATATACAATTTTACCACCTAAATCGATGGAAAAAATGTGGAATAACCCCCTCGGGTGCGAAATTATGACCATCAAAGGCTTGGAGAGTGGTGTTGGATGCAATGAGTGTTATAGAGCCAAGAAATTTCCAACAAGATATTGACATAGCACATGTGGCAAAGCCCTCGTCTACCGGTGTGTGATGGATAATCGTACGAAATATCCACACAATAATTTGGAAAAAAATATGATGGGAAAGATGAGGGAGAAAATTTATCAACATTGAAAGAGATGAGACTAGAGTCAAATAAGTCAACTCCACTAATGGCGAGATAATAAGGCCTTGCGTTGTCGAGAACAAATTTTGAAGATCTCCAAGGAATACATAGCACAACGAGCACAGGAAATTTCTTCAAAAATACTTGTAGTGCTAAGTAGACTTGGTAGAATGGTTATGTATTGTCTTATGAATAATATCCTTGGGGGAGCGATGGACAAGTTCTAGAGGCTTATCAATAGTTAGAGGTCCGGTGGAACTAGGCAAAGTCTGGTGAGTCCTTCGAATGAGAACTTGACTCACAAACATCATAAAATTTGGCTCATGTAGTCACATTTAAATCTTTCTTGCACATGAATATGAATGAACTATTTGGGGGATGAGAGGAGGACCCCTCATTTCCCCCTTGCGGAGGTTGAGTAGGTTGATAAACCATTTGTTGCTGCGGTTTTTGTAGGGGAGCAGCTCAGTCAAAATAATATTTTGTTGACTAGACGATTGTGAAAGAACCCTATGGACTTCATCCATTCGAGGACACTAATGAGTAAGGTGGTCGCCTTGACAAATTTTATAGGGAAACTTTATTTTTCGATAATGGTCACTGGTGTCCCCTCCCCGCGAATATGAGGATTTATTTGAGACTCCTGGGAACTAACGGTCAATTCCCCAAGGTGGCGAGAAAGTTGGCTCATGGAATCAGAAATATATCTAATCACACCAATATTGACATGTTGGTTAGGAACGAGGTTTAGGAGGGTCAATAGAAGGCACTGTAGGGAATTCGAAAACACTTCCTACAACATACACTGATCGGGAATAGATAAGTTCCAACTCTTGGGCGAGCTAAGATGGCTTGTTCCTTGGTAATAGCTCGAAACATGGAAACATTCTTAGCAATCTAAGGTTATAGGTATTGAACAAACCATTTACGTATAATCTCTCATCGAGTAACTTGTTTCTAAATAACCTCGGGTGATGATTCCACTCATGAATGTGATTAGAAATTAGTGTGACATCCTCTTGTTTAAAGTTGGAAAAAAAGGTCGAGTCAAGATCATACCAAGTAGGAAGCTAGAAATGTGTCAAGAAAGTTTGAGCAGGGGAGGCAAAGTCACCATTAGATGCGGTATCTAAATTGATATACCACTTTGGGGCATCCCCGATAAACCTTCATTGGAATAAGTGAATTTTAACAAAATAATCCACAAAAAATTAGATGAGCACCATAAATTATAGGTGGTAATGTGAGTGGATGGATTCTCCCCACAATTCCTTTCAAACTTGGGAATATATGAATGTAACTTGGCAAGCATGGGTGGCCACTAGGGAACATAGTAGATGCGGTCATTAGTCAATTTGACCAAATTTGGTAAGTCGAGACAGGATAAAAAGCAGATTATGGATTTGACTAAATGGGTCATAGGTGAGAGAAACCCTTAACCAACTGTATAGTCCCCCAATATACGATTTATATGGATGCACTTGCTGGTGTAGAAAAGGTTTCTTCATGACAAGAGTTTGTTTCGAGGGCTAGCATAACTAGTATATGGATGTTTCTCCCGAGGGTAGAAACCTCCGGAGAGAAATGGACCCCCAAGAGAAAGAATTCTTATGAGGGTTGTACCCAATATTAAAAGAAAGACCACTCGCATAGTAGGAGCTGAGATAAGAGAATAACTCATGTGGTCAATGGTATTGGCAGTGGGGTTTCCCCAAATAAAATAGTCCCTCCGAGTAAAATTACCGGTAGGCGGCGCCCCTCCAAAGAGAAAACTATAGCAAGATTGCAACATACTAGAAGATACATTTCCCCCGGGGTTACTAGTTACAATGACGATCACATATTTCTTTAAGTAATTGTTCCTAACTAAGAAACATGAATGGTTGGTTGGGAAAAACTCGGTGAAAAAATTCTTGGATGTACTCGGCTCACTAGGTTGAGAGTACCATAGTCAACATAGAATATGGTGTGGGCATGGAAACATTTAGGAAATTAGTAGGAGCCATGGACGAGTCTAGTGAATTCCCTAGGAAGAAGTGAGACGTGTGGGTGGAGTAGGAATGGGCACACTAAGAGGTGGTAATGTTGACATGGAAGTCGAGAGTGTTGATGCAGAAGGTAATGAGGTATCAAACTCCACCATAGGTTAAAGAGTGGAAAAAGCACATAATTATAGGGTGGTGTGGAATCGTTTGGGTTTAGTCTGCAATAAACTAGTTCCTAATGAAATGGTTGTTGAAATTTATAGCAAGAAATAGTGAAATTGGAAACCAAAAAGGACAAAAAAATGCACACACACCGGGTGTGGGATTCCAATCATACATTGGTGAGGAATTAAGTTACACATTAGTGCTAAATGTGGGTGTCTAATTTATTTTTCCATTAGATAAATTGAAAAATAAATTGTAATTTCATCTCATAACAAAGCTGTATCAATTAACTAAGTCATGAAGACTATTTATCTTAAGAAATTCGATTTTAGGGTCTAAGATGAGGCATGTAGAGTGATCCTAATATTTTTGGGGTCCGAGTTGCATTTGTATCACTAGTGTGGTGTGAGTGTAATCGGTTAACTCAAATTAATTGAGTTAAAATTATTTTAACTAGTTATAAATGATTGAAGAATTAGTGAGAGGTCCGATGGGTTAAATTATATTGAATTCACAAGTAGAGAGCAATTAGATAGCTGATGATTCTCTATTAATAGCTTCCGCATATCGGTTGCGATGAAGAGCCATTTGAGAGAAAGGTTAAGGTGAACATAAATATCGATTTGTATTATTAGAAAATTTCTTAGGTGCAATTACAAAGTCATGAGAAGGCCATGATGGATTGTGCGAAATCAAGGAAGGTTAAATTTTCTGTTTAATAGGTATTTATTTCTCTAGGAATTGTGTGAGAAAGGAAGGCTAGAGGAAGGTAAGGATTTGGCTACGTGTTTGTCCAATTTTTCCTAGCTCGGTGTGAGACGATTAGTAGAGTGCATGAGATTCTTGTGTGAAATAATGAATTTTATTGTTTCATGATTCCTTGACTTTATAAAATATATGATAGTTTGGTTTTGAGCGGTTTCTATCCCTAAGAACATCTTGTGTTGTGCGATTGATTTACTTCTTTCTCTTACTTCCATGTGATTGAGCCATCGTATTTTATATTCCGCTAATTTATAGAAGGATTTAGTATCTTGTTTTAGTACATCAAAAGATCGGATTCAATCCATTGGTATATAATTTAAATATAATTTCTACATGGTATCGGAGTGCTAGTTATTGCAATCAAAGAGGATAAATTGAGTTTGTCTTGAACGGGTTCAAATTTGCGGTTTTATTATTCAGGGATCCAGATGAGATCAAGATGTATTTTAATGGCTTCAAAATCGAATATGCGAGTTGAGGTAAATTTGAATTATATTTCATGGAAGGACATTATGGTGGCAATTTTGGAGGACAACAAGTTGAATAAATTCATAGTTATTGATATTCCCAAGCCCACAACGGTAGCTACCCAACTTCTTGATGCATGGCGAGAAGAAGTTAGCAAAGCAGAAGGATCTTCTTAGAGGGAGTTAGAGATCATATTGCCTCGAGTCTTCATGGGAAGGAAAATCCATATGCTATGTGGAAGGCCTTAATATCTCTCGTTTTAGAATAGCATTGACCATAGGAAGTTGGCGATGAAGGAAAATCTCATAAAGATCAAGGCGAGGGAGGGCGAGATGATACAAACATACTTGACAAAGTTCACCCAATGTCGAGATGAGATTGGTGTGACAGATGCCCTGAGATGATTTGGTGAGCCTAGCACTTATAGGCATTCCCAAGAGCTGACACGAGTTACCAAGATTTTGTGAATGGGAGGGATAATTTATCGGACTAGGAGCGTTTGTGGTCCGAGCTTAGTAATAGAAGAGATAAGGGAGAGCACCGAGAGATGGGACCTCCAACACCATGAAAGAATAATATTGTGCATTAATCGGAAAAGGAAAGAAAGCCAATGGAAATAAGTCCCAAGGAAAATATGGAAAGATAGACTTGTCCAAGATCGAAGTGTTTTCATTATCACGAGCATGGGCATTATACCTCAAATTGTCTACGTAAGAAGGAAAACAAGAAGGAGCTCAGTAGTTGCGGTTGGTGAAGCGCTAGCTTCACGATTCGAGATTGATTTTACTCTCATTTCATGCATGCTAGAACTATAATGGGATGAATGTGGTATCTATACAATGGTGCCTCATTCCATATGATGGGGAATAGAGATCTATTCGGTGACTTGGAGGAGAAGGACCTCCAACGGAACATAGAGTTTGGAGATGACGGGAGGTATAGCGGGACCATAATAGGCACATTTACTTTTCAAAAAGAGTATAGCTCCCCTCCCATACTAGAAGATGCTTTGTATGTTGCAAGCCTAAGGAATAATATTGTCTCTGTAGTGGTATTCAAGGACCTTGGCTATGATGTGTTGTTTAGAAAAACACATAGCCACGGGAAATGTGAAACATATTGGTGTAAGAGTCAAGAAATTGTATGCTCTCAAGGTCGAGGATGCATGCAAAGATTTGAGGAGAAAATTAGTGGTTAATGACATGGAGTTTGAGAGGGAGAAATTATCTCTCAACATGCGACCTTAAAAACATTCTTAGAAGATTGTGGAGCAGCCACAATTGGAGAATCGAAAGAAGAGGCGAGTGGAAGAGTCCACTAAAGCGAGAGACCTCAAGGAGGAGAAAATTTCGAGCCGGATGGGAAGAGATAGTACATGCAGTTATACCTCCAAGTGTGAGGTGAGGCGATGTGCGAGATATAATCCCAAGAAGAAATTTGGGTAGGGTCCATTTAGATGGTGTGCCTTGTGGATCGAACATGGATACAAGGTGCCCATAATACGAGGAGTAGCGAGAAGGATCGAGTTAGATTGATGTAGTTATATGTCAGAAGATAGAAATTAGAGTAAAAAATATCAAATATTGGAGCACGGATCAGATTTGGTAGCAATGCAGAGGGCATGGATGCAAATGTCGCGAAGCGCAGAGATTTCAGATGAGCGAGTGCAGTAACTAGTAGTAATCGGAGACTCTTATAGAATATGCATCATATCGATTCATGTTTTTAGAGGCTATTTAGTTTCGGGATTTTGAGGTGAAAATGACACTAGAGAAGTGTTTCATGCGGAACATTCCCGAGTTACCGGATCGAGATAGATTCAATTCCTTTTTTGTTGAGAGAGAGCTTTGAAATTTTAAACAAGAAACAATGAAATTGGCGACAGAAAGGAAAAAAAATTTCACACACACTAGTGTGGGATTCCGATCACACATTTGTGACGAATTAAGCTACAAATTAGCGCTAAATGTGGGTGTCTAATTTATTTTCCCCTTTAAAAAAATTGGACAATAAATTGCAATTTCATCTTATGGCAACTTTTATTAGTTAACTAAGTCATGAAGACTGGTTAGCTCAAGGAATTCGAGTTGAGGGTCTAAGATGAGGCATGTATAGTGATCCTAATATTTTAGGGGTCTAGTTGCGGTTGTAGCACTATTGTGGTGTGAGTGTAATCATTTTAATCAAATTAATTTAGTTAAAATCAGTTCAAGTAGTTCTAACTAAGCGAATAATTAATGAGAGGTTGAGTGAATTAAACTAGATTTAATTCATAAGTAGTGATCAATCAAATAACCGATGATTCACTATTAATAGTTGCATGCATGTCAATTTTAATAAAGACCCAATTGAGATAGAGGTTAAAGTGAACATAATTATCAGTTGTATTATTAGCAAATTTCCAGGGTGCAATTATAAATTCATGAGAAGGCCATGATTGATTGTGCAATCAAGGAAGGTTGAATTTCCTATTTAATAGGGATTTATTTCTCTAGGAATTACATGAGCAAGAAAGGCTAGAGGAAGGTGTTAGGAATATGTAATTAGCAATATTGGCAAAGTCCAACCACAGAAACAACATTATTTCAACCACTTTGGGATTCTAGGATCTAGCCCTCCTGAATCCAAAGAGGGATCTCTCCAATAAGTGTAAATATGGATTTATCTTTGAAATTTTATGGTAATGATGTTAGGCTAGTTATGAAGGCCAAGGGTTTTGTTTTGTTTTGGATGGTTGAGCATGATTATTGTTTGAGGGGAAATCCTAAATGGAAAGAGTTTCAAAGGTGAGAAGTTGCAAGCAATCAGAGTAAGCTTTGGCCAAAAAGGTAGACAATTGCAGGTTTTAGTCCATTGGGCTATGGAGTCATAACATGGCTTTAATTGAGCAAAAACATCAAGAGTGATCCAAGGGGAAAGTCATCTATATCACATTATTATTGAGATTAAAATGATGGAATGGAAACAATAAAGTGTTGGAGGGGTGGAAACTGATAATAATTTCAACAAGGATTTATAGTCAGTCCAAACAAGAAAAGCCTCTTAAGTAACTGTTTAAAACAAACCAAGGTCAGGGATAACCATAGAATTATTGGGAAAATTTGTATTAAAGCAGCTTAATTGACAAACAATCCAGTAATCCACATAATTACCTTCAGAAAGTATGAAAACACATAAGAAAAACAAAGTGAAACTTAAGATTAGATAAGGTACTTTTAAACCTAGTCTGCTTTTAGCAAACACTTAGGGAAACTTTCAGAATCTACCTTTGGAGCAAGAAGCTAGAAATCAGGGCTCACCATCACTTTTCTAGTCCAACTTTAATAAGAAAAAAATGGAAATCACATTCAATAACAATGTTTAAAGAAAATAGTAGGACGAGGGAACGCCATCATTCCTAACTGCTTAGACTGTATTTAATCATTCTTAAATAAACAAATTGGAGGAAAACATTGAGATAAAGCTTATCAGTTAGAGAAGGGTACTGGTAAACAGTAAATCCTAACTCTATAATTGTTGTTATTTATCAGAAAATAGTGAACAATATGGCATACATAGAAGGAAAAAACAATAACAAAGAAAGGGGCACTTCACCAGTAATATAGACCAGGATCCCAAGAAACAACTTGTTATTGATGTCAAACCAGTTACAGTCTTCAGGTCCAATGTTTTAGTTCATCAATCATCTTCACTTTTCTCAGCCTAACTTATCTAATCACAAACAGAGCTTCAAGAGCCAGTGAACACTATTTACAAGTAGGAGTTTCGAGCTCAAGTGTATTTCAAAGTTCAGAAACCAACAATTTCTCATCTTCTACGGAAGTATTTATAGAAGAATGAGGAGGTGAGATCTGATAAAAGATCTCCCAAGATAATTAATACATATTAATGACTTCTTGGCCTTTGAGGGGCTCGATGAAGAAGTTTACAGATGTTATATCTGTATTAATTGTTTTTACATTTAAGATTAAGCTCGGTGGGAGCTTCTGTTGACTTTTAAGGCTCTGTGTCATGTAATAGTAACTCTGCTGATATTTTTTACATTAATTTTCTTGGAAGAAATAACTATTTGGCTGTGTTGAGGCAAATATCTGATTTTTATCAATAACTTAGGCCTCCATTTGAATGCTTGTGGCTAGAGGTGGCACTATGGTAGCTGAGAGGAATCAATTTTCCTCTGATGTGGCAGTGAAGGCCTTTCTATCTGATAAAACACTTATGATTTTCTTTTAACTGTGTTTTAATTTGGGGGATTAGGCTTTTGATAATCAATCATAGCTATAATCCCCACAAATCTATCTTCAATCTTATATCCTGCCATGTTTTAATCTTTGACACTGATACTCTTCGATTGTGATTTCACTCACTGTGTCTTTTTGATGTGCAGTTTTGTGCAGGGCTCACAAGGCATCAATGCCCATGAAGCATCGATGAGACATGGAGTTTGAACCCTGCGAATGGTTTCCTTTTATGAATCAAAGGCTTGGGAATCGTCATTCTCGGCTTTCGGCCTTTCCCTAACACAATGGATAAACATTTAAACACCTGCAAAAACAATAAAGATTAATAAAATCTTGCGTTTTTGGTTTGAACTGCTTCAGAGGTTGTGGGGAAGGAGCGTAACCATTGGATGGCATCATCCAATGGTGGGGATTCATTAGAGGATGTCAAAATAAGAATGAAGGGAGAAAAAAAAGTTAGAGCTGTTGATCCGTAGAGATCAACAGTGGGGATTACGTGTTTAAAATCCTCTTGGTGGAAGGTAGAGGGTGATGAAATAATGCGAGAATTATCTCGGACTGTCTGATCCGGACACGTGGATGGCCCAGATACAATCGGAGGACTCATGATCAGAGGAGGAAAGAGGGAGGGTGTTATGAAAATATCTGACGCGATTAGATGTGAACCGTTGATATGAGGGCCAGATCAACGGTGGGGAATGAATCAGGAATTGACAATCGGAGGTGGGCTGACGCGATTGCGCGATCGAGTAAGGCCGATGTGATTGCGCGATTAGGGAATGGCTGATGTGATTATGCGATTGGGCCATCACAATCGAAGGTGGGGGAAAAACATTAAAAATGCACCCAAAGGAAAACTCCGATGTGATAAGCACTAGCCGTTTGATCAGTTTAAGATCAACGGCGGAAATTATCTCAAGTATGATACCGGTGGAAACCCTTTAAATGTTATGAAAATCCCAAATTTTAATAAATACAAAGGTTGTATGCTTTGGGGGTGGGTTATACAAAAGGCCAATCGGCATCGTAGGTTTCAATGTTTACACACACAAAAAGACTTGTGTTTGTTTGGAAGATCGAATGCGATAAGCGCTCAATGGGTCTAGCGCCTAGTTCTTAGGGCATGGGCACATGTGGGGAAGTGGTTTAGGACATAGCCCAAGGGGGCTTAAGCCTGTAATACAGAAAGGAATTTTTTATGGATTTTCAATGGTTTTCAAAAGGATTTGAGGGTTTCGACAGAGTTCAAAAAGGAGTTTTAAACTCTGCAAAGGAGATTTATGAAGGGGGAAATGGAACAAAGGGAAAATAGAAGAATTTTATGAGGAAAAAGAGGAGGCAAAATGAAGGTTATTTTTGAGGTGGAGGGAAAATAAAAATGGATTTTTACAGCAGTCTTCCTCTTGTGGAATCAACAGAATTTTTTATTTCTAAATGGAAATAGTAGTGAAGATTGAGACAAGGGCATGATCTCTTCAAGAGTGTTCAAGAGATAAAAAAATTTTAGTAGTCAAATTTGTTCCTTGAAGACTCCAAAAATGTTTTAGACACCATTTGATATGACAAATTTTATAGGTGGCTAACAGTGGCTCCACTTGGGGATGGTGCCTTCTTGAAGGCATCAAGAACTTCAAACTTGCATTCTCTGGGAGGCTGATTACTGCCTCATCCATTGGGCTACCCTTACTTTGCTGGGGATGGTCTTGCTCTGAAAACATATTAGCAGCCATTAAAAACAATGGATATTTCATCAACAATATTTCTACCTACCCAATCCTATTGATCTAACATTTTTTATTCATTAGAGTGCACTTGGATTGGAAAACTCTTTTACAACATTTTATTCTTTTGAAAGCAGGAAATCTAATATATTTGTACTCCTTATTTCTCCATGGACTTAGATTAAAAATTTGAGTCCATATAATTCTCTACCTAATCTATCATCTGTTGGGATTAAACTATCCAACAGATTTTATTCTCTAAATTCTACAACAGAAATTAAAAAGCATTCAAGTTAGGATTGAACAGTCTAAATTGATGTTGATCTATGGAATAAAAAACAAGCTGCACATAGATATTATTTTGTAGAAAATTAAATCAAAATGGAAGGCTTAGGATCTGAAATTTCAAAGCACTTCCTTCATCTTTTTTCAGCTCTGCTTTGACTTTTATTTGAGTTGTTCTTTGTTTGTTCTCTAGTTCAAATTTTGAGCTAATTAGAACCAATTATACATCTTCTTTGACTCAAATATTAGAACATATTGAGTCATTCTCTTTGGAAACTTAGGTTCATATTTTGAGCATGTTTGAACCTTTAATTTCTAGCCTATTCCACCTATTGATAAGCCAAGATTAAACATTTTGGAAAATTGAATTCACTATCCTATCAGCAGTCAATTTAAAACTAATCAGTCAAGATTAGGCAGTATGACTAATTAGAAGTGTGTTCTTCAGGAGTGACATTTAAGCTTGCACACTTTTAGATTTTTTTCTCTTTTTTGGTATGGGGTTGTACCTTTATTATTTTTACAATCTGCCTTCTTTTCTTTCTTTCATTGCTTTTGTATTTTTCTTTTTCTTCAAAGAAGAAAACAACAGCTAACTAAATGCTCAAAGTTTGAGCTTTATTGACATTCATATCTAACCTATTCTAATTAGGAATCTCTGATTCTCTAGGTGATACAATAATGCCAATGCAGCCAGTCAAGCAATAGTAAAAAAGGGAAGAAAAATTGACTGCTCATCAGAGACAACCATAGGGTGCTTTGCATGTGGATCTTCAAAACTAAGGCCACCAATAGTGGTGACCATTTCCGATATATTTGGCTCTTGAAAAGGATTAATTCTTGAGGGGCTGAGCCAATCAGTTCCTCCATGTATTCTGCCATGAGATCAATCAAAACATGATATGAAATTTCTTCTTTAAAACCTGCCATGGCTTATAGGTTGTCTGTATCCCGGGCAGCTTCAATCATTGCATCTGCAGTGTGGCCTTTGTAATCGCACTCCTCTCTTTCCTAGCTGGGAGTATTTGGCATATGATAATTAACCAGGAATACCTCTTCTTCCACTGGATCAAGACAAATATGTCTGTGGGAAAGAAGGTCTCCCTCATCTTCACTGCAGCCTGAACTGGAGGGCTGATCATAAATGGCAGGGCTGTTCTCTTCTAACCCTAGCCGGTTCTGCTGGAGAGAACTGAACTCTGTGAAAAAATTAACATATTCTTGAGCAGGAGTTTCTTTGATTACCTTGACCCTTTCAGGTGAAGGCTCTGGATATTTCTCTTGCTCAAGATTTTCTTCATGTCTTTATTCCTTGTCTTCTGAGCTAGAAAGCTGTTGACTTCCATCTTCATGGAAAGTATAACTGATGTTCAGATATAAAGCAGAGAGAATATTCAATGAATCTTTGTCTGCTATCATGCTTTCAACACTTTCTTCATCAGTATCATAGATGGCCTGCATTGGCTCATCATTTTCTTGAAGTTGATGGTCGTGATATTCCTCCCATGAATCTACTAATGATGGCCCTGTGAGCTCAGTTTCCCTTTGGAAAAAATTATCATCAGACAGATCAACATCAGGGAAATCATAATTATAAGCATTTTCACCCATCAAATCTTTAGGCCTCTCAGCAAGTCTTTCTTCAAAATAGTCTGCAAGTTCATTTCCTGATTCAAACTTTGGTTCATCATACATGCTTTGCATGTGGCTTCTGTCTTACAGTGGTATGGTTTGTCTTTCTTGAGGACAAGGTGTAGGTCTCTCCCAATCATTATTTCTGGTTTCAACCCAATGTTCTTCCTCTTATATTTTCAGCAAGGTATTGGCCATCTCTAACATTCTTTCTAGCTTGCTTTCTAAAGAGATCTGCCCTTTGAGCTCTGTTCGGTCCTTCCTTGCTGCTTTTAATCTTTCATCCCTGCATTTTATGTTGTATTCGACATTGATTGCCATATTTTTCATTTCCTCCAGGCTCGAAGTTTCTCTTTCTCTTATATGTAATTCCACCTCAGGGTCAAAAGAACTTGGATAGTGCAATAGGGCCCATCCCAAGGGTGGTTTTATATCAGAAGGTATTGCATTGTATACCTTATCAAACCTAGCTAAAAAATTTTGTACCATATCTCTTGGCTGTCTCTTCAAATTCTGATACTCCTCTAATATGAGGAAAACATTTCTCGGGACTGCCCATTTATCAAGGAAAACTTGAGAAAATTGATTAAAGCTGAAAATGCTTGCTGCTGGAAGGCTTTTGAACCAACTCTTAACATTTCCTTGTAACAAAAAGGAAAACATTATAATGCGCACATCATCTTCTTCTATTTCATACAAGTCAAGTAAATCCTCGATATTTTCACATGTTGCTTGGAAGTGGCCCTTTTCTTTTCTTCATCAAAAAGAGGCAGTTGGTTTATAAGTTCTGCAGGAAGTGGTTGGAAGATAAGAGGTAAAACCAGAGGCTTATATCTTTCTATGACCTTTGTAGGTGTAGGTGGTGTAACCAGAGGCTCATGGCTACTTGAAGTTTCTTTAGGAGTGGGAGATACAACATGAGGCTGTTGTCCCATTAGGTCTTTCACAGGAGTATAGGTCTTCTCATGGTCTGAAGACTGAGGCTTGAGATCTTTCCCATACCAAATGTGGGTCTCATCTTGGTGCACTTGATCAGGCTTGAAGTAGGATAGAACATAGTGATAGACAAAAACAATGAATTATTTAAACCAAATCCAACCCGTATATTCTACCCTTCTATGAGGTCTAGCCATATTTCAGGTTCTTCCTCCAGTGGATTCTTTGAGAGTTATGGAGTGTGGAGTCGCTAGGTGGATGAATTAACTATTTGAAGCAGGCTTTTGTCCACCATTCATCAACGAGATACCAATTTAACCAAATATTTTGGGTCTTTTGAGTGCTTAAGGGTGTGTAAGATAAAATGCACTCAAGTCCCCAGTGGAGTCACTAGAAATGTTAGGAATCTGTAATTAGCAAGATTGGAAAAGTCCAATCACAAAAACAACATTATTTCAACCAATTTGGGATTCTAGGATCTATCCCTTTTGAATCCAGAGAGGTATCTCTCCAATAAGTGTAAAGATGGATTTATCTTTTAAATTTTATGGTAATGATGTTAGGCTAGTTATGAAGGCCAAGGGTTTTATTTTTTTTTGGATGGTTGAGCATGAATATTGTTTGAGGTAAAATCCTAAATGGAAAGAGTTTCAAAGTTGAGAAGTTGTAAGCAATCAGAGTAAGCTTCAGCCAAAAAGGTAGACAATTGCAGGTTGTAGTCCATTGGGCTATGGAGTCATAACAGGGCTTTAATTGAGCAACAACATCAAGAGTGATCCAAGGGGAAAGTCATCTATATCACAAGATTATTGAGATTAAAATGATGGAATGGAAACAATAAATTGTTGGAGGGGTGGAAACTGATAATAATTTCAACAATAATTTATACTCAGTCCAAACAAGAAAAGCCTCTTAAGTAATTGTTTAAAAGCAA
Organism: Pinus albicaulis; assembly: GCA_034641835.2. Lineage (NCBI taxonomy): Eukaryota > Viridiplantae > Streptophyta > Pinopsida > Pinales > Pinaceae > Pinus > Pinus albicaulis. The sequence continues at coordinate 1,444,796,201 of CM076580.1, forward strand.
CCAAGGTCGGGGCTAACCATAGACTTCTTGGGCAAGTTTGTATTAAATCAGCTTAATTGACAAACAATCCATTAATCTACATAATTACCTTCAGAAAGTATGCAAACACATAATAAAAACAAAGTGCAACTTAAGATCAGATAAGGTACTTTTAAACCTAGTCTACTTTCAGCAAACACTTAGGGAAACTTTCAGAATCTACCTTTGGAGCAAGAAGCTAGAAAACAGGGTTCACCATCACTTTTCTAGTCTAACTTTAATAATCAAACAATGGAAATCACATTCAAGAACAATTTTTGAAGCAAACAGTAGGACGAGGGAACACCAACATTCCTAACTGCTTAGACTGTATTGAATCATTCTTGAATAAACAAATTGTAGGAAAACATTGAGATAAAGCTTACTGAGAAACAATAAATCCTAACTCTACATTTGTTGTTCTTTATCAAATAACAGTGAACAATATGGCATACATAGAAGGAAAAAAAAATAACAAAGAAAGGGGCACTTCACCAGTGATATAGACCAGGATCCCAAGAAACAGCTTGTTATTGATGTCAAACCAGTTACAGTCTTCAGGTCCAATGTTTTAGTTCAAAAATCATCTTAACTTTTCTCAGCCTCACTTATCTAATCAAAAACAGAGCTTCAAGAGCTAGTGAACACTATTTACATGCAGGAGTTTTGAGCTCAAGTGTATTTCAAAGTTTAGCAACCAAAAATTTCTCATCTTCTACGGAAGTATTTATAGAAGAATGAGGAGGTGAAATCTAATAAAAGATATCCTAAGATAATTAATATAGGTTAATGACTTCTCAGCCTTTGAGGGGCTCGATAAAGAATTTTACAGATGTTATGTCTGTATTAATTGTTTTTAAATTTAAGATTAAGCTTGGTGGGAGCTTTTGTTGACTTTTACATTAAGTTCCTTGGAAGAAATAAATATTCGGCTGCGTTGAGGCAAATATCTGATTTTGATCAATAACTTCGGCCTCCATTTGAATGCTTGTGGCTACAGGTGGCACTATGGTAGCTGAGAGGAATCAATTTGCCTCTGATGTGGCAGTGAAGGCCTTTCTGTTTGATAAAACACTTATGATTTTATTTTAACTATGTTTTAATTTGGGGGATTAGGCTTTTGATAATCAATCTTAGCTGTAATCCCCACAAATGTGTCTTCAATCTTCTATCCTACCGTGTTTTAATCTTTGACACTGATACTCTTCGATTGTGATTTCACTCACTATGTCTTGTTGATGTCCAGCGCTGCGCAGGGCTCACAAGGCATCAATGCCCATGAAGCATCGACGAGATGTGGAGTTTGAACCATGTGAATGGTTTCCTTTTATGAATCAAAGGCTCAGAAATTGTCTTTCCTGGCCTTCGGCCTTTCCCTAACACAATGGATAAACCATTTAAATACCTACAAAAGCAATAAATATTAATAAAATCCTATGTTTTTGGTTTGAACTGCTTCAGAGGTTGTGGGGAACGAGCGTGGCCATTGGATGGCATCATCCAACGATGGGGATTCGTTAGAGGAGGTCAAAATAAGAGCGAAGGGAGAAAAACAAGTTAGAGCCATTGATCCGCAAAGATCAACGGTGGGGATTACGCATTTAAAATCCTCTTGGTGGAAGGCGGAGGGCGATGAAATAATGCGGGAATGATCTAGGACCGTCTGATCCGGACACGTGGGTGGCCCAGATACAATCAGAGGACTCATAATCAGAGGAGGAAAGAGGGAGGGTGTTATGAAAATCTCCGATGCGATTAGATGCAGACCGTTGATCTGAGGGCCAGATCAACGGTGGGGAATGAATCAGTAATCGACGATCGGAGGTGGGCTGAAGAGATTGCGCGATCGGGGAAGGCCGATGCGATTGCATGATCGGGGAATGGCCAATGCGATTACGCGATTAGGCCATCGCAATCGGAGGTGGGGGGAAAACATAAAAAATGCACCCAAAGGAAAACTCCGATGCGATAAGCACTGGCCTTTTGATCGGTTTAAGATCAACGGTAGAAATTATCTCAAGCATGATAAAGGTGGAAACCATTTAAACGTTATGAAAAACCTAAATTTTAATAAATACAAAGGTTTTATTCTTTGGGGGTGGGTTATACAAAAGGCCAATCGACATCGGAGGTTTCAATGTTTACACACACAAAAATACTTGCGTTTGTTCAGAAGTTCCGATACGATAAGCGCTTGATGGGTCTAACGCCTGGTTCTTAGGGCGTGGGCACATGTGGGGAAGTGGTTTAGGACTTAGCCCAAGGGGGCTTAAGCCTGTAATATAGAAAGGCATTTTTATGGATTTTCAATGGTTTTCAGAAGGATTTGTGGGTTTTGGCAGAGTTCAAAAAGGAGTTTTAAACTCTGCAAAGGAGATTTATGAAGGGGGAAATGGAACAAAGGGAAAATAGAGGATTTTTATGAGGAAAAGGGGAGGCAAAATGAAGGTTATTTTTGAGCTGGAGGGAAAAGAAAAATGGATTTTTGCAGCGGTCTTTCTCTTGTGGAATCAATAGAATTTCTGATTTCTAAATGGAAACAGTAGTGAAGATTGAGACAAGGGCATGATGTCTTCAAGAGTCTTCAAGAGATAAACACTTTTTAGCAGTAAAATTTGTTCCTTGAAGACTCCAAAAATGTTTTAGCCACCATTTGATATGAAAAATTTTATAGGTGGCTAACAGAAGGAAAGGGAATGGCTATGTCCAATTTTTCCTAGATCAGTGTGAGACAATTGGTGGAGTGCATGTCATTCTTGTGAGCAAGAGTGCATTGTATTGTTTCATGATTCCTTGACTTTATACAATATATCATAGCATGGTTTTGAGCATTTGATTTCCCCAAGAACATATTTTGTTGTGTGATTGATTTACTTATTTCTCTTACTTGCATGTGATTGAGTGATCATATTTTATATTCTGAAATTTTTTAGAAGGATTTAGTATCTTGTTTTAGTACATCACAAGATCGGATTGAATCCATTGATATATAATTTACATATAGTTTCTACATCGATCAAAGGTGGATTGGAAGCAGCGTCAGAGTCTTCTACCAAAGTCTCAATAGATACCAGATCACTATCAGTGGGACTAGGCACAAATTCCAATACTGTGTTATGGTCTAAGTCTTGAGCGCCGATAGGCACTCTCCATGCAGGATAAATGGGTTCCACTTCGTTCAGGAAGTAAAACTTGAAAATGACATGACTGTCGACAAACACATTGAGCCATGGTGATAGTAATTAAAGTAAAATTGTGTTAGTACAAACACCCAAAGGACAAATATATGGACTCTGAACAAAAAAAACTCACTAGAAAGGTCCTAAAAGATAGCACACACAAACAAAATAGAAAGAAGTTGTTGGTGGAATACTTATACTACCTACCTGCTTCCCATCCCTTTTAGTTGCAAAATCAGCACAAGTTCCCTCATAAGATGTGGAACACCCCGGGATATGACTGAAAGAGTATGACTAATATCTATCCCATGTACAGAGAAGATTACCCCGACCCTCCACGTGTGTATGATCCCTAGAGAGAAAGGCCACTATGTCACAACCTATAATAACACGACTTGGGGGATAGTCATGGGACAAATATAAATGCAAGGGTAGGACACACAAATCCAAAAGGAGCCAAGACTACAACCCCCTTGAGAGTTACCTCCCATGTGGTCCCCAAGTGATAAAACATCATTTTTATGTGGGAAAATTCTTATATATTGCGCCACCCGAAACTAAGCAAAATGGATCATTTCACACCGCCTAGCCCAAGTCTAACCTTGTGCTTTAGCCTCTTATGAGAAGGGCTTCTACAAATACACTACTAAAAATGGATTTTACTCCCTACTGCAAGCTGCTAAGTTGATTTTGTGGTCTTCTAGAAGTTAACTCACACTCTTATCTCCAAGACCCTAGCTTATGCTAGAGTTGGTGTACTACTAGTGAAAGTAAAAGAAATATCTAGTTAATTTTAATATTGCGTTGATTTTAATGATTGTTGTCTAAACAACTAGGAATTGGGCATGAAACTAATATGGTGTGTAAGACTCTTAGTTAGTCACCCTAATGAAGCTATATTCAATTTTTCATTTTCACTTCAATGAATGCTACCTAGGTAATATTTTATCGAACATGCAAATTCCTATTATGATTCACTTTAAACTAGATCTTTCAGAATGCAAAATATCCAAATTATTTGTGAGTTAATGACCCAAAAACAAAGCAAAAAGAGACCAAAGCAAGTTCCCATGAAAGAACACAAATTTGTAACAACCACTTCCCACATCTACCCAAGTAACCGACCAACTAGGGTAAACATGTGAAGAGAGGATACCAATATGAGAGTGAACCTCATAGATGTCCTTAAGGAAGTGGAACCAATGGAAACAAGACAAACACACCATACACAACATCAAAAATATCCTCAGGAGGTAACCCAACCATCCAGACCCATGAACCCTCACGGAGACTAAGCTTTTTACCAATTTGATCCTTAGCCTCGGGCATTTTGAGGCAAGGTAGTGGCTAAAATCCTATAGCCACATGCATGCCAAGGCAAGGTAGTTTCCAGGGCTTGGTTTGGTCAGTTTTGTGCCTGCAACTCTAATATTTGTGCCACCTTTTCAGAACCAGAGCCTGGGTCACTTCCCAAAACTTCATGAAATTGTAGGGGATGATGAATAGCATGGAAAAAAAGGTACGAAAGCAATAACATCATCAGGAACTCACTTGGACCCCTCCTAGCCATGACAGTAATTTCCTCAAACATGTCACAATAATTGTGTCTACAGGTTTAAACAACATAATTAATAAAAGGGGTCTCATACTTATTTGAAAATCGCTAAGATGCATTCCTCTCTTACATCATAAGCTATAATACAATCTATTTGACCATAGATATATTATGTATTCATTTAGAGATAAATACATGGATAGAGCCATACATCATCACTGATCAAATACATGCTTATAAACAACACGATAACAACATAGATAAAATGGATACAACAAAAATAAAATCCATATATAAACTAATAAATTTTCACACCAAAAACCAAAGTAATGATCTCTTCATTATTGAATGTAAAAACCAACTAGAGATGGGACTACCATGTTCCACCCAACCATACACTGGCTGAGTCAAATCTCTCTTTAGCCAATCACCCCCATGCCATATTCCAAGCAAGAATGTGGGACTCATAACCGATCGAGAAGGAATCAAATGAGCATGGATGTTATTGGGGTTCTCTAACTACACTGTGAGGAATTTGAGTGACTCCTGTCTCTCAGGATTGACTGTAAGCCACGGTCCAAGCTAGGGGTCACTAGGCCCTACACTGAGACCATCTCCCTAGGCTTTACTATTCATCCCATCTTAGTACTACTAGGCCCAACGGAGATAAATCCACCTCTTGGCTTTATCATATATCCTGACATTAATCGGCAATGATTCCTAGGCCCACCGAGGCACACAAGCTAGCTTTACCACAGCCAATAGTCTAACTCGGGGTTTACTATGCCACTGGATTTACCATGATCCACAGTCTAGTTCAGGGACAAGTAGGACATGTGTTCTTAATTTTAGAGATCCACCCCACTCAGCTTCGAATCTAATCTGACCATCCATATAAAATGAAGTATGAGAAACCCATCTCATCAAAGCTATACGGAAATGTAAAGGCTAGGTTGAAAACACTGTCATACCTTGTAGAACCTATGCCAAGGCAGTAAAAAACCACATGAAATACCATTCATGCTAGATCTATAAAGGAAAAATACACATGCAAATCAATACTTTCCAAGAATCCTATTGTAGTTGCTTGATTCATGCTCCTCCTTGTCTACTTCCTCCTTTTTTCCTGCTTTCTTGCCTTTCTTGGTCCAATACCAAAATTCTCCAAAAAATGAGTTTACAAGTGTGATATTTAGGGGGAGAGAATAATGAGAGAGCTCCAAAAAAATTCATTGACAAAAGGTATCAAAATCTTGTCCACTTATCCTCAAAAGCCTTTTTATAGAATATGCCTCTATTTTCTTCATTTTCATTTTCATCCTCACATGCAGCTTCTCACATTTCACCTTCCTTTTCTCCTATTTTCCATTATTTTTATAAATAAAATGCCAACTATGCCTCATTCCTTTTCAAATACTTTTCCTTTTCATTTGCCAATTTTCTTAGCCGTAATAAACTAAATGAACACCCACTAGGATGTTTTTCCCAACATTCAACTTCGAATAAGTGTCCCATTGCATGGAATTTTCACCAGGGTTGTTATAGAACCCTCCCCCTTGGGGAACACTGTCCTTAGTGTTCAATGACACCTGCAAACCAGCAAACCTCTAAAAATAAAACAACCACACATGGAGCTTTATAACTTAGCTAATTTCAGTATTTACAATGTATAAGCTACTTGAAAGAAAAAAAAAATCATGACAATCATACCATGTACTATAGATTTATAACACATCTCATTATGGTATTTGTAATAACAACCACATATATAGATATGCACATTTTTGCAACCGGAAAATAAAAGGATACGATGCCCGTATTAGAAACAAGGGAGTCGATAGGGTCACACCTCCACCCTAAAAAGTAGTACCAGGATTCATCTCCTTCCTAGGAAGTCCAGAATCCACTTCCAAGTCAAATATTCATCCAATTTATAGTGCTATAATATTTAACTTCTGTATCCCGAGTGGATAGCTACCAACTCATTTTTGAAGGACATGCTCCCAGTGTGCATACGATTCCATCTCTAAATGCTAGTGAACAAAACAAATATATCCTTGACCTTCCCTTCTTTGCTACGTAGTCCCTCAAGAAATCTGGTCACCCCTTTCATGTAGTCACTCACCTTGCACATTCCCCAACATCCCCTATCTCGGGCGATCCATCCCTTGGCAAGGATTCCTCAAATAATAATATACAAAAACCAAGGCAGATACCTACCTCAAATCCATCATAAAGGTCATATCATGCTCGTGGAAATCATTGGAAACTATTGGGTACCAGTGTACCACAATGGCCCTTCTCCTGAAGTGCTTTACCAACATATTGTTTCATGTTCCAATTACTTTTTCTGATGATGCTAGTTCTTGCAGTCAGTTCCAATCACCTAACCAATCATTTCCGTGCTTCCTGTACCAAGAACATAACTTCCATTAGACACAAAATAGATTGAGATAAATTCAGTCCTACGTCATTGGTAGCTCATTAATAAGGTACACTCGCAATTTGTTTCACTTCCTCTCACAACAAGCAAACTAGATGTTTGATCAAATCATCATGTATAAAAATATCACATATGGTTAGCTCAACATGCAACCATCATAAATCAAAATCATGAATAACATGAAATAATCATAAAAAAAAATCATAATTCACATGTAACCATCATAATTCAAAATCGTAGATCACATGCATAATATAAATAAATAAAATGTTTATACTTATCCTTCATCGGTCCTTATTTCATGAACACCAGATTAGTTTCCACACCTGACAAACACCCAGTGCCTTTGCTTCTCTTCAATCATGTACACATACAAAAAATGTACAACACATACATCCACACAAGGAGTACAACAACACACAATCCATAAACTCACACTAACATACAACACATACACCTACCCCCAATGTACAACACTCAGTTTACAATACAACCCAATACATACATACATACATACATACATACATACATACATACATACATATATATATATATATATATATATATATATAGTACAACACAACGAATACATATGTCATGATAATATGACTACACCATGCACATACATAATACCGCATATGAAACATGCACAAAGTATGATATGTACACAACACCACATATCAAACATGTACATAACACCATTTGTACCTAGCACTTCATATGCAATATGCACACAATACTACATATACAACATGAATACAACATCATATGTACACAATACAACATATGAAAAATTATGTGTCACCATAGCTATAGTCATTGAATACAAAACATGCACAACATATACACAATAGTAGTACTACACATCCATAGACCACACACTGACCCCATAATCAACCTTCCTTCTAGTGTCTTTCCATTATCCATGTTTATCCTAGCATGTCGCAGATCACACTACTTTCACTTCATTGATGTACCCCTCAACATTACATGTCCATAACATAAACATAGGCATACTACAAGCATATAATATCAATTCACGTCCACATGATATTGACCTCATAAATTTTCCAGGGTTACTTTTCCCACTTGATTCCTCATAGGACCAAGAACCTCATAATGTCATTTGCCTGCATAAGAAATCATTCCCCCACAAAAATAATCATTGATAAACCTGTCAAACAGTGACATAGATAAATGCATACCTACGTATATAATTTTTACATACAAAAAATCATCATCCTGTAAGAAAATGAAATACATACACACATATATACACATAAACATTTAGCATAAAACAACCATAATCAGTGATGACCTTGTTAGATATGACATACATACATACATGTATACATATATAAAAATCGACATACTCATGTTCACATCATAATTACCAAATAGCAGAAGGTCAAGGATAAGGGAACTTCCGTTATTTGTGCACAATATGCACAATGTTGAGAACACCATTTCCTAACATTTCCAAGGCATATAACATCTTAGATCAATTCAGTTTACCTACTTTACCATTTTCCATTTCCCCAATGGACTCAACCAATCCAACTGGATGCCATAGTCTTACGTTCTGCTGCAGTTACTCATGCATTGAGATTCATTAGGCTCTTACATTACCTATTGGCTACCACATAGCTATCCTCAACCTCCATTAACTTTCCTCTTTACCAACAAATTCTGAAGACTCTCACACAAAAGGCAATAACAAGAGAAAATGAGAAGAAAGCCATGAAAACTAATAACATTAAAACACCACAAAAAAATTGGCATGATCATTCATTATACACAATCATGATTGCAAATCAATCACAAAACGATAAAAAATACCAAAAGCACAAGACTAGCAAAAAAAACCATGACTCAATCCCCATGGTTCCCAACACTTCGAAAGGAAAGCTCATCTTGAGCATTCTTCAATATTTAATGGAAACCTATTTCCACGCGATCCCATGCATTATACTGCAATAAACACATAAAGGCTAGTGCCTAAATAACCATAACAACAATGTAGTTATCTTACCTTGTTGTGCCAATCATGTTGCCTTACAAACATGTCAGCCATATGTATCAACATCAAGGGAACATATCTATCAATTCAAAATCAACATTTACCAAGACTAACAACCATGTCATAATCAACAATCAACTCACAGTCATCGGTCATAATATATAATGCGTTAGTACAATAATCCTAAGACAAGACCATTCATTCGTGAAATATTTCAGTCACATAATCGTATCATAAAATTAAACAAACATTTAAACAAACTATAAAAATACCATGTTAAATTAATCAACTAGAATACATAAGAGACACCGAACACTCAAACACAAAATAGATGACATAGTCAAACGATCAACCACCAATTATATGACGACATAAAGCTCATACATTAATGTATCTTAGGGGATGCTATCTTGTTTCCCCAATCAATCTATATTAGCACGATATAACCTCACAGCACATCATCTCAAACATAAATGATATCATGATATTAATAACAGTAACTAGCTAACATGTTCACGCCATAACTCATAAAAAATTATCATTCATGCATAATAATCACATATGCACAGTCAACCTAAATTAGTATGATACAATATCACAAATAAGTCTACTCGTACCTGAATTTCATAACCCTAGTTAGTTTCATAGGCCAATCCAATTTAGCATGATACATATAAAATTAGGATATTAGTGCTATAACCCTAATCATCAAGTCAACTAAGATATAACAACAAGAAGTTAACATATAACATGCTCATCAACAACATAAAACATAATCGTCAAATTATTACCATGATTGACTAACCAATGCATGTACATATGATCACACTAATTAACTAACATTTATCATGTATGTAACCATAAAATCAATAGAATGAAAGGCATACACATAACCATAATGCATATGAATACACTAATCAACTAGAATTTATCACATATGTAACCATAATAACAATATAATGACAAACATATAAGTAACCCTAATGCTTGTAACATTCATGAGTCACATGCATGCATGCCAAGCATACAAACTTGTATGACTATCTGATCTTACCCCAAAGTACATTGTTGCAATGTCACTTTAATGATATGCATCACCTACTCTATATTAGCCAACACATTAGTGTCACAACATACCAATATCATCATTATGCCCTAATTTCATACAACTACATTATGCACAACAACCTCAATAAAACCAATGAAAACTTGATTATATGCACCCACTTGACATGTATAACCAATCATTAATGACCAATTCATGTCCCACTTATAGCATCACATAAGAAAGCATACACAGACAACACAAGCGCGACCAATATGTGACATAGCATAAACAAGCAATGTGTACACAACATGTAACAACATATAAGAAAGTGGGCACGAACAATACATAAAATTTAACAACACATAACCAGTCATACACTCATGACAACATTTTGACAAGAACACCACCAACACTTCCATAGTGACACGACTGCCACCATGGCCAACACATAAAGGATGCAACAAACACGTATAGACCAGAAGCATGTTAAACATTATGCAACCAATAGAAAAGGATGACCAACAAATTTTTAGGGTTGATCCATGCTCGGATACCACTCTATGGTATCAAATATCACATAAAGAAAACAAAAAACCAAACACCACCCAAGGAGAGCGTAATCATGCTTTGATACCAATATTTAACACCCTATTCCCACATCTACCCAACCAACAGGGTTAAACATGTGACGAGAAGCTGCTAATATGAGATTGAACCTCCTAGATGACATTAAGGAAGTGGAACCGATGGAAACAAGACAAACACACCTTACACAACATCAAAAACAACCTTAGGAGGTAACCCAAACTTTCAGGTCCCTCAACCCCGAGGGGATCGACGTTTTTACCAATTTGAACCTTAGTTGCAGAAATATCTAGGAAATGTAGCAGCTAAACGAGTATAGCCATAGGCATTCCAAGGCAAGGTAGCATCCAGGGCCCGATTTGGTTAGTTTTGTGCCTGCAACTCTGGGATTTATGCCACCTTTTTATGCCTATAGCCCAGGTCACTGCCCATAACTTCTTGAAAATATAGGGGATGATGAATAACATGAAAAAAGGGTAGGAAAGAAATCACATTTTCAAGAACTTGTCTAGACCCCTCCTAGCCATGACAAACATTTCGTCAAACATATAAAAAACATTGCATCTTCATGTGTAAACAACAACATTAAACATATGGGTCTCATGATTCTCTGAGAATAGCTAATAAGCATTGTTCCCTTACATCATAAGCTGTGATACAATATATTTTTCCATAGATACATTGTGTAATCATTTATAGGTAAAAACATGGATAGAGCTATACATCATCATTGATCGAATACATTCTTATAACCGTCAAAATAACAACATAAGTACAATGGATACAACAACAATAATATCCATACATAAATAAATACATTTTCATACCAAATACTAAAGGAATGAGCTCTTCAATAATGAATTTAAAAACCAACCAGAGATGGGACTACCACATTCCACCTGACCATGGATTGGCTAAGCCAAATATCTCTTTAGCCAACCACCCTTGTGCCATATTCCAAGCATGAATGTGGGACTCATAACCAACTGAAAAGGAACGAAACAAGAATGGATGCTACTAGGGTTATCCACCTACACCGTGAGGAATTTGAGTGCATCCTAGTCTCTTAGGATTTACCATAACCCACCATCTGATCCAGGGTTCACTAGGCCCTACACCGAAACCATCTCTCTAGGATTTACCATACATCCCATACCAAGAGTAGGCCCAATGGAGAGAAATAGACCTCTTTGCTTTACTGTATATCCTGCCATTCACTGACAAGGATTCCTAGACCCACTAAGGCATACAATCTGTCTTTACCGCAACCCATGGTCTAGCTCAAGGGTTACTAGGAAAATGTCTTTAACGTGATCCATAGTATGGTTCAAGGACCACTAGGCCATGTGTTTGTCATTTTGGAGATCCACCCCACTCAGCTTCATATCCAATCTATCCATCCAACTCAACGAAAGTATGAGAAACCCACCTCATCAAAGCTATACATAAATGGCAAGGCTAGGCTCAAAAAATTGTCACACCTGGAAAAACCATGCCAAGACAACAAGAAGCCAAATGAAATACCATGCATGCTAGATCTAGTAAGGAAAAATACACATGAAAATCGATACCTGTAAAGAATCCTTATATAGCTACTTTATTCTCGCTTCTCCTGGCTTTCTTCCTCATTTTTCCTGATTTCTTTCCTTCCTTGTTCCAATGCCAAAATGCCCCAAAAAATATAAGTGTCCAAGAGTGAGATAGAGGGAGAGACAATAATGAGAGAGCTCCAAAAAAATTCATTGAGAGAAGGTACAAAAATCTTGCCCACTGGTCCTCAAAAGCCTTTTTATAGAGGAGGCCTCTATTTTCTTCATTTTCCATTATTTTCCTTCATTTATCTCCTCACATGTGACTTGTTACCTTTCACCTTGATTTTCTCCTATTTTGCATTATTTTCATAAATAAAATTCCAATTAATGCCTCATGCCTTTCCAAAGACTTTTACTTTTCCTTTTGCAATTTCCTTAGCCTAGGATGTTTTTCCCAACATTCAGCCTTGAATAAGTGTCCCATAAACCATGGTTATTATTTTAAATTTTATTACATGGAATTTTCACCAGGGTTGTTACAAAAGCACTCCAAAATCGAGGAACTTGGGAAAAAAAATCCCAATGAAATCAAACTGAAAGAAAAAGTGAAAGAAAAAAGAAGGAAATGTCAATCAAGCTAGGGTTGTGCTACAATGGCTCAACGAGGTGCATTGTTATATAGAGGACTAAACTAAACCCTATAGGCAAAAATGCATAAACAACATCTAATGAAGGCAGTGCAATATCACAAAAAAGAATCAAAATAATTTTCTCAAATGAACATTTCACAATTGGTGACAACACCACCATTTGTGACACAAATTACCATGAGTTAAAATAAATTTCTCAACAAGAAGGAATGAAATTAAGAAAAATCCAGAAACTCTAAAGGAAAAATGAAAAATAGGTATAATCAATTGTTGAAGATAGCCAACCAAATATTATAATGAAACTAAGAGGAAAAAAAAAAAACCCAATCCAAGGCACCCAATCAAAACTCAAGAATCAAATGAAACAATAATGAGTAATAGAAGATCTTGAATAAACTGATCAAAATGGATTAGATCAGGGACATGTAACAGTTGATCAGCTAAAAAAAAAATATAATCCAAACACATTTTCAGTAGATCAGGAAGCAATGAAAATCTTAATGTCTAATGAAAGACAAGAACTCCTCCAAAGAGGCACCAAACAAATCCAAAGAAAAATACTGACCAAAAACAAATTTGGACCAGATCCAACAAACACACGGGAAGCCTAAACAGTATAAAGGAAGACAAAAAAGTTTCAAACTGAGAAAAGGGATTTTCCAAGGGCTAAAAGCCTTCACTGTAGGAACATACATTCCATCAAAATGCTAAGGATACCTGGTTGCAGTCACAATCACGTAGGTAGAGGCTATGGGAAAAACTCAAAAATTCCATATAAACTCACATATAGGCCGAGAGGAAAGAAAAATAAAGAGGTACTAAACCCTAAAAATAGCTGAAAATAGTTGAAACAGTTCAAGAAAACTCAACAAATCATATAAGAGAGGATGCGATCAAAATTGAAGGCAAAGAAGACACAAAGCGAGTGTGCACTCATTGAAAGAACCAATTATTTTGCATAAAAAATTTCAAGGATTTCTTGCTCTATGATCTGGTGTCTGATTAGATCACAATAAAGTAAGAGACAATACTAATGAGACAATAAATGGATCCCAATCTTGTATGATCATACAAGCAGTATGCAATCAATTCTATACTATGATGAAGAGAAATGGAACCTTGCCTCCTCACAGGTTGTCGCACAATCTTGAATACATATCAGAAAATTCACACTCCACTCAAGCGATATTCTTCATATGCACTTCATCTCAACACCTACACACAACCACAAACACTCAAGTATGACAAGTGATATTCCTTAGAATGTTTTTAGTTCACAAGCAATATAGGCTGGTTATAAAAGCCACTGAACACATAATCATTTAAGGGAAGGAATCATAAATCTTCATTAATCATATAAAAAACTATATACCTTCACTTTCACACTTTGTCCCCACGATTGAGCATATTTTCTCCACTATATCCAAGAAATGTGCATGAATAACAACACACATATGACCAAGACCTCACAAGCTCTCTCTAGCAGGAAAATTGCAGCATAGGATCAAGATCTCATCTCTCTCAAAGGTTGGCTCTCTAAAAATAGCCCGACCCTCTCAAATGGTCAAGTATATATGGGTAGAGGAGAGGTCCTATGAGAATATATGTGGACACTCAGGACAATGAGAAGTTACATAAGCTTCTAATTGATGATTCATGGCCAAATTGAATAGATGAGACATTGAATTGATCTCCTAGGGACCAAGAAATTTAAGAACATTCCCTTAGTTGCATGCATATAAAGGGCTACAAAATTCCCTAGATGCAAGAATAAGTACACATGGTAGTGGCTATAGGGTCCTAGTTGCAGGAATAAGCTTACCTTCCTACAAATAAGGGTGAAAGTGGAAAAAAAAGGTACTCGTGTTAGGAAAAAATCATATAATCACGAGGGATAAAGGTTAGTGATGAAGGGGGATAAAAATAGGCCGATAAGACATGTGAAGAAGAAATTGAAGGAAAATAATGGAATATTGAATAAAATAGAGGCCTCATTAATAAAAAGGATTTTGAGGACTAGTTCACGAACTTTTGTCAGTTCATTTTTTGAGTTCTCATTCTATTATATCTCTCTCTCTCTCTCATACCCTTGGACAATTAAAGTTTATTAGAGAACACTTGGATGGTGTGGCATACTTGGAGTTTTGGAGTAAGAAGGAAAAGGAAGAACCCGAAAGTCCAAGAGGACATTGGGATCTCAACAACTACAATGAGGTTTTCTTGTTGGTACCAAGTTGCATGTATGTTTTCATCACTATTTTTTGCATGCATGGTGTATGAATCTAGTTTATTAGTCATGATCTTTCACGGGCATGGAAGCTTAACTAAATTGACAGTGGATTTTCCTAGCCTTTCAATTTCGTAGATAGTCATGGTGTTTTGGGTTTTAATTTTTTTTTTTCTGGTTGATTTACATCTGACTTTGATAGTCGGTTGAGTTATTACTTCCTTAAAGCCTTGGTTGGACAAACGCTCTGCAAGCTTTGTAATAACATGTGTTGAGTTACTAGTGCTCGAATACTTGGTTGGATTAATGCTCAAGAAGGCCTTGGTGGGTTGAGTTACTAATGCTGGAAGTCGTGGTTGGAAAAATTATCTAGAATGCTAGTGACAATTGTGGGTTGAGTTACTAGTCCTCGAAGCCTCTGTTAGAAAAAATTCTTTGGGGCCCTGGACAACTTGGGTATAGACCGATCTGGTGATACTTAGTGATTTTTGATCGTGAGGTGGGTTCATTGGTTGAGGGTTGAGATGGTTGGCTTCTAGAAGCCCTAATTTGGTTTTGATTGATGTGTTTTATTATATTCCACATTCATGCTTGGAATATGGAATGGGGGTGACTGGCTGAAGAGAGATTTGTCTCAGCCATGTCTATGGTTGGGTGGAACTTGGAAGTCTCAGTCTTGGTTGCATTTTTGTTGTGTAAATAAGAGGTATTTTCCTCTTGTATTGATGGGTAGATATTCTTGTTATTATTTGGCTTATATGGTTGTTTTATGCTTGCCATTTATTTTTTTTATATGTTGGTTATGAGTGTTTTATATGTGAGTAATGATGTGTGGCTCTCATTATGTTTTGACTTATAAATTAATGAATAATGCAACTATTACCAAATAAATGACAATAAATTTAATGTGATGAGGAAACAATTATTTTTAGCAATTCTCAAATAAGTATGAGACCCTTATGCTTAGATTTGTTTTTTAAACCTGTAGATTACATATATGTGACATGTTTGACAAAATGACCGTTATGGCTAGTAGGGGTCAAGTCAAGTCCTTGTTCAAGTAATTTCACTTGTATCATTATTGTGTTGTTATTTTTCATATCTGCAAGTACCATGGAGTTCTAGGCCGTGACCTGAACTCTGAGCCTGAAAAAGGGGCACATAAATCGGGGTGATTAACTCAAAGCTACTAGGAAAAGTCCCCAATCACATGCATAACCATGTTGTGCATGTGACTGGAGGTTTACAATCTAACTCTTGCCCATGTCAAGGGAGTGAATTGGGGATTGATGAATGAAAAGGTTATTTTAATTCATGGGCTAGCCTCATTGAAAGTTAGGATGGCTCCTGGGTGTTCTGTAGCAGGTGCAGAAATTATGTGTTATTGTGTTCTATCGATTTCATTTCGTTAACTGACAAATAGGGAGTTGAATAATATCACAGTAACTCTTCATCACATGTTTACCCCTATTGGATGGTTACTTGGGTATATGTGGAAGGACGATGTTTCATATTCATATCAGAGCATGGTTCACCCCTCAGACTGGATGGGCGGTGTGTTGGTCATGCATTTATGTTGGTTACACATGTGTTTCTCATACTTGTTGTCTATGTGCGTGTTGCATCCGCACGGTGTTTTTCATGGTGGCAGTGATGTTTCCATGTGAGAGCTAACGGTGTTGTTGTGAAATGTGTTGTCATGAGTGTATGACTGGTTATGCATTATTTGTGCATCTAAAATTAATACGTATTGTGAGTCTAAAATGGTATGTTTTTTTGTTTTCATGCATGAGGTCATGGTATGAGTTTGATATGGCCATGCATCTATGACTCAGCTCTAGCTATAATGATGTTTATGTCTTGATATAACTATGTGTTATATGTCTATATGTTGTTATGATTATGTTTGTACATGTATTATGATAATTGGCTAGTCTTGCAGATGAGATATCCTCCCCGAGTTACACTAAGGTATGTTGGTTTATTGTGGTTTCGTTTAGCTGACATGTGATGCCTTATAAGAAGAAATCAAATATGACTAGAAATATGGTAGAATATATAGATTCTCCCTATGAATAATATGAGTAGCATGATGTTGGGAACTCTGTTAACTAAGAAACATTGAGAAGTTTGAAGGAATAAATAAGGATTTTTAAACAATATAATTACATAACTGTATAGGCATGGGAGAAACAAACAGTAGTTAATGTAGTAATCCTTCAGATTTTGTCAGAGCTATAGTAGCAGGGACCACTCTGGATTAGTTATGGACAACATGATGCAACTAATGGGGAATATGGAAGTAGGTCTCATGGTGGTCACAGGTTATATAGATATGAAGTGATCATAGATGGTAGGTTCTTGGACACTTTGAATAGGATAGGTGATAGACACATGTACGATTCTAGTTATAGTTTTGATAGGCACTATGATCTTCATCATTATCATCCTTACAGGAGGACTCATAGGGGATATTATATAGATGAATTTTAGAGTGAAAAACCACCTACATTTGATGGAGAGATAAAGAAATCACAGGATGCATAAGTATGGTTTCTTGGTATGAGGAAGTTCTTTAGGTTTCATGATTACTCAAAAAATATGAAAGTTAGAATAGCTACATTCAACCTCAAAGGTAAAGAAGATATTTGGTGGGAAGACGTGAAGAATATAAAAGTTATTCATGAGGAGGAATTGACTTGGAGTGAATTCGAGAGACTATTCTGGAATAAGTATCTATCATAGAGATACTATGATGATAGGGAAAAGGAATTTTATGAAATAAATATAGGATCTATTACCGATTAAGAGAACACTACCATATTTTTGGATTCATTGAGGTATGTACCTTACCTCAAGGAACAGAAAGCCAAGATTCACATATTCATTAGTGGGTTGTCAATAGCACTCAAAGACAGGATTTAGTTTAATGAGCCTAGATCATTGGAGGAGGCCATTCGGAAGCTAAATAATTGTTACGAGAAATCAAAGAGGAGATCTCAGAATAATCCAGACTGGAAAGGTAGTGCAAAGAGTAAAATAAAATGGGACAAGAAGAGAGCAAGACCTCAGGATATATGTAGAAAAGATAATGTTGCACCACATAAGAAGTTCAATGCATCTGGTAGAGGACTGGAACTTCGGTTTAAGAATAAGAATACAAATGAAGGGTAGAATGTTATACATTGTTGGACTTGTGGAGGAGAGCATCACAGGAGATATTGTCCACAACATGAAGGTGGTAGACCGCATATATACAATTCTTATGAGGAATATACAATGGGAGATGTTGGAAAAAATATTTTGAGAATATATGCATCATTGGATAACATGAAAGAAAATCACCAGTAATCTATTATTGAGATGGACGGTAAGATTTTTTATCAAGTTGTTTCTATTTTTATTGACCTTGGATCTAGTTATAGTTATGTTAATCTTGACTTGGCGGTTAAGTGTGGTTTGAATAAATAAGTGCATGCATACTATTGGTTAGTAAAATTTCCTAAAGGTACCAATAAGAGAGTTCATCATTCAGTAAGAGCTTGTGTATTTGACATGAATGGTATGCCTACATGAACACATTTTATTATATTTCCATTGGGATCATATAGTATGATTTTTTGTATGGAATGGATATATATTCATTGGACCAAGGTAGATTGTTATGAAAAATCTATTGAGTGCTTGGACGACAATGGAGAATCAAGAGTATTACAGGGTAATAAGAAGGAAACATCAGTGAGAATGGTTACAACTATGCAGGTCAAGCGTAGTTGTAGGAAACATTGTGTGTTATTTTCAATGCACATTTCTAGTGAAAAAGGTAAGGAAGTTAAGGGTGTATATTTTTTAGCAGGTAGCCAGCTCTACATAAGTTTCAAGATGGATTTCCCACAGAGATTTAAGGGTTTCCACCTCATAGGTAAGTAGAATTATCTATTGAGTTGGTACCCAGGGTAGTGCTAACATCTAAGGAACCTTACAGAATGAGAACACTATATTTTCTAGAGTTAAAGCTAAAGGTGAAGGAAATGTTGGACAAGGGATACATTAGGTCAATTGTATCACCTTCGGGTGCACTTATATTGTTTGTGAAGAATAAAGATGGTACTCTAAAGTTGTTCATTGATTACAGACATTTGAACAAGGCGACCATCAAGAATAGGTCTTCATTGTCGATTATTTATGACTTGTTTGATAATTTTAAGGGAGTAACAGGATTCTCGAATATTTATATGATATTCATATATCATGAGGTATGCATTAAAGAATATTACATTCATAATATAGCCTTTCATACCAAATACATATATTATGAGTGTTCTTATGGTTCCATTTGGTTTGACTAATGCTCCAACTACTTTTATGTGCTTGACGAATAATGTTGTGTGTCCTTATCTGGATAAGTTTGTTATTGTATCCATTGGTGATATATTGGTATATTCTAAAAATTAAGAACATGATGATAATTTAGCAACAATGTTGAGATTGTTCGAGAACATCAATTGTATGTTAAGTTCAACAAGTTTAGCTTCTTTCAAGTTGAGGTGCATTACATGGGAAATGTGGTTTCCAAGGATAGCATAATAGTAGATCTAGAAATGACAAGTGATAAGAATATTGGAAAACTTGTTATTGCTATTCAAGCTCCCTCACCAGTATTAAAAATGTCTTTAAGGATCGTCTCATGTTAATCATTTGTGAAGGGGTTTATGTTTATAGTTTCATGTGTCTTCAAGTGTATTTTATGATCTAATTAACATATACAAACTCGTATACAAAAAATGAAATGCAGAAACATAACTCACAACAATCACATAAGACAATGAATTATGATGGAGTTCACCCTTCATGGGCTACATCTCCATTGACCTGCTTTAACTGGCTAGGCCCTCTTGGGATTAAGAGTAAAATGTATGATTACAAGCACAATTATTTCTCCAATGATTTTTATGACTATTTAATTGGGTTTACAACACTTAAATAGCCCAAAAACGACTATTCAATCACTAAATTTGGTTACCAACTCTTTTAGGCTTGACCTCCAACCCTAGTGGCCAAGGGCTTGTTTAATCTCCAAAGTGACAAAATCACCTTCAGATGTGCTCCAATGTGTATATAAATTGTACCAAGGTGTTCATAGCATCAAATAAATCAAAATTTGATTATTCATTCACTGAAATTGGCCTTTAGTTGATCTGGCATGGCCTTCCCTCTTGGTGGCCCTAAGCTTCAAAATTCTTCAACTGACCAAAAACACATGTAGATGAGCTCCATTTCCTCTGCAATCTATTCAAAAGGATTTATATCATGCCTATCTGCTAATAATGACTATCATTGAGTAAAAATTGGTCAAAAATTGACCAAGATAGGCCTCATTAAATTTTCCCTTGGATTCTACCTCTAAATCTGAAAAACTGCCATATAACCTCGACAAATTTGGAAGTGGCACCAGATTTGGAGATTCTTCTAAAAATTTTCCAATTTAACTGTGAAATTAATTATGGATAGCTCCATATTAATTATGTTTTAAGTTCACACTTAACTGAAATTAGTGGGCCGCTTAAGAGTGGGTCATATGGGATGATCATGTGGAGGAGGCGCTGGCCCCTCTCTGTTTTGTTGCCCTCAGAAATCTGCATACATCTCAAATACAAGTTTTGCACCAATGATTGCAAGCTCAAAGGTCATGTCTTGTTGGTAGGAAGGTGCACTATTATGCGAGAGGTCATGGGGTCAAACCCCAACCTCGCCCTTCACACGTGCGGTTTTGCAAATTGATATCTCCATCGAACTTTGTAATATGCCATGAACTTTAGCTTATAAAAACCATGTATAAACCTTTGATATTTTATGTTTAATGCACTTCCCACCATACTCTCCATTAACATGCTCCAAGGTTTAATCTTAACCAACATTTAATAAAATTACATAGTTTTAAATGCCACCATTTATATCAAAACGGACCTGACGTTATTTAAAATATGCCATTGTACAACATTATAACTTTTAGGTCCCTATATTACTAGTATAGTCCCATATTGTTGTTAGTGTAACCCCCTTATTGTTATTATTGTATCCTTTTAAGCCCCATTTTTTTATTATTGTGCCCTTAAATTATTATTGTTAGGTCAGCTAGGATTACATTGTGGCCCACTAGGATTACATTATGGCCCCATGGACTCCTATATATAGAAAGGAGGTTTTGTAAATTGTATCATCCAAGAATTGTTCATTTATGTAATGTATTGGAGGTTTCCCCCTTGAATTGGCTCATTTCTAAGGCGTTTATATCTCTTTTATTCTATTTTTGGAGCTGGTTACACAACATTTGGTATCAGAGGCTTTGGATTATAGGGTTTCGCTGCTCCAAATAGGTCATCGTGGGATTTTCGCTCTAAATTTTTTTCTACGAAGTTTCAGAAGCTGAAATTTTTAATGTGCGAAGCCAAAATCCTGAGAAATATTTTCTAAAAATTTTAGAGCTTGGTTCACAATATTTTCGAAGATATGATCAGTGGAAGTTAGGTCTTGTTTCAGGCTCCTAAATAGGTCATCGTGGAATTTTCTTTCTACGAAGGTTCAGAATCTGAAATTCTTATGGTGCGAAGCTAAAATCCTGAAGAAATTTTAAAAAAAATTGAGAGCTTGGTTCACAATATTTTTGGAGATATGATCTGTGGAAGGTAGTGCTTTTTCAAGCTCCTGAATTTCATCTCAAAGAAGTGATCGTAGGAAAATTTCAATAACTCTCTCCCTGGGCATCGGATTGGAGTGCCGTAAGAAGTTGTCACAATTACACGGACTGTAGTTTCTTGGCTATCAATTTCAGAGATGAAAAATGAAACAATGACACGTGGCAAGTCGTAAAAGTTCGCTCTACTGAACCAGTCCATAATTAGGTCATTGTGGGAGATTGGACACAACTTTGCCTTGGAGAATCCAAATAAGGTCAGACCTTTGGAATTCAAAAGATAATTCAGAGGGCTACTTTGGTACTAAAAATCAAATATTGAAATGCTGCATTCACAAATATAATCCAATTTCAATATCGAGCTCCTCAAAAGCAAGAAAAAGGTGTGTATTTTTTTTCTGAATTGCTTAAGTCTTGTTTGAAGAATCAATTTGAATTGATTCCAAGGGCATATTGTAGAATAGATATTAGTATTGGGTTCTAAAATATGCTCCGTAAAAATAATTCAACACCCATTAAGCCCTCAGAAGGCTCTACTATGACTCATGAAGATGAATAATTGCAACATGATCTATCAAAATTACAAGAGCAAGTGCAACAAATTTCACTCTCGCAAAGAGCAACAAAAAATGAAATGGAAGTTTTGAAGAAAGGCGTGGAAGCTAAGATGGATGGCGTGCAAGCTAATATGGATGGCGTGGAAGCTAAGATGGATGGCATGGAAGCTGGCATGGAAGCTAAGATGGAAAACATGAAGAATGATCTAAAAATAGACATCGAAGGTTTGACAAAGTTGATACAAGAAATGTTTCCTAATGGTGAAAAGATAGTAGAAGAACCTCATGATGAGAACAAAATCAATGTTAATCATGATTTCATAAACTCTAATGTTGGCGGAAAGAACCACCATATTCCAAAAATGGATATGAGGAAGTTTGATGGAAAGGATCCTGTAACATGGATACTACAGATGGAGCAATATTTTGATCTCCATAACGTGCAAAACACACAAAAGGTATGCATTGCAACTTTACATTTATAACAAAATACATTTGTATGGTATCGATGGCTTTTCTCTCGTAAAAAAATTGTCACTTGGTCAATTTTTACGGAATAAATGATAGCACATTATGAGGATACAAAGAGCAACACCTTCTTTATCCAATTGATAAATCACAAACAAAAGGGTTTAGTGCGGCAACACATTGAGGAATTCCAAAAATTGAATATAAGGGTAACTGATATTCTAGAGGAACACAGGATCGATCTCTTCATAGGCACTTTAAAGGATAATATCTAACATGAAGTTCGCGTTTTGGAACCAGATTCATTGGAGAAGGCATTCAGGTTGGCAAGAAAAGTTGAATGTAAAATAATGGCAACAAGGAAGCCTACCACTCAATTCTATAAAGAAGGAAGTGTTGCTACGCCTAGATTTCCACAACCTACAAGGTTGACACCACAACAATTGGAAGAAAAAAGAGCAAAGGGGATTTGCTACAGTTGTGATAGAAAATACACTAAAGGTCATAAGTGTGCTGAGAAGAAATTATTTTACATAGATTGTGAAGAGGAAGAAGAAAATGAACAAGAAGAGGATATACACCAGGAACCAACCCTAGAAGAGGAAGAAATGAATCCGACCATATTGTGTAATGCATTGACAGGAATTACCACTCCTCAAAGTCTCAAGATAGAAGGGCAAATAAAGAAGAAAAAGGTAATAGTGTTGATTGATTCAGGTAGCACCCATAATTTTATTCATTGTAAGGTAGCCAAGGAATTAAATTGTTTCCTATACCCAGCACTAGAATGTCAAGTGATGGTTGCGAATGGAGGAACTATAAATTGCTCTGGAAAATGCCATAATATCAATCTAACCATGGGGGAATATGTATTGACTAGTCCAATGCTTTCCATTCCTATGGGAGGTGCTGATGCTGTACTAGGAGTACAATGGTTACAATCTTTGGGGACGGTAGCTTTTAATTTTCAAGAAATTTTCTTGAAATTTATTTCAGAAGGAAAGGAATTTGAATTACGGGGTATTGAAGGGAAGATAGGAAGGATAATAAGCTCTAATGTCATGAAAAAGCTTCTAAAGAAAGAACAACGAGGCGTAATTTCACAATTATGCTCACTAGAAGTTCCGACATCAAAATCATCTATTTCTGCAGATCTCCAACAAGTCTTGGACAATCATTCCAAGGTGTTTGAAACTCCCAAAGGACTCCCACCTATTCGTGATCATGATCATGCTATTCATTTGATTCCAGGAAGTGTTCCTCCAAACATCAGGCCTTATAGATATCCTTACTTCCAAAAGAGCGAAATTGAACGTATGATTGCAGAAATGTTAGAGGCGGGTATAATTCAACCAAGTCAAAGTTCTTTCTCTGCTCCTGTAGTATTGGTACACAAGAAGGATGGATCATGGGGAATGTGTCCAGATTATAGGGAGCTCAATAAGCTCACCATTAAAGACAAATTTCCCATTCCTGTGATTGATGAATTATTGGATGAATTACATGGAGCAATTTATTTTACCAAGTTGGATCTTCGTTCGGGATATCATCAAATTAGAATGAAGACTGAAGATATTCCAAAAACAGCATTTCGAACTCATGAGGGTCATTATGAATTTTTGGTCATGCCTTTTGGCCTTACCAATGCACCTTCTACATTTCAAGGTTGATGAATTCCATTTTCAAACCCTTCCTTAGAAAATTTGTGCTAGTATTTTTTGATGATATACTAATCTACAGCAGGTCTTGGAAGGATCATGTTGAACATGTTGACAGGGTGCTCAAACTATTGCAGGAGAAACAATTATGTGAAAAAACATCCAAATGTTTCTTTGGAGTACAAGAGGTGGAATATCTGGGTCATATTGTATCTCACGAGGGTGTTAAAGTAGACCCTAACAAAATTAGAGCCATTAAGGAATGGAAAGTCCCCACAACCATAAAGCAGTTGCGAGGATTTCTCGGGTTAACGGGGTATTATCGCAAGTTTTTTAAGAATTATGGGAGAATAGCAGCACCTCTAACAACATTATTGAAGAAAGATGCATTTTCATGGACTCCTGAAGCAACTAAGGCCTTTGAACGTCTTAAAGAGGCAATGTGCCTAGCACCGGTCTTAGCTACACCGGACTTCACAAAAACCTTTATTGTGGAATGTGATGCCTCAGGAAATGGAATTGGTGCAGTTTTAATGCAGGAAGGAAGACCCATTGATTTTGAAAGTCGTCCAATCAAAGGAAAGTATTTACAGAAACCTATTTATGAGAAGGAAATGTTAGCAATACTGCATGCACTAAAGAAATGGCGAACTTACCTAATGGGAAGGCACTTCAAGGTAAAAACTGATCATGATAGTCTTAAACACTTTTTGGAACAAAGACTATCTTCAGAAGAGCAGCAAAAATGGGTCACAAAGATGTTGGGTTATTACTTTGAAATAATCTACAAAAAGGAAAGCTTAATGTTGTTGCAGATGCACTCTCAAGAAAGAATGAAGAGGTGGAAGCATTGCTTTGTGCCATTTCTATTATCAAACCAGATTGGATAACTGAAGCAAGAGATGAATGGAAGAAGGACAAAGATGTATGGATACTCATTCAAAAGTTGCAGCAAGATCCTAGTACATCTGATACATTTAGTTGGAAAAATGATTCCTTATGGTACAAAGATCGCTTATATCTTTCTAAGAATTCCCAACTAAAACAAAAGATTCTTCTGGAATTGCACACTTCTCCTTTAGGAGGACACTCAGGATTTTTAAAAACTTACCACAGGGTGAAGAAAGAAGTTTTTTGGGATGGCCTTAAATCTGATATTCGAAAGTTTGTGGCGGAATGTTTGGTTTGCCAGCAGAATAAAGTGGAAACAATTAAGACCCCAGGACTTCTACAACCTTTATCCATTCCAAGTCAACGTTGGGAGGAGATTTCAATGGATTTTATCACGGGTTTACCTAAGTCCGAAGGAAAGAGTGTCATCATGGTGGTAGTTGATAGAATTACCAAGTATGCACACTTTTGTGCATTATCTCATCCATTTAAAGCAAGTACGGTTGCTACTACATTTATGGACAGAATTCAAAAGCTACATGGAAGCCCAAGGGTTATTGTGAGCGACAGAGATCCCATTTTTACTAGAAATTTTTGGACGGAGTTATTTTCTTGTTTGGGTACTCAATTAGCTCACAGCTCATCTTATCATCCTCAATCTGATGGTCAAACTGAGATAGTAAATAAATGTTTGGAAGGATATCTTCGTTGTTTTGTATCTGATAAACAAACACAATGGGTCAAGTGGTTACCTCTTGCTGAATGGTGGAATAACACTTCCTTCCATACTGCAGCAAAAATGACCCCATTTATGGCACTTTATGGATATCATCCACCATCCATCACATCATCTTTAAGGGAAAATTCGAAGGTTCAAGCAGTGGAAGATCACATCGAGCATCAGCAAGAAGTTCTCCAACTCTTAAAGGATAACTTTAATTTGGCACAAAATCGAATGAAACAACAGGCAGATCAACATCGCAGCGAGAGAAGTTTTGATGTAGGAGATTGGGTATTTTTACGGCTACAACCATATAAACAAATGTCCCTCAAGCAAGCTAAGAAGGATAATAAATTATCGCCAAGTACTATGGTCCTTACAAGGTGTTGCAAAAGATTGGTACTATGGCATACAAATTGGAGCTTCCTGCTTCTTCGCGAGTACATCCAGTTTTCCATGTTTCATGATTAAAGAAGGTTATAGGTGAAAATCTTCCTGTTCAAACAATATTGCCAGAACTTGATGAGGAAGGAACAATCATATTTGAACCTGAAGCAGTCATGGAAATAAGAACTCGACAGCTACGGAATCGATCAATTTCAGAGTATCTCATCAAGTGGAAGAACTTACCCACTGAAGATTCTACATGGGAGGATGAGAATTTTATACAGAAGCACCCAGAGCTACTCAAGCATTGAGGACAACACTTTTTTGAAAGATAGGGGCATGTTAGGTCCCTATATTACTAGTATAGTCCCTTATTGTTGTTAGTGTAACCCCCTTATTGTTATTATTGTACTCTTGTAACCCCCATTTTGTTATTATTGTGCCCTTAAATTATTATTGTTAGGTCGGCTAGGATTACACTGTGGCCCACTAGGATTACATTATGGCCCCATGGACTCCTATATATATAAAGGAGGTTTTTTAAATTATATCATCCAAGAATTGTTCATTTATGTAATGTATTCGAGGTTTCCCCCTCAAAGTGGCTCATTTCTAAGGCATTTATATCTCTTTTCTTCTATTTTTGGAGTTGGTTACACAAAAATAACATATGCCAACATAATGTTTAAAACTCTAAATTTTTGGGTTATTAAAAATAATATATGTGGATTAAAACATTAATAAGTTTATAATTATAATGAAATAATATATATATATCTATATCTATATATATATATATATATATTATTTCAACTTTTATTAATTAAAGAATAATTTCCCACATAAAAATCATCATGAACCCAAATTCAATCTTGGAGGACATTGGGAAATTTTTACCTTCACAAAAGAAATTCGTGAATCCCACACTGACATTGGTCACAATCCCATTTGACTAAAAACTGAAGAAGATTCTCTACATGATGACTGTACAGCCATGTCATCAGCCATACATGTTATGCAATATTTTTTAAAAATTTGTTTGTTATGAATGACGATCAACATACCATAACTCCTTCATACAAAATCGGTTTTTGATGAAAGGAGTTGCATTGGATTACTTGCGACGAGCCTGTCACTGTCATTCTAGTTTGGTGCAATTATAAGCACTTTCATTTTTGAGATAATTTTTTCCCTTGATCCAAATTCTAATCAATAAGGCCTACCATGGAGTGGGAAGCTCCTAGGAATGTCGATGAGGTAATATCATTCACTAGGTTAGTAGGTTATTATAGAAGGTTCATCAAGAACTTCACACAAATTTCTTATCCTATCACTTCATTGCAAAGGAAAGGTAAGAAGTTTAAATGGACAAAGGAATGAGGAGCCAGTTTTGAGTAGTTAAAGAAGTGGTTGAGACATGATCAAGTGTTAAAGATCATAGATCTAGAAAAAGAGGTTGTGGTATGTACATATTCTTGCAAGAGAGGGATTGGTGGAGTCCTTTTACAGGAAGGACAAGTAGTGTGTTATGAGTTACTTACATTGAATGAGCATGAGAAGAATTATCTTACGCATGATATTGAGTTGGAATAAATCATTCATGCCTTGAAGATCTGGAGGCACTACCTTATGGGTAGATGATTTGTATTGATGAGTGATCATAGTGGATTGTGGTATCTAATTGACAAACTGAATATGAATTCCAGGTGAGCTAGATGCTTGGTCATGATCAGTGAGTTCGAGTTTGAGATTAGTTATATTAAGGGTAAAGAGAACATTGTTTCATATGCTCATAGCAGGAAAATATAGGGGAATCATATAGCACCTATGAGATCCTGTGGGATGGATCTACAAGATAGGATCTTACAGGTAGGTCAATAGGATGTCAGGTATATGGAGCTTAGGCAAAAATTGCACCAGAGTATACGTACAGGTATTGGTACAGGTACATGTATACGTAGATGTACAAGTATTGGTATAGGAGCAAGTACATGTATAGGTGAAAGAGCATGGGATGTGGACTACCGTCTCACAATAGATGGCTTGACCAGGTTTAGACACTGGGTATATATGTCAGCAACAATGAACTCAATAAGGTGATCTTCAAGGAGTTTCATGTGAAACTATAATCAGATCACCCATGATATCAAAATACACTGAAAATAGTAAAAAATTTTACAATTGAATGATTTTGAAGAGAGAATTTGCAAAATTTGTGGCTAGGTGTTTGGATTTCCAACAAGTAAAAGAAGAGTGTAAGCATCTAGGTGGACTTCTACAACTGATTCTAATTATAGAATGAAAATGGGAGGTAATTTATATGAAATTTATCACAAGTTTATTGAGGACATCCAGAAAACATTATTCCATCATGGTTGTGGTGGAAAGTTTGATGAAGGTAGTGCACTTTATTTCAGTGAATTCTACATACTCATCAAATTATATAGCACATGCCTTCATCAGGGATGTGGTCATATTGCATGGTGTTTTGTAGAATATTGTGTCAGACAGGGATGTAAAATTAACTTCCAGGCTTTGGAAGGAGTTGTTTGTAGGTTTAGGTACAGATTTGGCCTTCAGTAAAACCTATCATCCATAGACAGATGGACAGATAGAGTGGGTAAATAGGATTTTAGAAGACATGTTGAGGATGTATGTGATGCATCAAAAATGAAAGTGGGAAGAGTATCCTCCACTGGTAGATTTTTCTTACTACAATGGTTATCAAGAAAATTTGCGGATGAGTCTGTTTGAGGCATTGAATGGGAAAATTTGAAATAGTCCCATCAGTTGGAGTGATCCATTTAACAGGGTGTTGATTGGGTTGGACATGTTGACGTAAATGGAATAAGAAATGCAGGTAATAAATAAGAACGTGAAAGCAACACAAGATACAAAGAAGAGCTATGCATATCAGAATAGGCATGTTTAAGGAATTTTAGGTTTGGGAATAGGTGTAGTTGCATATCAAGCCCAAGAGGAGATATTTGCATATTGGATCATGTGTGAAGTTGGCACCTTAGTTTTGTGGACCTGTTAAGATTCTTTAAAGGGTTGGGCTAATAGCCTATCGAATTGCATTATCTCCGTCGATGAAATTCCATGTTGTTTTCCATGTGTCATTTCTTAAGAATTATGTTAAATATGTTGATCATGTGATTGAATAGTCGGTATTGTAAGTAGATCTATCATGATAATGATAGCTCTCATTTTTATTCACTCTCTCTCTCATACTCTTAGACACTTAGATTTTCTTGTACACTTGGAGAATGTGGCATACTTGGATTTTTGGAGAAATAATGGAAAGAAAGAGTAGGAATTTGTAAGAGAGCATCAAGATCAAAAACTACAATAGGTTTTTCTTGCATGTACCGAGTTTCATATATGTTTTCCTCACTATTTTCGGCATGCATGGTGTATGCATGTGGTTTCTTGGTCATGATCTATCACTCGCATGGAGGATTTCTTGGATTGAAAGTGGATTTTCCTAGCCTTTATATTTATTGTATAGCCATGGTTTTGTGGGTTTTACTTATGTTTTCTGGTTGGTTTTCATGTGCCTTTGGCTATGGGTTGAGTTATTAGTTCCTATAAGCCTTGTTTGTACAAATTCTCTTGAAGACCTCTAACAACTTGGGTGTAGTTACTAGTCTTGGAAGCCTTGGTTGGAAAAATGCTCTAGAAGCCATTAGTGGGTGGAGTTAGTAGTCTTGGAAGCCCTGGTTGGACAAATTTTCTGGAAGCCCGATGATAGGTTTGGGTTTCGTTGCTAGTCCTAAAAGACCTAGTCGGAGCAAATGCTCTAGAGCCCTCGACAACTTAGGTGGAGCCTGATCTAGTGATGGTTAGTGATGTCCAACCATGAGGTGGAATCACTAGTTGAGGGTTTAGGTGGTTGGCCTCTGGAAGGCTTGGTTTGGTTTTTATTGATATGTTTAATGGGATCCCACATTCATGCTTGGAATATGGCATGGGGGTGATTGACAGAAGATATATTTGGCTCAGCCATGTGTATGATCAGGTGGAATGTGGAAGTCTTAGACTTGGCTGCATTTTGCTTATTGTAATAAGAGATATGGATGGGTAAATATCAAGGTTTTTATGTGGCTTATATGGTTTTTCTATTCTTGTAATTTCTATTTTTTATATGTTGGTTATGAATGTGTCCTATGTGAGTAATCATGTATGGCTCTCATCATGTTTTGAATTGTAAGTGAATGAAAAATGAATCTATGACCAAATATATGATAATGTAATTAATGTGATGAGGCAACAATGCTTCTTAGAGGTTTTTAGATAAGTATGAGACCCCTATGCTCATATATGTTGTTTAGACCTATAGATTACGTATTTGTGACACATTTGATGAAATGCTTGTCATGGCTAGTAGGGGTCTATTGAAGTCCTTGTTCAAGTAATTTCACTTGTATTATTATTTTGTTGTTATTTTTCATATCTATAAGTGTCATAGAGTTCTGGGAAGTGACCTAAACTTTTATCTTGAAAAAATTCCATAGAAATCACCGTCACATGCTCAGAAATACTGGGAAAAGTCCCTAGCCATATGCATATCCATATTCTGCATGAAAATCGAGGTTTCTAGTCGCACTCTTTCCCATGTCAAGGGATATACTGGGGCATTCATGCATGAAAAGGCTAGTTTGACTCAAGGGATAACCAGCTAAAAGGATCAGATGGATCTTGTATGTTCTGTAGCAGGTGCAGAAGGTTTGTGTTGTTGTGTTCCATTGATTCTGCTTCCTTAACTAAGACATAGGGAGTTTAATTATATAATAATAACTCTTCGTCATAATTTTACCTCAGTTGGTTGCTTACTTGGGTATATGTGAGAGGACAGTGTTACAAAGAAGCATACTACTGCTGCAATTTTCTCCAAACCTTCAGTTGATTATCCCATTTCATTCTTCCATTATTCTTCCTCTTCCAAAGAACACACTTTTCTTCGAAAGTAGTTTTATTTTCAAAGAAATCTAATTTTCTTTGTCCAAGAGCTTAACCTACAAATATTAATTTCTCATTCAAATAAAATTGATTATATAAAAACATTTCACTAATTATATTTTACCAAACCTAAACTCATGAAATTTATGTAATATATATCTCTTCACTTCTTGTACCACAATTCTTATCTTTATTGTTTATATATATAAATCAACATTTAACAATGTCTATCAACCATATAAATCTTCATTATCAAAATGCATTTGATTTGCGCTATTTCACTTCACCAAGGTTCTACCCAATTTCTCTTGTTGGAACTATTTTCTCTATCGACAAATATATTGTTGCAAATTTCATTGTCCTTCAACTACTAAAAAGAATATTCTTGTACTCCCAAAGTAGAAAAATCCTTCCATATACTTAAATAACTCAAGTGTTCTTATCAATATTCCTTGCATGCTTAATCCATGTAGTCATCAATCCTCTATCATAATATAAATTTCAATGTAAAAATAATTTACTTCATCAATTATCCAAACCTAAGATGTTGCAAGCTTTGAATCTACTCCAAATTGTGTAACTTTTCTCTAATTTCCTTTCCCAAAAGGAACACCCTACTCTCATACCACTTAATTTAGAAAAACCTACTAATATTGCAACTTCAATTTTTTCTACTACTGGGATTTCAATGCACTACTAACGTCAAGGCTCCCATAAACCTTTAACCACTTCTTGATTTGGTGCTCTGATCGTGTAGTAAAAAAAACAGACAAGATATCTATGCATGTACCAAATTATTCCCTCACTCAATTTCCTGACGTCCCATAACAAGAATTGCTTCCTTCATATGACATATTTCCACTATCTACCATTCATTATGAATTCATAAATTTGAATTTGAATTAGCAATGTACAGATACAAATCATGTAATGAAAACTCAATTTCATTAACACAACCTGTAAATGTATCCACTTAGAGCCTCTTCTTCCTCTCTATGGTATCATTTCATATTCATTTGGCCATCATTTCTTTTCATCATGCTCACTCTCTATTATATTTCTCGTATGCTTAAAATAGATAGAATTTAGAAACATCACAACCTTTTTTAGATAGAAACTCACTTAATCTATCCCTAGAATCTGTCATGATTTACAAGAAACATTTTACCTTAACAAAATATTATATCTCCAAACATGTTATAGACTCATGAATCATTTACTTATATTTCCTATAAAAATAAAATCAATACAAAATTTGCATAGAATAATATAAATTCCTCTAAAAATTTCAAGACCTTCTTTTGGAACTATATCCTCCAAAGGTTAGCTGGTTTAGAAGTTGTAATGCTACTACATCACACTCATTGGATAACCCAAAAAAATCAAAGAGTAAATAGTGGCATGTGAATGTTTTTTTTTACATTGATTCATTGGTTTTGTTGAAATGAGATGAATGTGAGTGAGGAGGAATATTTCATAATGGGAAACCATTATGTGAGTTAACTACCATATGGGAAGAAGAAGTCATATATTTTGGAGTTGGTCCATTTCTATATACATTAGAGGAAATTGTAGCATAAAAGTTCCCATGAAATTTTCATGTAATTTCCATATCATAATATGTAAACCAACCAAAATCCTTTAAATTTTGGAGGGAAAAGAAGAAAAACTACATTTTTTATTTGTATTTTTTTTCTTATCTCCTAATAGGTTTACTTGAATTTCAAGAGTAGACACTCATTGGATGCATAATTAAATTTCGCATCCAACGAGTACCCATCATGCATAATTTTGAGAAGACCCACATTGACAAAAAATGAAGATACATTAAAAAAGTGTTCAACATGCTTTTTTAATGTATCTTATTTTTTTGTCAATGTGGGTATTCTCAAAAGTATTCATGATGGGTACTCATTGGATGTGTAATTTAATTACGCATCTAAATTGTGTCTATAGTTGAAATTCGAGTAAAACTGTAAGGAGATAAAACAAAAATACAATTAAAAAAAGTAGTTTTCTTCTTTTCCTCCAAAATTTATAACTCCTTTTTTATTGTTTTTCCTTAGGAGGCCACTTTTAGGTTCAAATTTCCTCTAATGAGCCCTACAAAGTGAAGCACAAGTTGAAAGGAGTTGTAGAAACATAGACTTAAAAAATGGATGTTGTGGAGATTCTGAATTCCTCTTCCCAAAGGATGTTGTAATTTTCATAACATATATAGTAGATTTATAAAGAGAAGGAAACATATTTTTATGGAAATGATATCGCATACATAATACACATAATTTATATAATATAAATACTCTTACATTAATCATTAAATATTATTTATGTGTTTTACAATGAAATTAAATTATATACACTAACATTAATGATTATATGTATCATACTTTAATAGTATTCACATCTTTATAATACAAGTAATAATAAAAAAATTTAGGTTGTGACTTTTGATAGTTGGCTAACAAGTATGGTTTTATTCAAAATACCTACAATCCATGGGATAAGAGTCATACTCCAGTCATTAATTTTCACATATATGAGATCAATTTGAGAAATTCCTTGAAAATAAAGCATAATGGGCCAAGTAATTGATCATTTTCAAAGCTCGCTTTCCAAGTAAGGGAATCAAAGGTTTTCCCTACATTTTGTTATGAAATCGAGTCATTTTGTTAATTAAATCTTGTAGAAGTATAGAAATTATTCTTCAAATAAGGTGATTTTGTGAATTAAATATTGTATAAGTATATAGATTGCTATTATTTGTGAAGAAATAATTTACCAGAGAATATAAATAATTACCAAGAGGAATAATAAAACATAATCAACAACAAACATGAAACATAAACATATAATATTTAATTGGGAAAAACCCCAAATCTGGGGAAAACCCATGCAATGAAATTTCATTAACCATTGGCCAAAACCATAGCCAATCAGGCCAAGTGAGCCTTCACCGCTCAACTCCAGGCCTCTCTTACAATGAAGTCTTCCCAGCCTTTTATAGGCTCCATT
This sequence comes from Pinus albicaulis, assembly GCA_034641835.2. NCBI lineage: Eukaryota > Viridiplantae > Streptophyta > Pinopsida > Pinales > Pinaceae > Pinus > Pinus albicaulis. The sequence continues at coordinate 1,444,830,811 of CM076580.1, forward strand.
ACATGCAATACCATGGGACGAAAACAATAGGTGCATAATGCCATGTGCCCCAAAACTACCTGATTAATTAACCTGGTAAACCTTGACTCTAACCTTGAGTCAATTCACCTTACATTCCCCCCTTAAACTTGACTTAGGGTTCCTTGACTAAATCCAGTCAACGTTGCCAATGAGTCAGCCCCACTCACTTTGGCCCTTACCCCCCTCAAAGTTTTTACCTGGGTAATCTATTAACTGAACATCCCCCCTATCACCTAGGTCTAACCCAGACTTTACCAATGATTTCTCAAGGGTACGCATGCCTTACTAGGTCTTACAGAAGTATGCCCATTTACATGTAATAAAATTTAACTCCATTATAATAAATTACTTATTTATTTATTTATTACTGGTTGCTATCTAGCTTCCATCCTCACACCTTAGGCTCTCATAATTCTTGAATCTTCTTCTAACTCTCCATGCCACCTTTACTCGTCACCATACCAATTTAACTAATCAACAAATTAATTTTACTATGGGCCTCTCATTCTTGCAAGCACCAATAAAAATACAGTCCTTAAACCCTGGCTCATCACTTTCCACAACAGTTCACACTTAATCTTATTAGAGACCTCACTAATGATGATGACCTTCCATTTGCGGGCAGAGCCTCCTTCATTATCTGCCTCACATTGGCTATGTGCACCACCACGAGTGTTTTGCAGTTGGGGCAACCGAATCCACAAATGAGGTTTCATCCATTCTTAGCTTGTTCCCGCTCTTTCTCAGAATGCAGACTCCTCGCTGCCACCTGCACACGAAAGTGACCAACTTATCCCCAACATTGCACCTCTTGGCAACCTTTAGCATGTGAGATGGAGGTCGTTAGGGTTGTCTTGGTGCCTACTCCAAGACCTGCGACCCAGCTCACCCCTGCTCTTCTGATCCTCATGGGGCGTTCTGAATCTCACCAGTCTGATTGTGTTATGGCCCAAGTGTTATGTTTCTTATGTGAGCTTGATTACTTGGCATTCATGCCAAAGCCATATTTATCATAACAAACGTGATCACATATTGTTGAATTTGAGGCCTCTTCTATGTGCTTCCACCTGCCTGTGCCAACAATATGATTTGGCTGAGAACCTCTAGTAGAGAAACGAGATGTATTGACCTTATTGGTGATAGCTACAACTTCTCTTGCGAGTAACATAATTATCTCCACTACCACCATCACCATTGCGCGCATATATACCACTCTTGATCTCAATCTGCAGACCTCTATTGCATGAAAACCCACTGCAAACTACACCTCTAATCTGATCGGGTTAGGAGAGCGATGAGTGGTGGAAGAGAGGAAGAGGATGGTACACCACCTGCTAGCACATCCACTCCCAAGCTTCTTCGCTCCTTGGTATTCCTCTCTTCTGTATTCACCAAGACCACTATGACTGTGGTCCCTTCCTAGGGCTACTTATCCTAACCGAATTGCGATATCTCCCACCAACTTGAGTTTATGGTGGCTAGGTTTGACATTCAACCAGCACAATGGTTGGGTCTTTCACGACCTTGCTATAGCACTCAACAACCATCATGCTACCTATGTCAACCACCATTTTTGTCAGACACCATTATGCCCTTCAAAATATACAATAAGTAGTGATCAATGTCTCTAACCCATTCAGTCTCCAATGACTATCAACCAAAAATTCCCTCCGCGGTGTTGAATTAACCAGGCAGCCACAACATAGCCGCTATCACATCCATCAACTAGGAATACCACCACCTTATTGAAGCCAAAACTACCTCCAAAATACATGTCTAAAATTCTTCGTCGATTACCTATGGCCATGACCCTTTCTAGAATCTCATATCTCTGCAGCCCAGTTTTTCCCTACAACCATAGCTCTTCTAAACCCTTACATTCCATATCCAAATCTGCATCAGTGCAAAAAATCATATCTCCATTCACAAGCCAATAAAACCCTTGGAAAACATACAATATTTAACCGGGAAAAAGCCCAACTCCGGGGAAAACCCATCCAATGAAATTTCATTAACCATTGGCCAAAACCATGGCCAATCCGACCAAGTGAGCCTTCACTGTTCACCTCTAGGCCTCTCTTACAATGAAGTCTTCCCAACATTTTATAGGCTCCATTACATGCAATACCATGGGCCGAAAACCATCGGTGCACAATACGATGTGCCCCAAAACTACCGGATTGTTTAACTTGGTCAACCTTGACTTAAACCCTGAGTCAATTTACCTAAAAATTTGATAAAATTTCAAATTCTTTATATTATAGAAATTTTTAATTGGGAAACAACACCAAGCATGCAATCTATGGATAAATTTTGGATATTTGAACATATAATCTTGTGTACCTATATTTAATTTTCAAGGATACTGTATATTGAGCTTCTCAGATTAAATCTTAATGTAACAAATATTTTATATTAATTAAATTATTTGAATAATAAGAACATTGAGGTTTTCATCAAATTTTATAATCTTAATTAAGATTATTTCAATCGGTCTCTTAATGTTTATTTTCTAAAATGAGTTACAAAGAGAAAATTTGAGAAAAAGGCCAACTCATTGGTTGGTTATCCATGTAACATTTTTTTATTTGTGCCATGAAAACTTGTTTCGAAGGATAATAATTCTATTTGCCACTAATACTACAATGGAGACTTGTAGTTCCATCACCCATATATAATGTACATGTTAAAAAAAAAAATATTGTTCTTGAGGTGATCTAAATGGGAATATTAGTTTTGTTGTGCTAAGATCCAATTCAGAATCTAAAGAAAGTGCTTGAGGATGATGAGGTTAATTTCAAGTTTAACATGAATTTTTGTGTGTTTTAATGTGAATTTCATGAGAAAATTAACATAAATAAAACACTAGACAACAACATATAACAGACATGAAAATCACCATAAACAGTCATACATCACAATATGATGAAGGATTTCACCCCGCCTGGGCTATGTCTCCTTGGTCCAGCCTCTAATGGGTTGGTCCTCTTATGTTATGCTCAAATGTGTGATTACACATGTTTACGATGCTCAAACAGCTTTGAAACATCTTCCATTAGCTCCAGAATGCCCAAAAATTCTTGTGTAGCCTATTTCTCCATCGAATTTGGCTAAAAACTGAGGAATTCATCTATTCATTCAATAAATTCCTAAAACTATGGCACCATCCTAAAAATCTACCCGAAATTTCACTAAGTGGGTGCCAAATTACCCAAAAATAGGGCGAAATTAACGTCACACTAATTTTCCCAATGAGGCCTAAAATTCATAATGTAAAACATATACAATATGGTAGAATATAATATTTTTATAAATGCAGACCGATGGTTAGGGATAACCACTGGACTTAAACCTAGACTTGGCCGTATGGGTGTGGTACCATCGTGGGTAGTGTTGGAGGTTTGGCACCTGGCATTTAGTGCTCTGCGGTTCAGGCTCTGTGGTGGTCACACTGCAAACTTGATGGTGATGTGTTGTGGCAGTCATATTTTATGAACGGGGGCATGGGGCTAGCCTCCCACCTGTGGTCCTGCCTCTGGTAGTGACCAGGGATGGGGCTAGACCCCGCCCCGATCCCCCCAACACGGAATCAATATTAAATTAAAACCATATTCGATACATAGTTTGTTAAGAACCATGGTCTAGTGTGTGATAGTAAGGCTTGTCGTTGGTTGATCTATGGTTGCTAGTTCGACCCCTGCTCTTGCTCGAACTTGGCCCCAAAAAATTTCGGTGGCCCTCGGGTTGCCATGTAGTGGCCCTTGGCTAGGCAACATGGCAGCATATGGTTGGAAACCAATCCACCAATCAAAAAATGCCACCAACAATCAGTGAGAACATGCCACTGGTATCACTTCATTCGACCATGAAGGCCCCCTTGAACAAGTCAACTGTATTGTCACCCTACCACATAGGCATGCCCAGTCATCTATATGGAATGCTAACTAGCATGTCCTGCAAATTTGTTTTTTAGTTGTATGTTTTAGAAAGTGGACGAAATGTGTTTCTGGGAGCATACACTATCGGTTTTCCATGAAACGAGTTGCGTGAGATTCAAAACAAAGAGATCTAAGTGGTCATTTAGGTTCGACACCAATCCATTTTTTTTTTAATTTTTGAGCATAATTTTGAGCAGCTAATCACTCCTCCTCACTGGAATCTTTTTAACCCCAAAATATCACTTTTGGTTGTTGAGCATATGAGTGAAAAGTTCCCTCGTCTTTCCAATCTTGATCCATTTGTCCTTAGAAGGATTTGTGCCTTTGAGCCCCACTCGAAGGTAGTCTACCCTCTTTTTGATGTCCTTTTTTTTCTATCAAGAATGGTGTCTTGTTGAAGCTCATCAAGGTATTCAGGAGAAAATTCTTCAATAGAAGGAATATGAAGTTGTTCTCCTTGATCTCCAATCAATGGAAGCTCATACAAACTCAAGTTCTCAACATTAGCAATAGAGTAATTTTTCATATATGAAGGAAAATATAACTTGAAGACATTTTCACCAATGTTTTCCAAACTTATGAAAGGACCATAAAAAATTGGTTTCAGTTTTTACCTTCCCCTTGAAGCCTCTCTTTTCTAATGTGAAGCCAAACTTTGTCATCAACTTGGGACTTCTGATCTACATGATGCTTGGTGTGCCTTTATTTGTACTTGCCTTAGATCTTTTCAAGATGAATTTGAACTGTTTGATGTGTAAATTGGATTTTTTCTATGAACTTCTTTGCTTTTATTACGTCGCTATGGCCATTAATAACAACATCCTTCCCAAAAATTAAATCCAATGGTGATCTAGGCAAGTATCTAGAACATGCCTAAAATGGTGACGTTTGGGTAGAGAAGTGTTTTGCATGGTTGTAAGCATGTTGAATGTAGTGCAAGTTTTCATCCCATAGCTTAGGATGCTTGCCGCAGTATCCTTGAAGAATATACATGATTGTTCGATTGACCACCTTGATTTGACCATTTGTTTGTGGAATAAAGGTTGTACTTGTCTTTAACTTGGTGTCCATCAAGTCCCACAAGCTTGACCAAAAATTTCAAACAAATTGAGAATCTCGATAACTAACAATGGATGTGGGTAAACCAAAATGAACCCAAACATGTTTAAAGAATAAGTGATATTTTTTTTCAGTAATGATTTTCTTTTTACATGGAATTACTGTACACATATTTCTAACCTATCTACAACTATATAGAAATAATCATGACCTATTTTTGACAAAGGAAGAACTCCTACAAAATCCATAGAAACACTCTCCCACAGATGTGAAGGTACATGAAGTGGTATGTACAATCCTAACTTCCTATTGCTAGGCTTACTACTGCGCATAATGAAAAAAATTTAATGAAGCATGACAAAATTTCAAGCATTCGAGGCCCATAATAATACCTCTGAATATATGCCATTGTTTTTCTTACACTAAAATTTCCAGCAATTAGAGAAGTGTGTGCTTCCCTCATGACATTCACTCTCTCCCCCTATGGAACACGAAGCTTGCCCAAATGATACAACAAGTTATTATCTACATGGTAATCCAATTCCTCTACTTGTTTTCCTTGACTCAGTCTTCCATAAACATCTTGAAATTCATTATCACATGCATATTTCTCAACATAAATTTCATGCAAAATAGAAATGTGCTTGAGTAAAGTAGCTGCACTAATAATAGGCATAGAAAGCATATCAACAACCTTTTTGTAAATAAATTTCTTATACTCGATGACAAAGTGTAATTGAATTAAGAAACCCATCCATTAAAATTTCCCTAATTGTTGCAATTTAGTTTGTGATTTCAAGTATTGCAATAGTTGGTGGTCAATGTGTATGATGGTTTCCTTTCCCATCAAGTAGTGTTTCCACTTACTCACACTTTGAACCAACACATAAAGCTCCTTGTCATAAGTAGGACAGTTAAGCACCACACCATTGAAAGTTTCTAAATGAAATGAAATGAGATTACCATGTTGCATAAGGACTGCGTCCATGGCATAGTCGCTTGCATCAGTTTGAATCTCAAAGGGTTATCTCAAGTCCGGTAATGCAAGTACTCGAGTTGTGTTGGAATCATGATTGTCGTTAGACCAAAACCTGTAGGCGTTAGTCTCTGCTACAATCACCAGAGTTAGGATCCACGAGAGGTGGATAGTCCATGTTGCGAAGCACATGGGGAGCGTTGAACCAATGTTTAACAATCTCCCCCCCCCCCACCAATGCGAGCCGGTTGAGTTTCGAACTTGAGACTTGTCGCTCTGATACCAATTGATGGAATCATGATTGTCGTTAGACCAAAACCCGTAGGCATTAGTATCCATTAAAATTGCTAGAGTTAGGATCCACGAGAGGCGGTTAGTCCATGTCGTGAAACACACAGGGAGCATTGAACCAATGTCTAACAAGTTGAACCTGTCTTCTCTTTCAAGGCATAAAATGCTTTTTTCTTCTTGCCTCCCCACTGGAAGACCTTTTTAACACTAGTCAATGCATGCAAAGGAGCTATGATAGAAGAGAAGTTAGAAATAAACTTCCTCCCAATATGGGAATATTGAGGTCTAAAATGGGCCTCCTAAGGAAATTCTAAAAAAATAGTGGAAATAATAAAATAATATTATATTACATCAAAAAAATTTAGAGGGAAAGCAAAAACTATTTTTCAACTCGTGTTTTCAACTTATCTCCCCACGGGTTTACTCAAATTTCAATCGGAGACACTCATTGGATGAATAATTTTATTCCTCATCCTAGGAGTATCCATGTTCCATACTTTTTTTGGACTATGCTACATGAAAAATGAGAAATACACGAAAAATGTGATTGCAATCACATTTTTTCATGTATATCTCATTTTTCGTGTAGCAGGGTCCATCGAAAGTATGCAACATGGGTACTCCTTGGATGAGGAATTAAAGTTTTCAGCCAATGAGTACTCCCCCTGGAAATTGAGTAAAACATTAGGGAGATAAGTTGAAAATATGAGTTGAAAAAGTAGTTTTTTTATTTTATTATTTTTTAATATTTTCAAATTTTTACTCCAAAAATGGTGAATCATCCCACATGGTTGACATCATCATCTTGAATCCTATAGTTTCTTATAAGGTTTATTTTCATTGTACATTTTTCTTAAGAGGCCAAATTTAGACCTCAAAATTCCCCTAATGAATATTGGGTTTCTCCCAAAAAACTTCTTACCTCAGCAACTGTCTTGGGTGTTGGTGAATTCAAAATGATCTCAACCGTAGAGGCATCTATCCTCAAGCCACCTCCTCCAAAAATATGCCCCAATTACACCAAACAAGTTTTACCAAACTCACATTTTGACATCTTCAAAAACAGCTATTCTTTCCTTTAGACATCAAGTATGATTGTTACATGCATGACATGTTCATCAAGTGATTTACTGAAAAATTGAGATATCATCTAAGTAGAAGATGAAAAAATCATCAAGAAATGTCCTTAAGGCATCATTCATCACATGCATTAAGGTAGCAAGAGCGTTACATAAACCAAAAGTCATAACAAGCCATTCAAACAAACCTTGATTTGTTTTGAATGTTGTCTTCCAAATATCGCCTTCATCAATTCTAATTTGATGGTAGCCACTCCTTAAGTCCAACTTAGTAAAATAAATTGCATCTTCAATTGATCAGGTATACCATCTATTCTAGGAAGTGGATCATAATCAACATCATTGTTTGGTTTAATTATAGAAGCACAAAAAATTTTCTTGAATTAAATAGTCTTTTCATTTTCCCTACATTAATTATTGAAAGAAATAGTTTCTTGCGATAAGCTCTCACAATATATGTTGAGTCTCAAATCTGCATCTTTCCTATACACCTTTCTAGACTTTTTCCATTTACCTGGACCTCCTAAGCCATCAATATCATTTCATAATAATCATAAAAGAGAATTTGAAGTGGTTTTTAACTATGTTTTGTGTCTGCTATTTGAATTAGATTTTTGCTCATTGAGCTGTGGAATCTTGTCACTTTCCGCAGCTGCTGCAACTTTCCGCAGCCATTTTGTTAAAGTCTATATTGCAGGTGTCTTCAGGAAAATCGAGCCACATGGGCAAGTTTGAAATGACATGGACATGGATCGAGTCCTAATGGCTCAGTCAAATTCACCTAAGAAGGTTGTGGTCAAAGGTGGTCAAGCGGTGGTCAACCGAAGAGTCCCACGGTGACAGAACTCTATTTTTCACCACGTGAAGATTTGTGTGGCCGTTTCTAAATCACGAGAGACATATCAAGACCTGTAAATGGCTCCATAAGCCGAATCCAACGACCAATCTCCATAGATTTAATGTTCACGGCAGCCATGATGCTAGATTTCTGGACGTGGTGGTTCACGTGTCTTGTATCATCGCAGAATGTAGGAAATTAGTTATTACATTCTCTGTTATAAATAATGCGTTCTCATACGCATAGGAGCTAGCTGCTGTAATGTAATTTGCTGGATAGAAATCCCCCTATGCCGTGACATTATTTCTTTGTTATGACTGCATTTTAAATATATGAGAAGACTCTGTTCATAAGCTTAATTCGTGGTTGATAGCTGCTTCCCGAGGATTGTGCAGAGGGCCCCTGCACACGCTGAGGTTTTGTGTATTATTGTATAGTTTCATGCTTCATTCCCTTACGTTCATTGTGCCATAGTCATTCATGTGTATATATTACATTTCTTATGGTATTAACGTTTTGTTTCTATTCATAACTTTTCATGCTTTATACTGCTGTTAACTAATCAGTGTCTTTGTTCTAGATTATAGTAGGCAGCCCGGGCATTTTCACATATTTTACAATGACTAATGACATGGAATCAATCTTCTCCTTCTGCTTATTTCTTTTTCTTAGTTTTTAATTCCAGCATTGTTTTATTCATTTCAGTTTTGTACATTTGCTTTACTAGTTAGATCAGATATTAAACTGCTCATGTCATTATCAGTTACCTTCGAAAACCATAGCAAGACTAATGGTGAGGGATTGAAGTATGAGTGTGTAGTTTGATATTAGTTTATTTTTCTGCAAGTTAGATATTAAATTTCTCATGTCATTATCAGTTACCTCCGAAAGCCATAGCGAGACTAATGGTGAGGGATTGAAGTATGAGTGTGTAATTTGATATTAGTTTATTTTTCTGCAAATTAGACATTAGATTACTCAAGTTGTTTATGATTACCTCCGAAAGCCATAGCGAGACTAATGGTGAGGGGTCAGAATATGAGTTGATGTAATTTGGTTTTAGCTTTACTTTGCTTGCAATTCTTGGATTTCTTTGAGTACAATTTCTTTTGTATTTAAACAACAGCAAGGGTAGTGAGTTTCATGATCAATAGTTCACTATTTGTTTAACTAGTATAGTGGCACATTTTCATTTTCTTTTAGTAATTAATTTTGTCATTGTATGTTTCAAAATCCTTTTGAAGTTTGAAGTTTGGGAAATCATTATAAAGGACATCATTGCCTTGAACATTCATAACCATACTTGTCTTTTAGAATTTCCATCTAACATTAGGAAACCAACGAAGATAAATAAAAACCCAAAAACGACAAAAAGTAAGAGATAGGTTATCTTGCACATATAGTCCGCCACACTTCGTCAGCTTACGAATCCCGAATTGACAAATTAATGTAGCAATTTAGGACACACTAAATTGACCAAACATTTTGGCGTTGTTGCCGGGGAAGTGTAACTAGGTAGCCAATTTCTTAAAAAAAAAAGAAAAAAAAAATTGATAACTTCTTGAAGTATGGTCTCCTCTTGCACCTAGTGTGATATGGAGGATCAGAAAAGAGAGTTATTGGTTTAATAATTTCTTAAGTATGCTCTCTTCTTGCACCTAGTGTGACCTGGAAGATCAGAAAGAGAATTATTATCCAAACTTTAAAAAACAATGACATGCATGGAGCAAAAGATTCTAGGGGAAGGTTTATAGCTAGAGCCAAGAGTTCGATTTTCACAACTCCATATTCTTCAAGGCATAGACAAGATTCACCACCATCTACCCCTAGCCTTAAGATTCCTAGAATTCAAGAAGCAGCTGAATTAGAGGATTCTCCTATACCATCTACCAAATCTCATTTAGAAGGAGACCCTTTCTTTATTGTAATTAAAGAAGTAGAATCATCTGAAAAAGAAAAGGAAGAAACTCCCTCTCATCCTCCCTTGATAGAAGCACCAGAGGATTCTAAAGAAACTATCATGGCAGAGGAAATAATAGATGGATTTGGAGGTAGAGGTAGAGGTAGAGGAGGAGGAAACAATGGAGACAACAATGGTGGAGGTGGAGGTAATAATGGAAGAAATAGGGAAGGAGACAACTTGTTTGGATTCCCTATAGTTGATGAGGAAACTCATACAACGATGAAAAACATATCACCATTTTTCCTCCCCAACTTTTATGGATTGTGAAGTGAGGATCCTGAAACATTTCTGTTTGAGTTTGAAGTCGTGTGCCGAACCTATGACTATATGGAAGACTCTCAAAAACTCAAACTGTTTCCTTCAACATTGAAGGGAGCCGCTTTGAAATGGTTCATGGGATTGGCCACCCAATCTATTAGGACTTGGAATGATATGAAACAAAAATTTTTGGATAGATACTTGGACTATTGTATGCCCACCAATCACAAGGATGAGGTATTCAAAATGATGCAAAAAGAAGATGAAAATTTGGAAGATTTACTTGAAAGATTTCAATACAACTTGAAAAGAGCAAAGATGAGCAACTTAGATGATGAAAATTTGAAAGCCCTCATATTAAAAGCCATTAGAGATGAATGGATAGATATTTTAAACATGATGGGGAAAGGAGATATTTCTCAACTCCCACTTCGTGACATAACAGAACTATGTGTCCATCTCTCAAGAGGAAAATCTAAAACAGGAAAAGGGCCTAGGGATCCTGCTCTTATTAGGGCTAACAAATCTGCAACTGGATCAGTAAGTAGGGCAGAGATTGGTAATATGCTTGATGAATTCAAAACTGATATCTTAGGGAGCCTTAGTGAACAACTAGACACCCTTAAAATCCAAAACAAGCAGAAAGCAGAAACTGATGCTCTAGCCATCTTTTGTCCTAAATGTAGGAAGAAACATGCTTTAAGGGAATGCCCCTTGGATGCAAAAGTTGTAGAAACATGTATGATTTGCTCAGAGAATCATGAGACCAAGGATTTTCCTTCAATTCCTGGACTCAAAGCTGTCTTTCAAGAAGATCCAAATTCAGTAGAATCTCTCTGTTTTGTTGCAAGAAGACTTTGGCAGGGGAAACAAACTCAAGGGTTTAACAACCCTATGAATTCTCAACCCCCACCAAATTGGAATCCTTGGAAACAACCTTTGCCCCAACCTCAAAATTTATATCGTCCATGGGTACAAGGTATGCAAAATCCTTATGGGAGATTTTCTCAATTTTATCAATATCCTCCATATTTTCAAAATAAACAAGCTCCACAACTTCCAAACCCAAATCCACAACTTTCATTTCCATTTCCACAACAACAACCTTCTCAACAAAATACAAATCCTCAATTCATGCTTCCATTCCAACAAAAGACAAATCTACTTCCAGCTCAGCCATTGCCAAATCCTAACAATAAAAATCCTCAGAATACTTACATGATAGAAGGACAACAATTTCCTACCTATATGATTGTTCCTCTCAATCATGTACAACTCAGGTCTGGTAAAGTTTTAGAAAAACCTTCTATAGATGTCGAAGAGCAAGATACCTTTGAGGAGGACTCTCTTAAAGCCAATAAGGGTTCTGAGGAAGCATCTCTTCAAAACTCAAACATTCAAAAAGAGAAAGAAAATTTAACACCCACGACTCCTATAGTTGAGCAACCTGCATCTTCATCCACACCTCCTTTCCATGAAAGATTACAAATTGATAAAGGGGTGGAAAAACAAATCTTGTTGCATAACTATGATTTTCTAGATGAATTAAATAATGTTTGTATCAATATTCCCTTGCTACAAGCCATTCGAGAGATTCCTATTCTAGCAAAAACAATAAAGGAGTTGAGTTTCAAAAGACCGGGAAGGAAACTAAAAGACACAAGAAGAATCCACTTGGTAGGAAAAATTGCAGATATCATGATGGGAAAAATTACCATGCAGAAATATGTAGATCCAGGTAGTCCAATTGTCAAGACACATATAAATGGGATAGAAATTCCAAACACATTGATTGACTTAGGGGCTGCTATCAACATTATGAGTAGACAGACTATGGACCAGCTAAAAATTCCTAACCTTCTTTTTACACCTACTTTACTACAACTTTCAGATCGATCAATTATTAAACTAGATGGTGCATTAGAAGATATTTCACTCTCCTTAGATTCTTGGGAATATCCAGTAGATTTTATGATTTTGACTCCCAAGAGTAATCTAGGAGGGCACCCACTTATCTTAGGAAGACCTTGGCTAGCCACAGCTGATGCTTTCATTAGTTGTAGATCTAGGGATATGTACATTTATAATAGTAATTCGACAAATAAATTCAATTTGTATCCTCCAGCAAAAGAAATCACAGAAGTAAGAGACAATGAATGGGTTGATGATGAGGACACTATACAACCTGTCTTTACCATTTCTGAAATCAGTGAGGATAGTCAAATTCTGAACACATTAGAAAATTTTGAGACATCTTCTGAATATGACCCCACACAATTTCAGTTGGAATCTGACATAGAATATTTATCATCAAGACAAATGTCTCTTTACTCTATGGAAGAGTTTGGTAGTTCTACTATTGAGATTTTTCCAGGAAAAACATTGAATATCAACAAACATTTGGAGAAGTCACAACAAGAAGAACTAAACAGAATCTTGCAAAAACATTCTACTGCATTTGCATGGGAGTATACTGACATGAAGGGTATTGATCCTAAGACTTGCATCCATCATATCTACATTGAGGAAAACAGTAGACCAATCAGACAACCTCAAAGAAGGATGAATCCAAATCTTAGGGAGATAGTGAAAGAAGAGCTCCAAAAACTTCTCAATGTAAACTTCATTTATCCAATTTCAGATAGCCGATGGGTTTCTCCTTTGGTTATAGTACCTAAAAAGAATGGTAAATGGAGGGTATGTATTGATTACAGGGAATTGAACAAAGCAACTTTGAAGGATCACTTTCCTTTGCCTTTTATCGATCAGGTATTAGACACATTAGCAGGTAAAAAGTACTTTTCATTTTTGGATGGTTTTAGTGGATATAATCAAATTCAGGTAGCACCTGAAGATCAAGATAATACCACATTTACTTGTCCATGGGGAAATTTTGCCTACCGAGTGCTTCCTTTTGGGTTATGTAATGCACCAGCAACATTCCAAAGAGCAGTACTAGGAATTTTTTCTGATCTAATCCATGATTGTGTAGAGGTTTATATGGATGATTTTACATTTTATGGTAATTCATTTGAAGAGGCATTAGAAAATTTGGAAAAAGTCCTTATAAGATGTAAAGAAACAAACCTTTCATTAAGCCATGAAAAATTATTTATGATGTTTACTGAAGGTATTGTTTTGGGGCATCATATTTCAAGAGATGGGATTAAGGTTGATAGATCAAAAGTTGAAGTCATCTCCAAGTTGCCTATTCCAAATTGTCAAAGAGATGTTAGAAGTTTTCTAGGATTTACTGGTTACTATAGAAGATTTATAGAAAACTTCAATAAAATAGCATCTCCACTCTTCAAATTGCTTACAAAAGACTGTGAATTTAAATGGGATCCTGATTGTCAATCAGCCTTTGAAACTTTGAAAACAAGAATATCTGAAGCACCTATCTTGAGAGGACCAAATTGGAAACTCCCCTTCCATATTTCTACAGATGCTTCAGATACAGCTCTGGGAGCTGTGTTGGGTCAAAAATATTTAGTCCCTTATGCCATTTACTATACCAGTAAAAATTTGACTCCCACAGAGTTGAACTATACTGTGACTGAAAAAGAGTTTTTAGCTGTTGTTCATGCAATTAATAAGTTTAGACATTACATAATAGGCTATGAAACTTTTATTCATACTGACCATTCTGCAATTAGATATTTGATGAACAAACCTGTTACTAATGGCAGAGTGACAAGATGGCTTTTACTTTTGCAAGAATTCAATATTACTATGTTGGATAGACCAGGAAAACAGAATACAGTAGCTGATTTCTTGTCTAGAATTCAGAATAATAAAGAAGATTCTCCTGTAGAGGATAAGTTTCCTGATGAATACTTGTTTGCAGTAACTATTAAGACTCCTTGGTATGCAGATATTGCTAACTATTTGGTTACAGGGAAACTGCCTCCACATTTATTTCCAAGTGAAAAAAGAAAGATTATTCAGGAGAGTTCAAAATATTCATGGATTTCTAACGAATTGTTTAAAACAGGGCCATATCTTGTGATCAGAAGATGTGTCAGGGAAGATGAAATGCCTGATATCCTCAAGGCATGTCATGATGAACCATGCGATGGACACTTTTTTTTTTTTTTTCTGAATAAGACTAATTCTATTAAGAAGAGAAATATGGTACAATCAGAGTTTGCATAGAAGCGAAGCTAAAAAAGCAAGGGAACCGGAAATGATATAGAATCAACTTCGGTCCCATAGAGCAACCATGGCATAAGCAACAGGTAACAAAGAGAACAGAAAAGAGTGAGCCAAACTAAGGAGTCTACCCAGCATGGGCAGAGTCTCCCAATCGACATTTTTTCCTTTTCTTTTTACTGACTTTGACCCAACCATTCTGATCTGGCTGGACTGGAACCACTTGCAGACTGTTTTGTGCTAAAGGTGAAGTCTCCTTGCCTGAGTTGGAAGAAGAAGACTCATGAGAGCATTTCTGCGAGATCAAAGGCGCAGTAGGATCCTCAGGTCTATCTGTGGACGGGTCCTTTGGACGCTCCAAATTCTTCTCTTCCACTTCAATATCCTCCTCATCAGAGCTAAAGGACTCTAAGTCATCCATAGGGGGTCTATCACAAGGTTTCCAGCTCTTGGATTTGGATTTGTGATTAAGGTTCTTCTTTTTGTCGAGGAACGTTGCACATGTGTTCTGGAGATGACCTGTCTAATGGCAATGGCAACACCTGAAGGCTGTGTTCTCATAATCCAACGTTTGCGCCCAATGGAAGTCCCCAACTTTCAGGATGATCTGATCTGGCAGCCCTTTGCTAATGTCAATTTCCGCGCAAATTTGGCCAAAGGTATATATACCTTTCTCCCCCCTTGATGTATATGTGGCTAGGAAGCGGCCTAGGGTGTCCCCAATTGCTTGAAAGATAAAAAAATGCCAAAGATGCGCAGGGAGATTTGGAAGCCTGACCCAGATAGGAAGCTTGGTGATGACAGCGGTAGAGGGGTCAAAGTCTGGGAACCAGGGGGTGAGGAAAAGTCCAGCTGAACCCCAGAACCAGGGGCCTCCCGTTAAGGCCTTCTGGTAATCTTCGTTGAAGGCAAAGGCTACAATAAATAAGCCTTTCGAGCATAAAAAGACTTTGCTGTTGTTGGTCCAATTGGTACGGATCCACTGGTATAGATCAGTAGTACGGGGCCATAGTCCATTAAATCTGCAAATGATGGCTATTTCTACAAATGTCTGGTATTGATCATCTAGAGAAGGATGAGTAATTTCAATAGTAGGGGCTTTCTCCATTTTGTCCACCAAGAAAGGTTTGGGAGTCTCAGTTGGTTGGGCAGAGCTCTTGGCAGGTTGTGCATGAACCGCATCTTTATAGGAAAAACCTTTGGAGGCGGAGGATTGCCCAACAACACCTCCCTTTAGCCGAAGCGATAGGAGCACTGTGGCATTTCTTGCAATTTTGTAATAGGAAAGAGGTAGATTGTAGTCAAGATGCTTACCTGCGAAGAGAAGCTGCAGAAGGGAGGAAGGAATCCCCAACCTTTTCTCGAGGATCTTTCAGAGATGGCGCACAGTAAATGAAGGTTGGACCCCAAGGAGCAGGGTTTTGCCCGTTAGAAGAATTATTTGAATCTGAAAAGTCGTTTGCTGGGGATAAGAAGGATCCCAGCTGCCAGAAAGGGGCATCGAAGTTGTTTCAGTGAGTTCTCTGGGCTTCATGGCCAGCGCCAGATCCAGTTGGGACTGCTTCTGCATGTGGAAGTTCAGAGCAGCAGTAGCCAAGGTTAAAAATATGCTAGCAAAAGCGTAGAGGAAAAAGAGTTGGCGGCCATATAAAGGAAAGGCTAGGTCGCACCATCCTGCCATCTCGCAGTTAGACGGCCAAAGGACTATGGTGGCCGTGACTGTTGCATGCTGTAAAACGCACCATTTCCCCATGAGAAATCGCCCCCAAAGCTCCAGTCATCGTCTCGTCCTCCACATTGTTGCGAATAAGTAGATGACCGATCCTTCTCCTCACAGAGGTCTTCTTGCATTCATAATGATGGCGGCAGAACCAGGCCTGTGCGAACCAACTAGCGGTGGCAGCGATTGGGGTTTGAAACCCTAGGGCAAGGGCAAGTTCGCTAGGGTTCGCCATTTCGTCCTTAATTTTATGAGAAGGAAATGAAAGATAGTGGGATTGGCTCGGTTTAGACTAACTACTCGCACGACGAGCTACGACCTTGCTCGGGATCGAACACAAGACCGGTCCGTCATTACGAGGCCGACTTTACCACTATGCCGCCTCCACGACCTTATGCGGTGGACACTTTGCTGACAAAAGGACAACCTATAAAATCCTCTCTTTAGGATATTATTGGCCTTCCCTCTTCAAAGATGCAAAACACTATGTCAAAAGGTGTGACACCACAAGAGAGAAACTCACAAATAAAAGCATTGTGTTCATGAAAATTATTTCAACCTTTGAAAATGGCTAGATTTCAGAGACCATTATCCACTGGCCCAAGCAAAAGAAGTATATGGTCATTGTACCTCATTATGTTACTAAATGGGTGGTAGTCAAGGTATTATGCCTCAAGCATCAAATTTTAGTTGTTATTCTTTTGTGACGAAAGATGTATCAGCTTTATGTCTGGAAGAGAAATTGTGATGCACTGTGGAAGCCAAGATCTACATCCAACCTGGTGGAGAAGCTGATAAAGAACATGTAAAATCAAGCACAAAAGATCTATCTTTATCAATCATACAAACAATGGGCAGAGTTTCAGAAACAAAGTTCTTGAAAGTATCATCACCAAAACTGTTCATCTACACAGAAGAGATTGGGCAGAAAGGCTTCCTGAAGCTTTGTGGGCCTACAAAACTACATGGAGAAATACAACAAGACATTCTCCCTATGAACTTGTTTATGGGAAAGAATTCCTGCTCCCCATTGAGTTCCAAGTCAAAACCTTCAAGATAGAAGTTCAGTTGGGGATGGATCTATTAGAAGCCCAAAAGCATAGAATGGAGCAGTTGAATGAGCTAGATGAGATCAGAC
The DNA here is from genome assembly GCA_034641835.2 of Pinus albicaulis. Taxonomy (NCBI): domain Eukaryota; kingdom Viridiplantae; phylum Streptophyta; class Pinopsida; order Pinales; family Pinaceae; genus Pinus; species Pinus albicaulis. The sequence goes on from CM076580.1 coordinate 1,444,848,244, forward strand.
AAGAAGCAATTTTAAGAACTGATCTAGTTCAATATCAAAGAGCTAAATGGCATGACAAATACATCAAAGAGAAGAAGTTTCAGCATGAGATTAAATGCTGTCTTGGACTCAAGTTGAAGATTTAAAGGGAATTTCATGATCACTATTAAAGCTATTGAGATGGGCTTATACAGATCTTAGCAAATAATAAGAATCAAGACCATTGATGAATTTCAAACTCCTCTTATTGCGAATAGCCATAGATTAAAGATCTATCATAAGCCACTATCAAAAGAGAAATTTGTCAAGATGTTTCAAGATAATTCTGCAATAAGGCTGGTGCATAAGAATCCTTCTTCTCCACCAGCCTAGCCTTTGTTCTTTTCAGTTTCAAGTAAAAAAAAAAAAAATGTATAAGCTTGAAAACCAATCACTGATTGCCAGTCTTATACAGAAAATGTAGGGTGAAAATCAGGAACACCTGACACCCTATATTTTGCAAAAAAAAAAATTCTTTCTCTCATTTCACAAGTCTTATGACAACCCACTCCATTCCATTCCACTTCATTCCACTCCACTTCATTTCATTTCACTTCATCTATTTCATTTCATTTCACCAATAAAAATTTTCTTTCATGACCATTTTCATTCAGTCAGTTATCATCCATCTATTTCCATTTCACCCAAATAATTACTGTGTCATTTTCCGCAGCTGACACCAGTTTCCGCAGCCAGAAGCAGTTTCTGCAGCTACCACTCTGTTTTTCAAAAAATTCACAGTCAGATGTTAGTTCAACAATAATGAAATCAAATGCAGGTATGAAGACATATTATGAAGACATGGGGCATTCAAAGACATAAATGAGGAGCAACTGATTGAAGACCAATGAAAAATGGCAAGAATTCCAAGGTATGAGTAAAAATTTATTTCAAATGGCATTCAAGCACATTTTTACATAGTTATAAACCATAGCTCCATTATATGCAATGATTGCGTTGATAACTCCGTAGCCATCCCACGATCTCTATATGATTCCCCTACAATCCTTGCATTCATTTCTAAATGGCCTCATAATCAAGCCTCCGGTCTTCACTAGTGTTCGGCTATACGATGATACTCCACCTGTAGTTAAGAAACGTGGTTGATTTGACTACGGCTTCTCTTAGCCACACAAAATCCGTAGCCGTTGCATAAACGTGCTTGCATCTACTCTACAGCCACCCAATTTTAAATATTTCCGGATGCGTTTTACTCCCCCTACTATTCTATTGATCTCACGGCTGCATTTCCATCGTGCTCACATAAGCCTTCACTCCATTTTGTTCTCTGTTTCACTTCATTTCGTGTACCTATTCTCTGATATCCGCTCACAGTCACTGGTCTCCTTCATAAACCCTGCTCATCTCCGCTAATCCAACCGTCTTACTTTCGTCAAACCCTCCTCACGCAGACAAGTTTTAAAGTACAGAAGGAAGGATGGGTCAGTTGTTTAGAACAGAACCAGAGGGACCCAAATTTATGGAAGGATACACACAAGTCAAAGATATGTTGAAAAAGGCAAGGCGGCTTCGGTTTATTCAAAAGTTTAAAGGCTACCATAAGGAGGTAACAAAAGCTTTTGCGAGGTCTTTCAACTATCTGGAGGTGGAAATTGGGGACCTCAAATTTACAGTGACTGAGGCATCGATAGCAGCTACTACAGAACTTCCTCAAGAAGGAGAACGTTGGTTCAAGAACAAGAGCATTGGCGAGGAAGCCTGGAGAGTAATCCTACGTAACCCAGGTATGGATGTCACCATTTTCAAAAAGGGAATTCTTGTTCATGCTTTAAAAGAGGAGTGGGCTAGTTTACTGTTAGTTATTCAAAAATTTATCACCTGTGAGGGACGTTTTGGGTCAATGTACATGTATCATACCTGACTGTTGATGAATTTCCTAGACAACCAGACCCTCAATCTGCCATAATTTTTACTAAACAGTTTGAAAAATATGTCTATAACCGTCCAAAAGCATTTTGGGGACATAGAACCACATTTGTATCACCATGGTCTCGTGAAAATTTTGATAGAAAAACAATTAAAGGAGAAAAAGGACACCTGGGAGCAGTTTTTAATTAGAAATTTCTTTGAAGAACCTCAAGAAATCCCTGAAGGAAGTACATCAAAAAGAAGTAGAAGAAAGAGAACAAATGATAAAACTCAAAGCACTCCTACTAACACAGTTGAAAGAACTAGTAGAGAAGAAATAATGTCAAAAAGGAAGAAGGAAGAGACTGAGGATAAAAAGCCAATAAAATCAAAAGAGAAAAGAAGCATTGAGGCTGTGCATCAAACCCATTCCTCAGAATAAGACCATCGAGTATTTTCTGAGAGACTAGTTCACCTTCAGGAACAGTCAAATATGGCCAAAAAGAAAGGGAAAGAAAAACAGAAGCAAGAAGACAACAGTCCACAGCGTGTCAGAAGAAGCTCCAGACTTAAAGGAAAGTGGAAGAAAGCACAAACAAAAGGACCTCATTTTATTGATTTGGGAGAAGTAACACCTGAACAAAATCCAGCTGGCCATAGCCCATCTCATTCTCAGCCAAACGTTGAACATAGTCCACCTCATTCTCATTCAAACGTTGAAGCTAGTCCTCAAGACGTTGACATGAGCCCTTTTCAGCCAGATTTTGAAGTCAATTCTCCTCCACAACATTTTGGGGACAGCCCAAGGAAAACGACACCCGAGATAGATCCAAAGCAGCAAGAGGTGTATGACTACATAGAATCCTTAGAAAGAATAGCCATGGGTCCCATCACTTCATCCATTCAGCCTCACACAGCACAAGAAACATTAGTCCAATCGTTGAAACAAGAAGTCTTTGAGTTGGAGGTTTTAAATAGACATATTAAAAATGAAAATGAAGCATTAAAGGAGCAAAACAGATTGGACAAGATCATTCATGACAATACCATGCTACATCTGGGACTGTGGCCGAAAAATTACAGGAAATTGAAGAAGAAATGGCAGAAGTTAAGCAGAGCACTAATTAATATCAAATTCAGATGCTTGATGAAGAAGCCCAGGATGTTAGCAACACCAAGGAAGAGGAGAAGAGGACTAGATGTACTAGCAGAGGTATCAAGGCATATGAATTGAAATAGGATGATCAAAATTTTGGTTGCATGAGGACATGCAACACCTTCACAGTGGGGGTATGTTGAGTCTCAAATCTGCATCTTTCCTATACACCTTTCTAGACTTTTTCCATTTACCTGGACCTCCTAAGCCATCAATATCATTGCATATTAATAATAAAAGAGAATTTAAAGTGGTTTTTAACTATGTTTTGTGTCTTCTGTTTGAATTAGATTTTTGCTCATTGAGCTGCGGAATATTGTCACTTTCCGCAGCCATTTTGTTAAAGTCTATATTGCAGGTGTCTTCAGGCAAATCAAGCCACATGGCCAAGTTGGAAATGAAATGGACATGGATCGAGTCCTATTGGCTCATTTGAATTCACCTAAGAAGGTTGTGGTCAAAGGTGGTCAAGCGGTGGTCAACCGAAGAGTCCCACAGTGACAGAACTCTGTTTTTCACCACGTGAAGATTTGCGTGGCCATTTCTAAATCACGGGAGACATATCAACACCTGTAAACGGCTCCATAAGCCGAATCCAATGACCACTCTCCATAGATTTAATCTTCACGGCAGCCATGATGCTAGATTTCTGGACATGGTGGTTCACGTGTCTTGTATCAGCGCAGAATGTAGGAAATTAGTTATGACATTCTCTGTTATAAATAATGCATTCTCATACGCATAGGAGCTAGCTGCTGTAATGTAATTTGCTGGATAGAAAGCCCACTGTGCCGTGACATTATTTTTTTGTTATGACTGCATTTTAAATATATGAGAAGACTCTGTTCATAAGCTTAATTCGTGGTTGATAGCTGCTTCTCGAGGATTGTGCAGAGGGCCCCTGCACACACCGAGGTTTTGTGTATTATTGTATAGTTTCATGCTTCATTCCCTTACGTTCATTGTGCCATAGTCATTCATGTGTATATATTACATTTCTTATGGTATTAACATTTTGTTTCTGTTCATAACTTTTCATGCTTTATACTGCTGTTAACTGATCAGTGTCTTTGTTCTAGATTATAGTAGGCAGCCCGGGCATTTGCACATAGTTTACAATGACTAATGACATGGAATCAATCTTGTCCTTTTACTGATTTCTTTTTCTTAGTTTTTAATTCCAGCACTGTTTTATTCATTTCAGTTTTGTACATTTGCTTTACTAGTTAGATTAGATATTAAACTGCTCATGTCATTATCAGTTACCTCCGAAAACCATAGCGAGACTAATGGTGAGGGATTGAAGTATGAGTGTGTAGTTTGATATTAGTTTATTTTTCTGCAAGTTAGATATTAAATTGCTCATGTCATTATCAGTTACCTCCGAAAGCCATAGCGAGACTAATGGTGAGGAATTGAAGTATGAGTGTGTAATTTGATATTAGTTTATTTTTCTGCAAATTAGATATCAGATTTCTCAAGTTGTTTATGATTACCTCCGAAAGCCATAGCGATACTAATGGTGAGGGGTTAGAATATGAGTTGATGTAATTTGGTTTTAGCTTTACTTTGCTTGCAATTCTTGGATTTCTTTGAGTACAGTTTCTTTTGTATTTAAACAGCAGCAAGGGTAGTGAGTTTTATGATCAATAGTTCACTGTTTGTTTAACTAGTATAGTGGCACATTTTCATTTTCTTTTAGGAATTAATTTTGTCATTGTATGTTTCAAAATCCTTTTGAAGTTTGAAGTTTGGGAAATCATTATAAAGGACATCATTGCCTTGAACATTCATAACCATACTTGTCTTTTAGAATTTCCATCTAACATTAGGAAACCAACCAAGATAAATAAAAACCCAAAAACGACAAAAAGTAAGAGATAGGTTATCTTGCACATATAGTGCGCCACACTTCGTCGGCTTACGAATCCCGAATTGACAAATTAATGTAGCAATTTAGGACACTCTAAATTGACCAAACAATATACTTCACACCATTTTTGAACAAGGGTACTTGTTTTCATGGCAATAGAAGATATATTTTATATCATAGAGGTAAGGACTACCAAAAAATATTCCTAAAATATCAAGTGGTACAACATCTATTTCAACTTCGTCAATGAAGTTTGTTGGGATTGAAAACTGAAGAATACACTTTCTTGTAACCTGCAAATTTGTGTTCTTGCATATCCAACCCAATGGATATGGTTTGTGATAAGTAATTCTTTCAAGATTAAGTTTCTTGACTAAGTCTTTAGATATGAAGTTTGCTTGAGACCCACTATCAAATAGTCTATCGATTTTTGTATGTTTTGAAATAACTCTCACATGAAATAATTCAATTCTTGTTTCTTCATTTAGAGTACTAGTGTTACTATTTGATGAACTAGTGCTAGAAATGCATTCTTTGCCCTTCATACCCATAGCTGTACTTTTATTTTCATCACCTGACTTGGATCCCAAATCCTATTGAGTGGTTTCAACTATTTTTTGTTTTCCCTTGCTGTTGAATTTCTTGGGCCTCATCTTTGGATGAAGCTTCCAACAGTGGTATTCATCATGACCCTTTTTGGAACAATGTTTTCATGTCATTTATCTCCTTCCTTTTTAAGGATGCATTTTTATTTCCCTTTCCTTTGAAATTCTTTCCTTTCTCTCCACCATTAAATGAATTCCTTTTACCCTCTTCTGGAATATTTTTCCCTCTTGCCTCAAGGTGAGTGGCTTGCACACAAACCTCATCTAGGCTAGTGGGATTGAACACAACGATAATATGCCTTAGGTAGCTATGTAAATCCCCTATATGCTTCAGAAATGTGTCTTGTAAATTAAAATAAACACCTAACATAAGGGCTATTTTTCTAAATTCTTGGGTGTAATCTTTCACTCTTTGACCCATAAGTTGCATGAAGTTCTGCCAATTCCTAATGGATTTTTTGATATATTCTAGAGGGTAAAATTGTCTTTTAATTGCACCAATGAAATTAGACCAAGAGAGTGAGATCTTACCATTTTTATTTATCTCATCTTGTGTCTTGGCTTCCCAGCCATTAGGGGAATTTTGAGGTCTAAAATGGGCCTCCTAAGAAAAATGTACAACCAAAATAAACTTTATAAGAACCAATAGGATTAAAGATGATGATGTCAACCATGAGGGATGATTCACCATTTTTTAAGTAAAAGAGTAAAAGGATTAAAAAATAATAAAACTACTTTTTCAACTCGTATTTTAAACTTATCTCCCCAAGTTTTTACTCAAATTTCGAGCGAGAGTACTTGTTGGATGCAAAATTTATTTCCTCATCCAAGGAGTACCCATGTTGCATACTTTTGATGGACCCTACTACACGAAAAATTAGAAACACATGAAAAAAGGTTATTGCAGTCACGTTTTTCATGTATTTCTCATTTTTCATGTAGAAGGATCCATCGAAAGTATGCAACATGGGTACTCCTTGGATGAGGAAATAAATTTTGCATCCAACAAGTACTCCCGCTCAAAATTTGAGTAAAAAAATTGGGAGATAAGTTTAAAATATGAGTTGAAATAGTAGTTTTTTCTTTTTCCCCTCTAAAATTTGATGATGTAATCAAATTTTATTTTATTATTTCCACTATTATTTTATAATTTCCTTAGGAGACCCATTTTAGACATCAAAATTCCCTTAATGATAGTAGTGTTGCACCCTCTAGTCTCAAGGAATATAGTTGTATCTATGTATCATCATCTTGAAGTTTTGAATTCTGCAATAGACATCCAACTGATGAACCCAATTATATGGCTTCTTTGCATTCACTTCACCATTATACATAGGAAGCTGAAATTTAATATCTATTTTTAACAACTGTTGTTTACAAATTACATTTGAGGTAGGTAGATGAGTATGTGTAAGAGTTTTATTAGTGGAAGAGGATGAAGATGAAGTGAATATGGTGGTGGGGGTGATGGTGGAGTATATGGTGGCTTATCACCATTTCCATTACCCTGTCCTTTTGGAGAACCCTCTCCTCTTGGTGGCTTGGAGCTTTCACCCTACAACCTTGTGTTCCTCTCTTCATAAAGGACTTTCACCATCTATGTCATGTCCAATAAAGCCTTCCTAAAATCCTTCTCTTCTTCTGACATGTTATAAATTCCTCCTTCATGAGACATTCTTATTGAATTTTCTACTACAATTGGAGGTGAATCTTGTGGTGGAGATTGTGGCAACTTTTCCCTCCTTCTCCTTGATCTAACTAGATAACTTGCACCTCCAACCTTTCCTTCTCCTCTCTTGAGCTTCAACCTTGTAATTTTTTTAACAATTGAAAAATAAATTAATCCTCTTTGCACAAGAAAACCTGATGCTATGATACGAACTTGATCTGAATGGGAATATTAGTTTTATTGTGCTAAGATCCAATTCAGAATTTAAAGAAAGTGCTTGATAATGATGACATTAATTTCAAGTTTAACATGAATTTTTATGTGTTTTGATGTGAATTCCATGAGAAACTTAACATAAATAAAACACTAAAAAAAACATCTAACAAACATGAACATCACCATAAATAGTCACACATCACAATATGATGAAGGAGTTCACCCCGCCTAGGCTACATTTCCTTGGTCTAGCTTCCAATGGCTTGACCCTCTTCTATTATGCTAAAAGGTGTGATTACATATGTTTAAAATGCTCTAACGGCTCTGAAACCTATTCCATCAGCTCCAGAATGCCAAAACGTTTTTGTGTAGCCTATTTATGCATTGAGTTTGGCCAAAACTGAATAATTTATGACTTCCCCTAGTTGCTCCACTATTTTTTCCTCAAATTCCTCAAAATATGGCACCATCCTACAAATCTACTTGGAATTTCCAGAACTAGGGTGAAATTATCATCCCGCTAATTTGCCGAATGAGTCCAAAAATTGTAATTTGAACCATATAAAATATGGTTGAATATTTTTTTTATAAATATGCGTCGAAGATTATGGTTAACTATCGAAATTAACCCTAGAGATGGGCACATGGGCGTGATGTCATCATGGTTAGTGCTAGCAGTTTGGAACCTAGGAGTTAGGGCTCCACAATTCTAGCTTCGTTTTGGTCACACTATAAACTCGACTGTGATGTGTTGTGGTAGTCACAGTTATGAACAGGAGCATGGGGCTAGCCTCCTACCCATGGTCCTACCTTCGGTGGTGACTAGGGCTCGGGATAGACACCACCCCCCTCCCCCCAATGCAAAATCGAAATAAAATGAAAACCATAGTTGATACATAGTTTTTTAAGAACCATGGTGAAGGGCGCGACGATAAGGATTGTTGTTGGTTTGATTTGTGGTCGCGGTTTCGACCCAAATTGTTTCTCGGAATTGAACTCAAAACTTTTGGTGGCCCTCGGGCTGCCATGTAGTGCCCCCTGGCTAGGCCATGTGGTAGCCTGTTATTGGCCACCAACCTGCTAATAAAAAATTACCACCAAAAACCAATGACAACATTCCACTTGGCATCACCTCATTTTACCATGAATCCCCCCTTGAACAAGTCAACTATATAGTCACCCTGCCACGTAGGCATGCCCAGCCAGTGGTACAGACTACTGACTGGGTTGTCTTGCATTTAAAAAAAAAATTCATGTTTGAAAAAGTGGAGAGAATGCCTTTTCAGGAGCATGCAGTGTTGGTTTTTCACGAAATGAGTTGCATCATATTATGAACGACTAGATATACACGATCGTGCAGGTTCCACATCAATCTGGAAAGTTTGATTTTTTAGCACAATTTTGAGCACCTGATCATAAGGACACATCCATATATACAAAATAACAGTTCAATGGATTATGTAGAAGAAATAAATTATGTGAAAAAGGATTATACAAATAAGATGATGTAGGGGAATCCATAATTTTTCCTTCACTGAGAGGTCAAAATATTTTTGTAGAGGAGTTGGTTCCTTAAAGAGTGGATTATTAGGCCATAATTTGTTTTAATTTTCCATGTAAATCTCCAAATTAGTAAAATTATTGTAGAAGATGTAGTTTAGGGATATTTTTCTCTAAATTAATCTTCATATGTTATTTTCGAGGATAAGAATTGAATTGATGTAATATTCATATATTTGATTGATGAAAAGAAAGAGCATATTGGTGGAATGTGTGTATTTTTTTTCTCGTGATAGCTTTGTGTCGTGTTTCATTTTAATTCATTCTTCTCCCACAGGGCTGTCGAAAATTTTTTGTTTCGATTTGTTTCCTGATATTTAGTTGGAAATTGGAGCATTGAAATAGGTCGGACAAAGGCAGAGGAGTTATCCAAAAAAGTGCCACAAAGATATCATATAGCGAGAGGGAAAGGCAAGGGCCCAAAGAAAACTAGACGGATGAACCATTGAGGCCGAGACTAATTCCACTTGACCAACACTTAATCATTTTTATTTTATTTTAGGAATTATGTTAGTTTTTGGAGGCTAGGATCACTACTTTCTAGATTCTGGAATCAAAATCTACCTGGTGGCCCGGAGAAATGATAAGCTAGAAGGATGGATAGGGACACACAAATAGAAGGAGTGGGCGAGGAGCTCCGAGCTTACATGGAATTTTAGGCCTCACTAGGAGGTTTCACCCCTAGGACACTCATAAGTATCTTGTTATCAATGTTTTGGGCTCTTATAAGTGGGCTAGAAGTATTGATATCCATAACCCAAGTTTGCGTGACCGGTTAGAGAGGGATCGAGACACATCATTCCATAGATAATTCCTGGAGGGAGAGCACCGAGGTTTCATATTATAATAGAACAACTTCCTTGAGGTTGGGATTACCTAGAATTTACAATATTTTCCACAAAATTTCATCGTAGGGTTGGAATGGAGCGGGTGGAGACCACCTAGCTGATTCCTAACCCAAATTTGTAATTTGAAGTGCGCAAGGCTACACATTGAGATTTGAAACACTAGGACATGTCGACATGCTCAAAAGTCCTTTACTATTTGTTTAAGCAGGATTGTGATCCTGAATCATACACATGTAATATAAAGTGCTTGGATCTGAGGGTTATATTGTGATGAGTTTTGATTCTGAGGGATATAAAGACAAACTTGAAATCAATGGTTTTGGTAAGGGCCTTTTTCAAAGTGGAACCAACTGCTAAGGGGAGACAAATTTAAAAAATGTAAGGGAATATTTGCATCAGGTGGTATAAGATCAGACCCCGCGTCTGCTTTAGGAACAAAGGAAGGAATAATGCCACATAGTAATGTCAAAGATTTTGGTAGAAGCGCAAGAGAATAAATAGGGAATGTAATTATTGCTAATAGATAGGTGCTAAGAGAAATGAAATTATTTGAAGAGAGAATGGAAACAATGGAGAGCAATCGATAGAGAGAACTAAAATCTAGAGATGAGAGTGTTGAGGAGGAAGAAACCAGAAAGGAAGAAGAATAATAACTAGCAGAAGTTAAGGTCCTCAAAGTAGTATGGGGTTATGTAATGAAGCTAAAAATAGATATATCCTCCTATATAGGAAGTATGAATCTAGAGGAATTTCTTGATTGGATCAGAGAAATGGAAACGTTCTTTGAGTATGAAGAAATGGAGGAGGAAATAAAGGTGATTTTTTTAGTGAAAAAACTGAAAGGACATGCAAATATTTGGTGGGATGGACTGCAAACATAAAGGAGAATAAAGAAAAATAATAATATCAAGATTTGGGATAGAGTGGTATAAAATCTCAGAGGTGAGTTTCTAAATAAATATTTCTAGTTGACCTTGTTCAGAAGTATGCAAAATCTTAGATAGAGAGGCTTGGAAGTAAGAGAATATACATAGGAGTTTTATAAATTGAACATTATATTTGGATATGTGGAGGAATCTGTAGAGAATACTACGAGATATATTAATGGGCTTATACAAGATATTCAATATGAAATAAGTGTATTGTCTTCAAGAATAGTAGATGATGCCTACTATATGGCATTGAAATAAGAGGAGAAGATTGCAAGAAAATAAGATAGAATAGGTAAAGGTGTTGTTAGAGGAAAAGGACAGGATAAAAGTAAATTTATATCTACTACACCTAAAGATGGGGCTAGTAATTCCAACCCACAATGACAACAAGAAGGTGATTCGAGATGCCAAGTATCTTCTTTCAGAGGATGAGGAAGAGGAAGGAGATAGGTTTTATGCTACATGTATGGAAAACTCATAAATATGTCATATGAATTTCCATAAAATAGAGAATACGGCCAAAGTATTTTCATGTTAGTTTCAACATAAGAAGCAAATATAGAGGTTGAAGAAGCAGAAAATGTGCCAAAGATAGGATAAGTTCTAATGATGGATAAGGTCTTGATTAAAAAAGAGAATGAAGTTGTCGAACCAACTCAAAGGAGATATTTGTTCAGGATTGTTTTCAAAATCCAAGGTAAGTGTTGCAAAGTTTTGATTGATAGTGGTAGCATAGATAATCTAGTATCTATAAAGGTTGTATAGAAATTGAAATTGAATAAGCATAAGCACCCTGTTCCCTACAAGGTGTCTTGGTTGTAGAAGGGACATCAAATTTTCTTAATGAGAAGTGTGAGGTAGATATACATATTGGTAGCTATAGAGACAAGATATTATATGATGTTATGTCAATGGACATGTGTCACATTTTTCTTGGAAACCCTGGCAATTTGACGGAAGCATAGTGCATGATAACAAGAAGAATACTTACAAATTCCAAAAAGATGGCATCAATAATACTATGTTACCGCTACAGGAGGAAGGAACTTCTAGGAGTATTGATTTGAGGGAAATATTGATGAGTGGTAAGGAATTTCCACATAAAATGGAACCATAAGAGGTAAAGGTAAAATTTGTTATTGTTTGTAAGCATATAATAATTCTTACTGCTAGTACTATCTCCTATTACTATGCAGAGATTCAATAAATGTTGGAATAATATCATGATGTTTTATTGGTTGATTTTCCAAGTGAATTATGACCAATGAGGAGTATTAGTCATCACATTTACTTGAGACCATGGGCCAATTTTCCCAATAAGACCTCCTACAGCATGACACCTAGGGAAAATGAAGAGATCAGAAAGTAGGTGCAAGATTTTTTAGATAAGGGAATGATCAGGGAGAGTCTTAGTCCATTTTCATTACCCACAGTACTGACTCCTAAAAGGGATGGTGGATTGTGTATGTGCGTATATTTCATAGCCTTTAATAATATTAGAATCAGGTATCATAGTCCCTTGCCATATGTTGATGATTTGTTCTATTTCCTGAGTGGTACATGTTGGTTTTCCAAAATTGATTTAAAGAGGGAATACAATCAGATAAGGATTCAAGAGGGAGATGAGTGGAAGACTGCATTCAAGACTAATGATGGTTTGTATGAATGGATGGTTATATTAATTTTTCAGGTTTTTCTATGTTGTTTCAATTACCTCACCCCAATTCAATTCTTCATCAATGAATGCATCCAATTATAAGCAATGTTTCCAATCATAAATAGCAACTAAATCTAGAACAATATATGCAATGAGAAAGGAGATAATAGAAAAACCACAAGAGAGACCAGATTGGTCAAAGACCAAGGGAAAACCCCACAAGGGGGAAAATTATTTCATATATATTTTCTTATTAGATTGTCATAAAATGTTTCAACACAGAGTACAATCACCCTAATACATAATCTTTCAGCAGAGATATACACAATACAATTCAAAAAATGATTTTCAGAAACAATGTACAACAAAGAGAAACCTTCGAGCCATAAGAAAATTGTGGTCAACTACGGTCAATTGTCAAACCCTAGCTCATAACCCTAGCCACACTCATCAATATATTTTTCGTGTGACTATAACTTCCTGATCACTCCGTGAGATACTCTATGTGAGTGACTATTATTATTCTAGTTTCTCCCTGAAGAATTGAAAGCATGTAACTAAGAAATAATTCACCCAAACTTGTCTCATTCCCCCATCACACACTTCAAGCAGATGTGTGAGTGAATTTACATCCCAGCCACTCTTTGAGGAATTACAAGTGAGAATTTGGGGACAAAAATATCTAGATCTACCTCAGAACCCTAGTCGCTCCCTTTAGGCTACTGTGTGTGTGAATTTGGCTTGCCAATTCCACTTTGTGACACTATGTGCAAGCGACTAAGGTAGATAATTCTGAGTGACTTGTTTTCAGATGGAAAATAGAAACCCTAGACACGTACAAGCCTTAGACCAGTAATTTTAGACCCATGTGTGAACTTCCTTCGTCAGACCTGTGCAAACCAAAAACATTAGAAGAGGAGAAGAGATTTCTTGATGAATGTTTTCATATGATCTTGAGGTGTCTTCTATTTATATGCTTCCATGAGGGTTCACTTGGATTTAGCTCTGGCTTGAGAAATTGTACATGAGAGGATTCTTAAATTCAACATCCAAATTCTTGTTGTCCAAATGAGGTGATATTTAGGTCTATTTTGTTCCTCTCAAAAATAGTAATTTAATTAAATAATCATCTCTATCATATGAGCTTTCCAAGGTGGAATTTCACCCTATTTGAAAAAATTAACACTCCCTCTCAACTAGAAAAAAATCCACCTACCAATATATGTTTGTTGATCATCACATCATCATATCATGTTTTCATCATGACTTCACCATCTTTGCTCAACTCTATCTACTGAAAAATTATCGAATATAAAAGAGGAAGAATCGGGTAGAATTTGATTCCACACTCTATCTCATGGGTTGTCACATATATAAAATTCATATCGATCAATATGATATCCAAACTCATAAGGTAGCATACATCAACCTTGGTATCACAATGGGGAGCTCATTCTTAAATTGGAGCCATGACGATGAGGAAGCTTCCACCCAATCATATTTCCTACGGATATTCCCATCAATTACCCTCAATATTCACAAGGTAGAACACCTACATCATAAACGATTTTTGATATACACCCCAACTACACTCTCAACCCATTGGCCAAACGAGGAGCAATATTCTCAACAAGCTTGACTTGTGGGTATCATTCCAACCAAGATATACTCTACATAAACCAGATAGGGGAAACAAATATCCAACCCTATGTAGATAGGGGAGTAGAATATCAATCCTATGGGTAACATATATGTATGATACCCTATTTTCAAGAGATTCCTCAGCTGCAAGAGCCCTCTAACTCAATTCCTCACCTTGGGAGCTCAACAGGTGGGAAGAGTTGGCTTAGTTTCCTCGATTAGTGTTGCCCCTTATTAGAAGTGGTTGCTTCCATCAGTCCAAGCTTCTTTATGAAGACCAATAATTTTCCTTTCGGTAAAGATTTGGTGATAATACCTAAAAAATTTTCAGATGTCCATATGTGATGGATTCTAACTACTCCTTTCTACACCATTTCTCGAATGAAATGATATTGAATATTTATGTACTTCGAATTTTCATGAAATATGAGATTCTCTTATATATTTATCCCACTCATGTTGTCGCAATATATCATTTTAGCGTCTACGACCTACTCAAATAGCTCTCCAAATAACTTCCTTAAACAAACTACATCTAATCCAACCATCCTAGCGAAAATATACTCTGCTTCGACGGTGCTCAATGCTAAAGACTTATTTTTCCTAATTATTCTGGCTATCATGGTAGATCCAAGGCTAATAATCCATCCAAAAGTACTCTTCCTATCATTAAAATTTCATGCCCAATCAACATTGCTGTATCCATGAATTCGCACATCTCGAGAAAAATGCCTCATACCATGTGTGATCATCCCATAAAAACATCTCAATATATGTTTGGAAGCAATCCAATGTATATGTATGGGCTTGCTCATGAATTGACTAAACATGTTCACTACATAGCATATGTCTAGATGAGTGTTCACAAGGAACATCAAAGCCCAATAAATTGCCTATACTTTCATGGATTTTCCAAATCTGGTCTTCTAGCTTCGCCACATAACTTCTTGAAGTTCACTTCCATCGATGTAGTCATGGATTTGGATTTTTTTCATTCCAAATATTTCCAACAACTTCACAACATATTTTCCATGTGAAAGGAAAATCCCACTAGACCTTTTCCACACCTCAAGGCCTAGAAAGTAGTGCATGATTCCAAGGTCCTTCATCTCGAATTTATAGGTTATCTTCCTCTTAGACAACTTGTTAAAAATATATCATCAAAATAAAAATAAAAATTCAATGACATACCTTGGACTACCTTGATGTAGATATTGGGATTGAAATTGCTTCTTTTGAATCCCATTTTCATCAAATAATTATCTATGTGGATGTACCAATCTCTGGGGTCTTGCTTCAAACCATACAATTCTTTCCTCAACATGCAAACATGTATTCTTCGATCCCCTACTTCAAATCCCTGTGATTGTTCAACATAGACTTATTTCTGTAATATGCAATGGAGGAATGTGGACTTGACATCCATCGAATGAATATTCCATCTCTGACTTATAGTAAGGGATACTATCTAAAATATGGTTGTGTATCGAACCACGAGTGCAAATATATCATCATAGTCTTCTCCCTCTTTTTGTGAGAATCTGTGAGCCACAATTCTTACCTTATATTTCTCAATGCAATCATCAACTCCATCCTTGATCTTGAATAGCCACTTTGAATTCACCACATATTTCCCCTTTTGTCTCAGCACAGAATCCCATATATCATCCCTCATAATCAATTCATATTCCTTGGCCATATAATCTTTCCAAACTTGATATTTTATGGCTTCTTCGAATTTGGAAGGTTCTACTTGAATCATAGTTCTCATTGATTCAACATATCCCTTATACATGCATGACTATTTCCTTTCTCTAAATGATCCATGAACCGGAACATGTCTTTCAACACCCTGTAGAGTGTTGCAGAGCCAAAGTGGTATATTCCTCGTAGGAGGATCGCTTAGAGGAGGATCTAAGATATCCATATGCTCCATGAGATCATAAATAATATCAAGCTTGGACTCGAGCATATAAGGACCATCTTAAATATCCTTGTCATCATTCTTATTCTTGAGAGGAGGAGGTGGAGGAAGGTCTCTTCCTTTTCCAAGAGTAACATCTTCATTTAATGTTACATACCTACTCATTTCATCCTTCATTTGAACAGTAATATATATTCTATATGCTTTAGGGTTTTCAAAATAACCACCAAAGATGCATTTTCATCCTGTTGCTTCCAACTTGTTCCTGTTGTCCTTTGACACATGGAAATATATGGGGCATCCAAATATATGAAGATGGCTAATGTCTTTCTTGACACCTATGAACATTTCTTCAGGAGTCTTGTTTTATAATTATTGCTAATGTATAATTTATACAACATGAATGTATATCATGGATACCCAATATAACAATGTACTAAAGTTAAATACTCAATCACTTCTACAAATATTTTGCAGAATTAAAAAAAAAGAACACCATATCTAATCACATGAAGTAAAGAATAATCAAATCAAACACAGCACAGATAATTTCCTAGGGAAAGCTTGCTGCTCAAAACCCCACTATCCTCTATTGTATATTTAACATGGATCATGAAAAAATTACATACAAAAATCTTCTCACAAGAGCCCTCTAGTACTCAGCTAATTGTCTCACATTGTCATACAAAAAATGATCAATACTTAGCCAATTTACTACCTCCATACAACCTGCCTTTCTTACGCAATCCCTGATGAATGCAATCCCTAAAATATAAGAATTCTGGCCTTCCTTGACTGTGCAAGTATCATGGGCACTCCAATAAGTTTTTGGTGGCATGGTTGCAACCCAATAATCCTACAACTGATAGTCAACTTCCCTTTCACCTAGGTCTCAATTGGGTCTCCACTGGATCTGACATGCATGCAACTAATAATAGTAAATCGTTAATTACATGTGAGATCAATGATTGTGAATTAATTAATATTTAATTCACTTGATCTCTCACTAGTGTATATAACATTTACAACTAGAACAATTGAGTGTAACTCAATTAACTGAGTTAAACTGATTACAACCTACATTAAATTATGCACCACTGCACTTCGAACTTTGTTACAACTAGAATTACTCTGCATGCCTCACGAACTACCTCTTACTCGAAACCCATTAGCTAACTAAGTTTATCACTCTCAGTTAACTATTACAAGTTATTTTTGAGACTAGATTACATTTTTTTGTCCATCATAATTAAGGGATAACTAAAACAGACATGCACAAAAAATATCACTATGGGCCCCACCCTAGTGTAGGTGCTTAATGCACTAGGCATGGGTGCTGAAATTTTCTTGTTGAATCTCAACACTCCCTCTCAAAAAGGAAGTGATTATTCTTCACCCTGATCCTGTCTCTATGGTTTTTGAATTTTCTCCTGGTGAGTGCCTTCATAAGAATATCTGCATCCTAATCTTCTATGGGAATGTACTGAAGAAACATTATCCTTCTCTATACACAATATTTGAGATGATAATACCAGATATCTATGTGCTTGGACCTATCATGAAACACAAGATTAATAGATATTTTAATGTAACTCTGATTATCATAATGTATCACTATTGTACCCATCTGAGAACCAAACAAACCAACCAAGAACTTTCTCATCCAGATAGCCTCACATGAAATTTTCCTTGCTCCCATGTATTCTTCTTCCACTGAACTAAGTGCCACATATTGTTTTTTCCTTCTGTACCGGGAAAGTGTTTTCAATCCTATGTTGAAGATCCCTCCTGATGTTCTCTTTCTGTCTAAAGGACTACCTGCCCAATCTGCATCTATGAAGCCTTGAATCTCCACTCCCTCTATCCATATGTACCATAGACCATACTATGATGTGCCCCTCAGGTATCTCAAGACATGCTTCCACGCCTTCCAAAAGAGCTTGGTAGGCTAACCATAGATTGACTCAGCAGGTTAACTATGTATCAAATTTCTAGCCTGTTGTTCACTAGATACTTCAGTAAACCAAATAACTACTTGTAGACAGTAGCATCCAATACCGCTCCAAAAGTAGCATCCTCTTTCCCCCAATTTTCAGGAAGAGGAGTATCCATGGGTTTGCAGCTCTCCATGTAAAAATTACCCAGTATCTCCTTTGCATACTTTCCTTAAGTCACAAAAATTTCACCATCCCACTGCCATATTTCCAATCCAACAAAATAATGAAGGATTCTCATGTCCTTAATTTCAAACTCCCTTGCAAGATCCTCCTTCCATGAGTGTATTAGTTTCTCATCACTAATAAAAATTACATCATCAACATAAAAAACAATAATCAATAGCTTACCCTCAACCACAATCTAGTATAGGTTTGCATCTACTTCACTTTTAGTGAAGCCCAGTCTAGTGAAATTGTTGTCTATTTGAGTGTACCAAGAACAAGGTGCCTTCTTCAACCCATAAAGTGCTCTCTTGAGTCTGCACACATGCGACTCACTGTTGAAGATCTTGAAACCTTCACGTTGCTCTTTGTACACCTATTCCTCAATGATCCCATTGAGAAATGAAGTTTTCACATACATCTGATGAAAGTGCCATCCCATCTATGTTGAGAGTGCAAGGATGGATCTTTTAGAAGAGTACCTTGCAATAGGTGCAAAAGTCTCATCATAATCTATCCCCTCGATATGTGAGAATCCCTGGGCCACAAATATGGCCTTTTATTTCTCCACACTCCCATCAGTAACTTTCTTTTCCTTATAGATCCATCTCAATCTACCCACTGATTTCTTGACTGGTCTTGGGACAATCTGCCATGCACTATTCTTGACAATGGATTCATAATCCTCCACCATTGCATCAACCCAAGTTGGTTGCTTCACTTATTCCTGAAAGGAAGATGGATTAGTCACAATACATTTTTCATAAGAGCCATGTATTCAATAAATCGGTCAGGAGATTGTCTATGTTTGCACTATGAAGTAGGGGATCCTACATTCTCTACAACATCAAGTCTCAATCTGTCTGCTTCCGTGGTGTTCCTTCTACCATTTCAGATGGATGGATTTGCATGATTTTTTTTGTCCACTCCATGATCCTCCACATGTGGTTGATGCACATATTGAGGCTCATCCTTGGGAACCTACGGTTCCTCCTCTGCATGCAAGTCCATATCCCTCTCAAGGGACAACTGCATGGCTTTCTCCTCATCAAATTTTATATCCCGTCACACAATATTCATTCTACTGCTTCATAAATATACATGATAATTATGGGGTGTTTCAGTACCCCACAAAATCCCCATCTCCGGTGTCAGTTCCAGCTTCTTACTGGTGTCTTTGGTCACATGCACATAAACAGATGAGCCAAAAATCTTAAAGTGTGAAACATCAGGTTTCTTACTAGTGAAAGCCTCTTCATGTGTACTCATGCCAGGTATTCTATGAGGACAATGGTTCTACACAAATACCGCATTGTTACATTCTCCTACCCACAGATGCATTGGTAAGCCTTGATCATGCAACATTTCTCTTGCTACACCCACGATCATTCTATTATTTCCTTCCACGACCCCATTATGCTATGGGTTATGAGGCACTATCAGTTCTCTTCTAATTCCTTGTTTGTTGTAGAAGTTCTTGAATTCATTAGAGATGTATTCTCCACCATTATCACTCATAAATTATTAATTTACAGGGTAAGTTATGTAGATCAAGAACCAGAGGTCACCGCTCATAAACAGATCAAAAATCAGTACACCAGTATAATCACGTGGTTAAAACCCTCAAAGAGGGAACAAAATCCATGACCTGAGCCAACATGGCCACTTCAGGCAATTTGTTAATATAAAAAGAAAAGCTACATATGTTTCTCTCATAAACGGTTATAGGAAAAATGACCCTCCATGCTCTTTAAATAGAGATCCTGGACCAATTGGGTGATAAGCCACGGATCAAGTGTCGTTAATACCGAGGAGAGAGATAATCGTTGGATCACTACAAATCGTGAACGTCGGATTATAACTTACAAATGTACATGGTAAAGAAACACACTTTACCTAACTCTATACTAGACTAAGTTATTCTTAACTACTTCCTATGTGTCAGAATATCCTAACATCCCCCCTTAAGAACAACTTAGGATAGGATTGAAGGATTTACAAAGGTGACACAAAAGGAGCCTATTTCCTATGTGTCGAAATATCCTAACATCCCCCCTTAAGAAAAAATTGGGATAGGATTGAAGGATTTACAAAAGTGACAAAATAGGAGAAGGAAGGAGGCATTAGAGTGTATCCCCTCTTAATGACAACTTTCCTGAACTCCAAGCATGGATCAAAGTTTGGTAAACTTCGCTTCTGTGAGAGCCTTTGTAAAGATATTGTCTACTTGATCATTGGTTGGACAGTACTGCACTTCAGGAACATGATCATGAATGAGTTTTCAAATGAAGTGTATGTGTAGTTCAATGTGTTTCATATGATGATGGTAAACTGGATCTTTACATAGCTGAATGGCACTCTGATTATCACACCAAGGTGTATTTGGATGCTGCTGATGGAGACCAAATTCAGACAGGATCTGATGAAGCCACATGGCTTCCTTGCTGGCTTCAACTGCATCATCATACTCTGCTTCTGCTGAAGAAAGAGAGATGGCACTTTGTTTCTTATAAGACCAAGTAATAGGTCCTGAACTGAGAGTGAATACATATCCTGTAGTCGACTTTCAATCATCAAGGTCACCAACCCAATCATAATCACTGAAACCAATCAACAATGGAGATGCTCCTGCAATGTAATGAATCTCAGACTGAACTATACCTTGAATATGTCGAAGTATTCTTTTGGGTGCTTTCCAGTGAATTTCATGAGGTTGGTGCATAAACCAAGCGACAAGACCAACAACAAACCTCTACATGGTATCAGAGCCTGGACCCAGGTTCAATTCCCCTGAGCTGCATTTGAGGGGGGGTGTTGGAGTAATCACCGCACCTCTATTGAATCCGTAATTCCCACCGTGGAGATCCTAGTTACCAGTTTGGAAGTTTACCAACACCTATGGGTTTTGGTCTAACGACAATCATGACTCCCAACAAGTTCCTTCCCCTACTCTTTCTTCACCCATTGCTTAAACTCCAAAAACTTAGAGAATGTCTGATCTTTCTTCTGCATGAAGAAGATCCAATGATTATGAGAAAATTCATCAATAAATATTACATAATACTTATGTTTTACTGTCGAAGCAATAGAGAATGGTCCACACATGTCTGTTTGAACTCTCTCAAGGATCCCCGAAGCTCGGTTCTCCTTCCAATGAAAGGTGGAATTTACATATTTTACCATAGTACATCCCTTGCATGTGTCTAAATGTGCAAGTGTACCCCTGGGAAGACCTGTAGGAATCTGTTGCATAACTTTCAAGGATCCATGGTGAAGATGGCCCAATATCTTGTGCCATAATTCACCCTCATCCCGGCTCACCACTTGATCCGCCTTACCCATAATTTTTGCGCAACCATCTAGCTCCAGCCTATAGAGATTCTTAACTCAAATCCCTATCCTCTTGGCTTGTCCTATTTTTTTGTGGTGCATGAAAACTTTTACTTCACTGAAAACAACATCAAGCCTCTACCCTCCAATATTGTGACTGAGACTAATTTTTATTCAAACCCGGTACATGCATTACATATTTTAATTAAAAGAGTTTAAGTGACTGCCTCTAGAAGGTAATGGTACAAATCCTGGTAGCATTGTACCTCCCGTCATCACCCATTTCAATATGCATTTGGAGATCCTTCTCCTTCAACTCACTGAAAAGTTCCTTGTCTCCCATAATGTGAAAGGAAACACCACTATCCAAATACCACACAGATCCCAATGAAATTGACACCATGGATGTGATCAATGAGAAGTCAAGATAAAATTTCGAGGCCAAAGCCTCACCAATGACAGATCCTCCAGCCTTCTTGTTCTTCTTCTTTTGTGGATAGTTCCTATTCTTGTTCCGATGCTCGTGATAGTGAAAACACTTCACCTTGGACATGTCTTGCTTCTTGTCATTCTTGGAATCACATTTGGAATGGAATTTCTTCCCCTTCCCCTTCTTCGCCTTGGAATCCAAGGAAAAATATTCTTCATCTTCATTCTTATATGAATATCCATCTCTGGTGTTCCATCTGAACTCCTCCTGCACCAATTCTAACCACAATCATTCCCAAACTGGAATTTTTTCCCTTCCATTGAAAAGTCTCGATAACTGTGCCAACACTTGGGAAGTCCTAGGAGATCCAAGCTCACCAAATCATTATCAATTATTGTTATACCAACACTCCCTAGCTCATCCTGACATTGGAAAAACTTTGTTAGATATTTTGGTATGGAGTTTCCCTTCTCCATCTTGATCTTCTTGAGTTTATCCTCGAGCGCCAACTTCTTATGGCCGTTGTGGCTCTAGAATAGATCCATCAAAGCCTTCCACATTGTATATGGTGTGTCTTTCCCATAGAGTCTTGAGACAATTTGGTCTCATACTACCTCCAACATGATCCGCCTTTCCTTTGCCACTTTCTTTTGCCATGCATCAATATTTGCAGAATCTGTCACAACGAGTTTAGGAACATATTTGTCAATGAATACCTTCAAGACATTTTCTTCTAGTACTGCCTCCATCATGTCCTTGCAAGAAATATAGTTTGAGTTTCCCTCAAGCGCATACTCCAACCTCAAGCCATTAAAATCCATTTCTATCTTGAATCAATTTTAGCACCAAGAAATTCTTTCTACAAATTCGAATTCTATCCAGTCACAAACTCAGCTCCTCCTTCACACTTCACAATTGTGATTTCCTATGCTCTCATACCATGTATAAATTATACAACATGCATGTATATCATGGATTCATCAAATCTAAAAATGTACTCAAGTTAAATACTAAATCAATTCTACAAATCTTCTGCGGAATTTAAAAAAAAAAAACACAATCGCTAATCACGTGAAATAAAGAAGAATCAAGTCAAACACAACACAGATAATTTCCCATGGAAACATTGCTGCTCAAAACCCCACTATTCTCTATTTTATATTCAGCATGGATCATGAAACAAGTACCTAAAATAATATTCTCAAAAAATCCCTCCAGTACTCAGCTAATTGTCTCACACTGTCATACAAAAATTGACTAATACTTAGTCAATTTACTGCTTCCAGACAACATGCCTTGCTTGCGTAATCCTTGATCAATGAAATCCCTAAAAGATAGGAATTTTGGCCTTCCTTGAATGTGCAAGTATCATGTGCACTCGAATGGGTGTTTGGTTTCATGGATGCAGCCCAATAATCCTATAGCTAATAGTCAACTTCCCTTTCACCTAGATCTCAACTGGGTCTCCATTGGATCTAACATGCATGCAGCTAATAGTAGTAAATCCTTAGTTGCATGTGAGATCACTGATTGTGAATTAATTAATATTTAATACACTTGATCTCTTACTAGTGTATCTAACAGTTCAACTAGCACAATTAATTTTAACTCAATTAACTAAATTAAATTGATTACAACCTGCATTAACTAATGCACCACTACACTTCGAACTTTGTTACAACTAGAATTACTCTGCATGCCTCATCAACTACCTCTAATTCGAAATCCACTAGCTAACTTAGTTTATCACTCTCAGTTTACTATTACAACTTATTTTTGAGACTATATTACATTTTATTGTCCATCTTAATTAAGGGATAACTAAAATATACATGCACCAAAAATAGCAATGTGGGCCCCAACCTAGTGTAGGTGCTTAATGCACTAAGCATGTGTGCTGAAATTTTGTTGTTGAATCTCAACAGTTAAAGAACCATGCTTTGAATATATACAGTAGCATGTGTAGCTTCTCCCCAAATGAACTTTGGCACCTTTTGATCATGGAGAATGGCATGGGAAACTTCTAATATAGACATGTTATTCCTTTCCAATAATTCATTTGGTTTCGATGTATATAGCACAATGTTTTACTTCTTTATCCCTTCTTGCTTGAAAAATTCTACAAACTCGTTTGACATGTTATCCCCTCCATTTTCAGACTTGAATTCTTTGATTCTATTTCCTATTTAATTTTCGATAAAAAATTTGAATTCCTTGAACATTTCAAAGGATTCATCCTTGTGCTTCAAGTAGTATATCCATGTCTTTCTTAAGAATTCATCAATCAAGGTGATGTAGTAGAGATGTCCAACAATACAATGCATAGGCATCAGAAAAAAGATATCAGAATGAATGAGATAGAGAAGGTCATTTGTCTTTTTCGTGCTATATGGGAATGGTCCACTTGTATTCTTTCTACTCGTACATCTTGGACATACTCCATCATGATGATTTTGAAAATTGGGAATACCTAAGATCAATTTATTCAATTTTTAAAGAGTATGTCCTAGTAGTGTCATACCACAACTCACTCATATGATGGGTATTATGAACCAATCCTAGTAGTGTCCTTCTAATGACTATATAGGTTTCTTCAAATATTGATCCTAATGTGAATGCATCTATCATAGGTGAACCAATAAAATAGGTCATAACTTTTCCCTTAGGGAAGGAAACATCATCCCTTTAACTTCCAATGCAGATATAGATACCAAATTCTTCATTAATCCTAACAGATACATAACATTATGCAACATAATTGATTCCTTAGAATTAAAATGAAATTTTATGGACCCAAAACCTTTCATGAGATGAGTGGAGTGGTCTCTAAGAATAAACCTAATGTTGACTTGAGGGCTCCTAACCCAGGTTCGAAGGTTAAGGTTTGCCAACAAACCCCTATAATGCTGTCCCTTTCGACAATGACCTACTTACACAAGCCAAGGTCTCACCAAAGTAGTATGGGAGGGTGTTGGAACCAGGTTTCCACACCCTGATAGAGAGTAGCTAATTTAAGAAAGATCTGCGTTGTAACTTATCAAGTTTGCACAAAATGAGTCTATTCGCAAGCCCTTAATAGTATAATCAGCACAAAACCATAACAAAGCTACTATATCTAATAGATCAAATTAATACATTTTCATCCATGTGAACATCAACAAATACCATCACAGAACATTATAATTGCAGCTAATTCCAGATTACAGATACATTTGCAGCTTAAATAAATATCACAGATGCACTTTAGCAGTAAACACAATCAATCCAGATAGCACAAAGATACTTCAAATATATTCCTCATTCATCAGCATCCAAAGATCCACTTACAACCCAAACACAGGCCATGCACACAGCCTAGTGGGGTCCACACACAACAAGACTGAGGATCTCAATGCACACAGCTAGCAGGGGCCTTACCCAAAACAACCCAAACAGATCTTAACAATTCGCATGTAGCATCAATCTCATGTCTTACTTACCTACTAGATCCAACTATATATCTGTTTATAACATAATAGCCTTTGCTCCCTAGAGCTACCCTTTAACCCGTTACAAAACATTATGGGCTTAGACCCACCCCAAAAACCCTACGCAAGATCGACTATTACAAAATTATACCAAAAAAGCATGTTAGGGAACCATGTTCCAACACTTAAGCTTAGTCTCCCTCTCTACTAGATTATAGAGGACCTCCTTATATACATCGAAATTATGCTCCACTATCAACCGACCAACTATCCCATGAATTCAGAGGAGAAGAACTAGTAAGGGCAGAAATAAGAATGTATTCAAATTTATTTACAACATTAATTTCATACTTGGGAAATATCGACTTAATTTGTGGAGGATAATCTTCTTCATTTTATCTTGAGGTTTCTCTTGTACACTTCTCATATATTCTATTGTGGTTGTTTCTTCGATCATATTTTCTTCTTTCATTATTGTACTTATTGTTGCTTCTAGTGTTCTAACATGGTCCTTTTCTCTTATCGGGACAATATTGTACATAATGAACCTTATTGTGACAATTATATCATTCAATATGACATGATGTTCTATCATCCTTATTTTTATATTTTGAAAAGGATGCTTTCTTGATGGATGTTGTAGAGATTAATGCATGGGTGGTTGTGGACAAATCCCCTCTAGGGTCTCCCGGGACCCAAGGAAGATAGAATCATATGAACTGCAACTGCTTAAATATACATGCATATATTCATTTTACTATAGAATCACAAAGAAACCTAGAAGATTTACCTCTCAATCTCTAGTGTAGTTTTTCCAAAGATACGAGATGGATTTTTTTCCACAACTGCCCATGCATTAATCCCTGTATCAAATTGTCAACTTTCATGGGGAACACTCTTAGTTATAAAATGTGTTCTTCTTGTTCCTATATGTATCTTTCTCTCTAGGCCTTCCTATTCTTCTGGATTTGAATTCCGATCACCCTGTATGCTTCCCAACCTATTCCTCTACTCACATATTCTTATTAGACCCTCACTGAACCATTTTTACATCCTAATCATATCTAGCGCACCTCCATATGTTCTCCAGAGTGTTTTAACACTTAAAAAACTCTTTTAAAGATCACTAGCACTTCTCATAACACTCTAATTGTCCTTATGGAATGCGTTACTCAACAATTATCTTGGAATCCGCCCAGTTCTATGGATTCTGGGGTTAATAGGTTACCTGTGGTCTGCATTTTGGGATTTGTAACTATGAAATTTTCTTGGTTGGTTGTGTGAATAGACATTTTTATTTTTATAGAATAGCTTAATTGAATTTAGTTTTCAGTAAAGGAAAATGGAAAAAATTCTTTAGATTTCCGTTTTTAGCTAGTTTCATTCTAATTATATTGAGTTAGTTGTTAGAGAATTGTATGTCTACATTTTTGTGAATGTGTTGGAATACATTTCGATGTGTAATGGCTAAAATTATATATAGATAATATCTCCTTGTAAGAACTCTTTTTCATCGAATGAAAATCTTAAAGCATTTTTATTGAATGGTTTGAGTCAGAGTCCCATTGAACTCCATACAACATCCCATGATGAAACACTAATAAAAGTTCACATAAAATCAATCTCTTAATAAAAGTAATCAACAACTCTATTTTTGAGCTTTCACAGAGATTAGTGTAAGATAGGATCTTGGGCTAGGAAGTGGTGAGTAAACTTCCCAAGGTTTTGAAAGTGAGACTAGTGGCATTAATGAGATAATACTCTTGCTACACTCATATCATCCAGGATACTCCTTTAACAAGGGAATTAAGCACGAGACAACATCAGAGTATGATAGAAGGTAGCCCACCCTTGATTGTATTTCCAGTGAGTATTCCATGTATTAGGGATCCCCGTGGGGGGATACCAAAACAGAGTCGAGGATTCAAGTGTCCTACAGAAAAAACACACTTTCCACAACCATGAAACCCTTGGTGGTTTCTATAATTTGAGTTAACCTTAATGGCTAGACTTTTTAGGAATGAAAAAAAATTGACTGGGGCAGGATACCATTGTATCTAAACACACGAACCTACTCTATGATTGGTTTTTTGTGAGGGTGCTCATATTCACGAGAGTACTTGGCCCCTTCCTACCAAGGTTAAAGAAAAGCTCAGGATTAATCGTAACTCTACATTCAGCCATCTCTCTATTTTAACCACCATGATACTAGGTTTCATCTCCATCTAGTGGTGGTTATTAGACAAATTTATGTTTTTGATTGGCTTTAGAGTATTTTTTTATTTTTAGGTGTTGGTTTATTGAGACTAAGACTATAATAAATATCATTTTAATTTTTTTTATAAAATTGATATGTCACCATGGCTACATTCATCCCTCTTCATCTGTCTAGAAGAAAATGAGGCCTTCCTCCACTAGCCTTCGATGACCTTTCAAACCTTGGTGGGTCAGATTCTCCCTCTCAAGGAAATTAGTTTCCAGTGTCTAACATTGAATCACATAGCACTTTTCAAGACAACCTACTGGCTAAGGAATTATTTCAGCAAGGATTTGTGCCTCCTTACAATCCTCCCCTCACTGATCCTTTTGGACTATTATTGTTTCAGGTAGCACCTTTACCTGTCATAAATTCATTCGTTCCCACATCCAATATTCCTATGGAGATTAGTCAGGCATGGTATTTTATGGACAATTTTTCTCAACCATCACTTCCCCTACCTAATGTTAGTCTTACACCATTGATCGATCACCCTTATACTCAGACTATGCCTAGTTTGAGAAACCTAGTTATACCAGTTATGATTGGATTAAAGTATTTCCCAATTCCCACCCCTTTCATGTCAGATCCTGGACCACCCACTATTGTGTAGGTTTTAACCCTGTACATAAATTATCTGCAAAAAAATCTTTAAAACAAAAAATAAACAATAGAAAGAGCATAAAACATAAAACAGATATAGACAAAGATTTTCCCCTGGATCCCAAATCGGGACGACCAGCTTGATTTTTCATTATATTCCTTTTAGTGTTACAACACATATATATACATGCTGAAGCATACATAAACCCCAATCCATTAACCCTAGATTAGAACATAATCATAGTTCCCTTGATCGGATCAACAAAATACCAGGGGCTAAAAACCATCATGCCCCAAAACCATGTGCAAACCCATGCACAAAACCATGGGCAGGTCTGCACATGACTAGTTGTGGAAAGAATATAACACATACCCAACATATTGCTCATAGTAGAATTGTTAGCATGACCATATTCAACAATCCTTTTGGTTGAAACCCATTACTAAGTTATAACTCCCAGGATCATATGCCTGAGAGAATGTTCCCAACATTCACGTACATGTCGGGGGAATTCCATAATGCCTATAAGACAACCTGGTTCTTCACTAATCGAATCAGTTCCTCCAAGTTGTCATATCCCAGTGTTAGTCATGCGCCTACTGCAAACTATGTCACTAGTAGTATCCCTCGACCTAATCTTACTATCCCTTTTGGCACCCCTTCCTCAATCACAATTGAGCCAAGGAGGAGGTTTCTATCTAGGGGGTAGCCAATATTTTAATACTATCATGATAAGTTTTTACCTTGAAGTGTCTTCCCATTAGGTAAGGTTGTCATTTCTTTAGTGCATGTAGTATTTCCAACATTTCCTTATCATAAATAGCTTTCAGTAAATAATTTCCTTTGATTGGATGACTTTCAAATGAAATGGGTATTCCTTCTTGCATTAAAACAACACCAATTCCATTTCCTGAGGCATCACATTCCATAATAAAGGTTTTTGTGAAGTCTGGTGTAGGTAAGACCGATGCTTGGCACATTTCCTCTTTAAGATGTTCAAAGGCCTTAGATGCTTCAAGATTCCATCAAAATGCATCTTTCTTCAATAATGTTGTTAGAGATGCTTCTATTTTCCCATAATTCTTAATAAAATTGTAATAATAACCTGTTAACCCAAGAAATCCTCGCAAATTATTTATGGTTGTGGGGAATTTCCATTCTTTAATGGATTTAATTTTGTTAGGGTCTACCTTCACACCATCCTAAGATACAATATGACCCAAATATTCCATCTCTTATACTTCAAAGAAGCATTTGGAGGTTTTTTCATATAATTTTTTCTCCTCCAATAGTTTTAGCACCTTGTCAACATGTTGAACATGATCCTTCCAAGACCTGCTGTAGATTAGTATATCATCAAAAAATACTATCATAAATTTTCTAAGGAAGGGTTTAAAAATGGAATTCATCAACCCTTGAAATGTAGAAGGTGCATTGGTAAGGCCAAAATGCATGAACAAAAATTCATAATGACCCTCATGAGTTCGAAATGTTGTTTTCAAAATTTCTTTAGTATTCATTCTATTTGGATGATATCCTGAACGAAGATCCAACTTGGTTAAATAAATTTCTCCATGTAATTCATTCAGTAATTAATCAATCACAAGAATGGGAAATTTATCTTTAATAGTGAGCTTATTGAACTCCCTATAGTCTGAACACATGTGCCATGATCCATCCTTCTTGTGCATAAATACTACTAGAGCAGAGAAAGAAATTTTACTAGATTGAACTATACCTTCCTCTACAATCGCTGCAATCATATGTTCAATTTATCTCTTTTGGACATAAGGATATCTCTAAGGCATGATGTTGGGAGAAAAAATTCCTGGAATCAAATGAATAGCATGATCATGATCACGAATAGGTGGGATTCCTTTGGGAGTTTCAAACAACTTGGAATGATTGTCCAATACTTTTTGGAGATCTGGAGAAATAGATGATTTTGATGTTGGAACTTCTATTGAGCATAATTGTGAAACTACACCATGTTTTTATTTTTTTAGAATCTTTTTCATCAAATTATATCTTATTATATTTCTCAGCTTTCCTGTGATACCTCATAATTCAACTTCTTTTCCTTCAGAAAAAAAAAAATCAAGAAACTTTCTTCAAAATTAAAAGCTACCATCCCCAAATATTGTAACCATTATACTCCTAGTACAACATCAACACCACCCATTGGAATGGAAAGAATTGGACTATTCGATACATATTCCCCCATGATATTCTTGATATTATGGCATTTTCCAGAGAAATTTATAGTTCCTCCATTCGCAACCATCAGCTGTCTCTCTGGTGCTGGGTATAGGAAGAAATTTAATTACTTGGCTACCTTAAAATGAATAAAATTATGGGTACTACCTGAATCAATCAACACTATTACATTTTTCTTCTTGATATGTCCTTTTATACTGAGGGTTTGAGGAGTGGTAATTCTTGCCAATGTAATACAAGATATTGTCGGATTCATTTCTTATTTCTCTAGGGGTAATTGCTAGTGTATATCCTCTTCTTTTGAAGTTTCTTGTTCATTTTCCTCTTCCTCTTCAAAATCTATGTAAAATAATTTATCTCGACACAATTATGAAATTTAGTGTATTTTCTATCACAACTATAGCAAAGCCATCTTTCTCTTTTTTCTTCCAATTGGAGTGGTGTCAACCTTGTAGGTTGTGGAAATCTAGGAGTAGCAACACTTCCATCTTTATAGATGTGAGTGTTAGGATTCCTTATCGCCATAATTTTACTTTCAATTTTTCTTGCCAACCCAAATGCCATATCCAATGAATCAAGTTCCCAAAGTTGAACCTCATGTTGGATGTTATCTTTTAAAGTCTCTATGAATACATCAATCTTGTGTTCCTCTAGAATATTAGCTACACTTATATTCAAATTTTGGAAGTCCTCAATGTGCTCCACCATTGAACTCTTTTGTTTGAGATTTATCAATTGGCTAATGAAGGTGTTTCTCTTTGTATCTTCATAATGTGCTATCATTTCCTCCGTAAAAATTGATCGAGTGAAATTTTTTTTACGAGAGTAAAGCCATCGATATCATACAAATGTATTTTGTTCTAAATATAAAGTTGCAATGCATACCTTTTGTATGTTTTTGACATTATGCAGATGAAAATATTTCTCCATCTATAGTATCCATGTTACGGGATCATATCCATCAAAATTCCTCATATCAATCATTGAAATATGTTGGGTCTTCAATACAATGTTAGATTTTATGAAATCATGATTAACATTTATTTTATTCTGATCATGAGTTTCCTCTACTACCTTTTTGTCATTAGGAATCATTTCTTGTAGAAACTTTGTCAAAAATTCCTTCAAAACTTCCATGTATGCTTTTATTTTTTCTTCTATAACATCGATCTTAGCTTCCATTTCATTCTTCAAACCATGCATCTTAACTTCCATGCCATTAATCCATCATTTCGATTGCTCATAATTTTGCATTCTGAGTAGTATGCTCTTTAGAGTTTCGCGTCTGGATTTATTTTCGATTTTCATTGTCTTTTGCTAAGAATTCCTCGCCCATTTCATTTTCTTAGGAAAAAAAAGAACTATCAGTGCATCTTTAACTATGAACAGTCATTCTTGAAACCTTGGTTCCAAATGTATACCCCCACGCGTCTAAAAAGATTGACATTTTTAGGGTTTTGACAGAAAATTCTAGGATATCTTGATCTCTATAGTCTTCTTCTTGCTTTGGGTTCTTAGCATTGTGATTTCTTGTTGTTAGATTCTTTTTGGTTTGCAAAATTTTATTCTAGGTCCAAGTAGTGAAAATTTGCTTGAGGTGAATCTTAGGTTCTTTGGGTAATTGAATTTAATTTTTTGTTGCTTGCATGTTGATGAGCTCCATCATTAGGTACATTTAGAGGGGTTAATTTTCACCTTTTTTCCTTATTGAGTCTCTTTTTATTTCATTTTAATTATATTATGGTCTTATGTTGCTAGTATAGATGGTGATTGAGGATTTTCATACTTTGAATTCCTAACATGAGTTAAATGCAGGAAAATCATGAATATATTGAATTTTTTATGAAGATTTTTCCATTAAATCTTGGAGTAGACAAAAAGGAGAGATTCTAGGGGGATTTTCCACCTCCTTAACTCCCAAATACATCAAAGGGATCCTCGAGATTCCCTAAAACAACTCGAAATCAAAGGAATCCAAGCAAACTCAAGACAAAGTGAAGCAAAGATACACTTCACTTGCAGTCAAAGTGGACACAACACCTACATTTTATGGAGTTGTTGGTAGCTACCCTCTAGGTTAAATAAGGCTAAGTAAGATCTCATTAGGATTCGAACATTGAAGGAAGATAATAGGCTCTCCGCTCTTGTAATAGGTTTTTGAGACTTTCATGTTGATCTAATGAGACTATATTTTGCAATAAAATGAGTATTCAGATTGTGATTCATTGATATTGTTTCAGAGGGCTAGGCTTGTGGGGTTAGGGCCTAATTGATTGGCCTTAGTCTCTCTTGTGTATTCATTCTTTACTTTTATTTGATTTTAGCTATTTTTTCTTATGAGTATTTAGCTAGCTTTTTTGTATTTCAATTCATTGTTTTTAGTTCTCTTCCATTTGTTTTTTGTTGTATATTTATATTTATTACATGTTGGTAGAGTAGGTTACAAAATCATAAAGTTGCGTGTCAATCCTCCCTCTTTCATCTCTTTCATTGGAGCTTGAGCAGGGTAGACCTTCCCCACAGGCCAAAATTATGTTTTATTTTATGATTTATTTGAATGAATAAGTTAGGTTGTTTTAGTTCCATGAATATGTTTATGATGTTGTGTTAGATCTATGTTTGTAGGATAAAGTATATTTTATTTCCAAATTTAACTCATCTTTTCCATTTCCTTTATCATGAATTTGTCCATATCTATTGCATGTGTAGTGATTTAATACAAAATACATGTATATTCTAGATTCTCCTGATCTAACAATATGCTACTGTTAAATACAGAATCACTTTTATAAATCTTTGCGGAATTAAAAACACAATCACCAATTACAATATCATGAAGAAAGATCAATCACACACAACACATATAATTTACCTGGGGAAAGCTTATATCTAAAAATCCCACTATCTTCTATTATGTATTATATCATGGATCATGAAACAATTACATACAAATATCTTCTCACAAGAGCTATCAATACATCAACTAACTGTCTCACATTGTCATATAAAAATTGGAAAATCCCTTAGCCAAGTTGTTGTCTCGAGAGAGCCTGCCTTGCTCAAGAAATTCCTGATGAATGCAATCCTTAATCACAAATAATTTCATCCTTCCTCAACTGTGTTGAGTATCATGGGAATCATGTGGTGTTATAAATACACATGGGTAGCTTGCTAATATCACAACTGATAATTACACTTCCCTTTCACTTAGACCTCAACTGGGTCTCCACTGGAACTGACATGCATGCAAATAATAATACTAAAAACATCAGTTGCATGTGAGATCACTACATGTGAATTAATTAATATTTAATTCACTTGATCTCTCGCTAATGTATCTGCAGTTACAACTAGCACAACTAACTTTAACTCACTTAAATGAGTTAAACTAATTTACAACTTTCACAACTCATGCACCACTGCACATACAACTCTGTTACAACTAGCATCACTTAGTTACAACTAAATTGAACCTCCATGTCCCACCAACCAACCACTTAACTCGAAATTCACTTAGCTAACTAATTTTCCACTTCAGTTAACTATTTCCAAGTCCTCATTGAGAATAGATTATAGTTTATTATCCATCTAATATTAAGGGATAATAAAAATAGACATGCATCTATAAATAGACATGGATCTATAAATAGACATGAACTATAAATAGACATACACCCAAAAATAGCCTGTGTGGGCCCCACCTAGTGTAGGTGCTTAATTTTCACTAGGATCAATTTCACTGTTTCTTGTTGCAAACTTCAACACTCCCTCTCAAAAATAAAGGAATTTCTTTGCATGCGACATGAAACACCATGCATGCGACATACAACTCCATGCATGTGCCATGCAACTCCATGCATGCGCCATGCTACCATTGCATGCAACACTTCTCTAGTGTTTCTCGCACAAGCAACCTTGGCATGTAACACTTCTGAAACTGAATAGCCTCCAAACAAATGAATTAGTGTAATGAATTTCTCATCAAAGTGTTCTAACTTCTGCTAGCTACTGCACGTTTCTTCAGGATCTAGTGCATTGTTGACACCTGCATCCATACACTTTGCACTTGCTGCCAACTTTGATCTGTGATCTCGTATCTGACACTGGCACTTTGATTTCATGTCCTCAGGACATACGATTCCATCAATCCAACTGATCCTGCTACTGCTGCTCTGTGGACTCCAGTAGCCAGGTTATATTCATGATATCCATAGCATCTCAATGAATCCTGCCTAGAAATTTATTCATAGGATTATTCATGCATGTCTCCCCACCTCCCACCTAGTGGTGTATCTACATGCACTCCCTCTGCCAATCTGGCTTGAAATTCGTCTACATCAGTTGTTTCTCCCACTCCATGATCCTCATCTTGTGGTTGCTCCACATCCTGAGGTTCACTCTTACCTGCATGCAAATCCAACTCACTCTCAATGGTCAATCGCATGGCTTTCTCACACTTCCATATGGTTGGAAGTTGTGTAGATATCACATCTACATCAAGTCTATAGAGATTCTTCACACAAATCCCAATATTCTTGACTTGCTTTGTGGCTTTATGTTGAAGAAATGCTTTACCTTCACTAAAGACCACATGATAGCCTTTATCTTCCAACATTGCAACTGAAACTAAACTTTTTGTTAAGCCTGGTCCATGTTTTACATATTTTAAAAACAAGGGTTTACATGACTTCCTTTGGAAAGAAATAGTATCGATCTCGGTAGTGCTATAATTCTTATCATCACCCATTTCAAAATGCATATGGAGGTCCTTGTCCTCCAAGCTACTAAAAATTTCTCTATCTCTCGTCATGTGGAAGGATGCACCACAATCCAAGTACCACATCAAACTCATTGCACTTAACACCATGCATGAAATAAGTAAGAATTGAAGCTCAAATTGCAAGGCAAGGGCATCACCAGCTCTAGCTCCAATAGCCTTCTTGTTCTTCTTCTTTTGTGGAAAATTTGTGGCAATATGTCCTTGCTCGTGACAATGAAAACACTTCACTTTGGACATCTTGCGCTCCTTTCCATCTTCACCAACCTCATATTTAGAATGAAATTTCTTACCCTTCCCCTTCTTTGCCTTAGAATCCAAAGCAAAATCCTCTTCATCATCATGCTTTGATTGAGAGTGATCTCTGGTGTTCTTCCTGAACTCCTCTTGCACCAGATCTGACCACAGTCATTCCCAATCCAGAAATTTTTCCATCTGTTGATAGAGTCTTCATAACTGTGCCAACTCTTAGGAAGTCCCAAGAGAGCTAAGCTCACCATATCATCATCAAAAACAGTTATTACTACACTCCCAAGTTCATCCCAACATTGGACAAACTTTGTTAAGTATACTGGAATAGTGTTTCTCTTTTCCATCTTGATATTCTTGAGTTTATCATTGAGTGCCAATTTCCTATGGCCGTTGATGCTTTGGAATAGATCCATCAAAGCCTTCCACATGGAATATGGTGTGGCTTTCCCATGGGGGCTTGAGATAATGTGGTCTCATACTCCCTCCAACAAGATCCTCCTCGCCCTTTCTTCTTTCTTTTTCCATGGATCAAGATTTACAA
The DNA here is from genome assembly GCA_034641835.2 of Pinus albicaulis. Lineage (NCBI taxonomy): Eukaryota > Viridiplantae > Streptophyta > Pinopsida > Pinales > Pinaceae > Pinus > Pinus albicaulis. The sequence goes on from CM076580.1 coordinate 1,444,884,246, forward strand.
CATCTGCAACATCTGGCTTAAGAAAATATTTATCAATGAATTCCTTCAAGCCATTGTCTTCGAGTACTGCCTCCATCCTGTCCTTCCATGCAATGTAGTTATAGATGCCATCGAGTGCTTACTCTAACCTCAATCCATTGAAAGCCATTTTGATATTGAATTAGTTGTAGCACCAAGAAAGTCTTTCTGCAAATTCGAATTATTTCCACCAACAAACTCATCTCCTGCTTCACTACTACAATTTCCTGTGCTTTGATATCATGTAGAAATTTAATATAAATGATTTGGATTTATAAAATAATGAAACAAAATAAACATATAACCATAAATATGATGATGTAGTGGAAATAACACTTCATTTCATTTCTATGAAAGAATTGAAATTTTCTTACAGACAGAATGGAAATAAAACTAGCTAGGGTGTTGGTAGATATCTCTGAGAAGAGATGTGGCAGCTACAGGACTCCGAATTGAGTTAAAATGAGGCTTGAGGGCCTATTTATTATTTAGAAACAATGGGAAATCCTAAACATCCAAAACCCTAACCCTAGGAGATGAAGCACCAAAACCATGGGCCCTGTTTGGGTAAATTGGTGTTTCAACTTCCCTGGGGCATAACTTTGGCATACGATCTCCGTTTGATATGTACCATACCTCATTAGAAATATCTATCCAAGGAATACAATTTTTTAGTGAGAAACATCGGTCCATGGGTCCATGTTGCTACCCATTTTCCCAAAAAAATGTCATTTAGGGCCTCAAAACGGCTCCAAAAGTTCAGGAACCGAAAAACTGCTAAAAATAGTAAGTTGTGCCAAAACTGAAAAACTAAAAGAGATAATGGTGGGGCCACAAGTGGAATAGGTGGGTGACCACCAATATCCACCTAGATCATTCCTCCCCCCTTACGAATCAATGGTCCCCATTGCGTTAAGTTTGTCCCTGGTGAACCACTTTCCTTGGTGTAGGAGTTGGCCAGCTTTGACAACCCGATACAGTTGGATCTTCTGTTGTCGAGTGTTCTTGAGTTGCATGTCCATGATAAAATCTATGGTGGCCTGTTCCATGTAGTCTGGGTTTAACTCTGTTGGTATGAGTTTTTTTGCAATTTCAGAGGTGCCCAGTAGAGGTGGGAAGTAAGGACGAAGGCATTCCACATTGAATATTGGGTGCAGACCAAGGAATGGTGGAATACTGAGCTCAAAGGCATTGTTCCCTACATCGTTGGTGATGGTGTACGGCCTGTATCAGAGCGATTGAATCTTGCGGTGGGGTCCAGTGAGGTGCTCATTCTGCAAATGTAGCCATACTATGTCACCCACTTGGAAGTTGTGTGGCACTCGGTGTTGATCATGGCATTTCTTGTACATATCATTGGCTCTGTCCAATATGTCATGAACCTACTAGCGGATGTTTTGAATATGCTCGATGAAGTTATTTTCTTTGTCAACTTCAGACTGTACATGAGCCGAATCGGCCTCAATAGCCGCAAATGGCATGACTATGTCAATGGGACATAGTGGCTGGAATACCAAGCCCACCTGAAAGGGGCTATGAACGATTGAACTTTGGAGAGCCCTGTTATAACTATGTTGTACATAGGGGAGGCTCTCGTCCCATGTGCATGGATGCTTTGAATTGTACATGCACAGAATGTGTACAATCATTCTGTTGATGACCTCTGTCTAGCCATCTGTTTGGGGATGGAAAGATGTGGACTTGGTGAGCTTGGTGTCCAGCATTGACCAAAGGCTGGACCAAAATGTGCTGAGGAACCTGCTATCTCAATTTGATATGATATACTGTGGGATCCCAAAGTGCACCCACACTCGTTCAAAGAAGAGTTTAACAGTGGCTTCTGCTGTGATATTCTTCTTGCAGGTTGCCATAATGGCCATCTTCGAGAATCTGTCGACGACCATGAAAATGCAGTCATTTCCATGCTTAGTAGAAGGTAGGCCCGACATGTAATCCATGGAGATGGATTCCCAAGGTCGACTAGGGGTAGGTATTGGAGTATATAGGCCTTGCTTCTTGATGGTCGGTTTGGCAATGGCACAAGTTGTGCAGGATCTAATGTGCTTCCCGACATCCTTTTGAAGGTTCGGCCAATAGAAATAATTCTCTAGTACTGCTACTATTTTCTTGACCCCGAAATGCCCAGCGACTCGACTGTAGTGTGCCTCCCATATCGTCTTGGCACGCTCTCTTGAAGTAACACAAAGGTGTCCCAGGTGACATAAAAGTGCATCTTGGAGATGAAAATTTGGAACTTGCGTACCCGCCAAGAGTGCCTTGTAAGTGTGGCTGAATTCTGGGTCACTCTCATAGAGAAGTGGCCAATCAGAAGTCTTGTTCCCACAAGAGTTGAGAATAGTGGTGAGCACCACGATCGGTGGTCGGCTGAGGTAGTTTGCAACATTATTGGTGCTACCCTTCTTGTACTTGATGTTCAAATGAAACTGTTGCAGATATGTGGACCAGTTCTGATGGCAATCATTTTGCAAATTCCCTTGTGTCTTTATGAACTGAAGGGGCTGATGGTTTGTGTGGATGATTATTTCCTTCCCCAAAATGTAATTCTTCCATTGTTGACAAGCTTACACAATGGACTACATTTCTTTTTCATAAGTGGGATACTTGCAAACTATGTCAGACAATTTCTCACTGTGATATTCCACTGGATGTCCCTGTTGAGTAAGAACTACCCCAATAGCATAGTCATAGGCATCTGTCTCGATCTAGAATGGTTGTTGCAAGTCTGGTAATGTGAGCACTGGGGTAGAACATAGGCGATTTTTCAATTCTGTGAACGCCTTCTGTTGAGGTTCCAACCAAAATTTTTTTTCTCTTGCTCCTCCCTTGGTGACTTGACTCAAGGGCCAAGTGATATGAGAGAAACCCAACACGAACCTACAATAGAAACTAGCAAGACCTAGAAAGCTGCAAAGCTCTGTTATAGTGGTTGGGGTTGGCCAATCCAAAATGACTTGGATATTGGTTGGATCCACATGCACCCCCCTTTCATGAATAATGTATCCCAGATATTGAACCTGGGTCATGCCAAAAGTGCACTTCTCCAAATTGGCACACAACTTGTGTTGCCTCAGTGTTTGGAGGACTTGTTGTATGTGGTGAAGATGCTCTTCCCAATTCTGGCTGAAGATCAGAATGTCATCCAAGTACACCACTACAAATGAGTTGGTGAATGGCCGCAATATGTCGTCCATCGACCTCATGAAGGTTGCGGGAGCATTTTTCAACCCAAAAGGCATGACCAGCCATTCAAAAAGGCCTTCCTTGGCTTTGAAGGTAGTCTTCCACACATCGAAGGGTTCAATTGGTACCTGGTGATACCCAGACTTCAATTTGATCTTGCTAAAATATTTTGCACCTTTGAGTTGGTCTAGAAGGTCATCAATCCGTGGAATCGGGTACCTATTCTGGACAGTGATCTTGTTCACCACCCGATAGTCAATACAGAGTCTACATGTCCCATCCTTCTTCTATACCAACACGATCGGGCTCCCACAGGGCGATGAACTTGGTCGGATGTGACATTTCTGCAACAACTCCTGAATCTGCCTCTTGATTTCATCGTTCTCCAGAATAGAGCGTTGATAGATCGGTCCATTGGGTAGCGGCGCACCTAGGGTCATATCAATCAAGTGCTTGACCTGACAGTGTAGAGGAACCCCTTTGGGTGAGGTGAAGATGTCCCCATACTCCTCCACAACCTTATCCATTTATTTTTGTCGTGCAGAGGAGCCCTATTTGGAGGTCGTGGCCACAGTCTTCTTCTTGCCCTGGGGTGGATCATTAGGAAAAAAAATTTCCTGGTTTGGGAAATGAGCTTAATGCATTGTTTGCAGTAACCAAAGAGATAGTAGCAGGAGGTGGTACCTCTGATATCCTATACAACTTATTTCCCAAAGTAACAGTAACAGTGCGAGGCCGAGACTCATACATGGCATGATGCTTCCATAAGTATGGTTGTCCTAATAATACATCAAAAACATCAATAGGAGCAACGTCACATAATACCTCATCTGTGAAGGGCTTAATGCTATAGGGAAGGTGGCACTGCTGGCTGACGCAGAGATCTCATCCTTGGTGAAGCCACCCGATGGTGTATGGATGTGGGTGCGCTGTGGTCAGCAAGCCCAACCGCTTCACGGAATCTGTTGATATGAGGTTATTTTGGCTCCCATTGTCGATAATGAACTATACTGGGGAGCCCTTTACCCACATCTGGGAGTGGAAGAGATGTTCCTCCTCCTATGGATCTTCTGGTTCCTCCTTCTGAATCTTCGTAGTGGCAACAGTGGCGTTGGGCTTTGCATCAATAATCTGTTTCCCTTTCTCATTCCCCTTGTCAAGTTCTGATTCAGAGTCAGAGTGTGCATATAACTCATAAGCCCTCATCTCGGCCACTAGTGACTGCTTGGCCCGACACTCACTTGTGTTGTGAGTGGAGCTCTTATGGAACTCACACAAATTTCCCGTTTCCTTCTTTGGCTTTGCAGTGTTGTTATTTGCTTTTGGCTTCAACAGGTTGTCTTGAGTCACCATACCTTGGCTCTATCCTTTGTTATATGGTTTGGGAGCACCTTTCCCTTGCCTTTGATTCACAGATCCAAAGTCTCGCTTCTTCTATTTGAATTTCTGCTCAATCTTGGCAGCATACCGATATGTCGTACCAAGCAAGGAGATGTCGAGGAACTCCATTTCCTCCTGAATGTATCTGTGAAGACAACTGCGATACTTTAGCACCAGATTTTTCTCTAAATATTTGATACCCAACTTGGTGCGCAGGGTATGGAATAGATTCGTTAGCTCATGCACATCTTGATCCCTTTGTTGTCGCATCGTGGTCCATTGTATGTACTTGTCCTCATAGCTCTCCACAGGATAGTATTGTTCCTTGATGGTGTCTCAAAAATAATTCCAAGTGGGTACAGCCGAGAACAAAGAGGGTTTTGTCTCATCCTTTTTCTCACAGTGGGTTGCCCACCAGTCCTTGACATGGGGGCAACTTTGAAGAGTGCAAAAATAATCTTCTCCCTGTCGGAAAAGTCATCAACCGAGAAATATCCTTCTAATAGATTCAACCATATATCTACAGCATATGCATCTATTTTACCCTCAAATATGGGAATGTCAAAATTTACTTGTACCTTAAAAGGAGTCGCACCTCCAGCGTGGCTGCTGGATGCAGATGCGCCGCTAGTGGGCAGCCGTTGAAGGATCTGGGCAAAGTTATCCATCATCGCGTTCCTTTGTTTTTCGAGGGCCTCCTTGAGCAATATTTTGATAGGATCTCCTGCTCCCTCATCTTTCTTTTCATCCCCAAAGGGCGTCTGTCGGGGTTTTCGAGGCTGATCTTGCAAAGCTTCTACCAGATCGAGCCCTAACTCCTTATACCCCGACCTCGTTGGGGACATGTAAAGAAGGATCGAGAAAAAGTAGACCGCTTTGATACCACTAATTCAGATTTATGCAGGAATTAAATAGAATAAACATATAACCATAAATACAAAGATGTAGTGGAAATAACACTTCATTTCATTACTATGAAATAACTGAATTTTTGTTACAGACAGAATGGAAATAAAACTAGCTAGGGCACTGGTAGCTATCTCTAAGAAGAGATGTGGTGGCTACAAACCTCTGAACTGAGTTACAATGAGGCTCGAGGGCCTATTTATTATTTAGAAACAATGGGAAATCCTAAACAGCCAAAACCCTAATGCTAGGAGATGAAGCGCCAAAACTATGGGCCCTGTTTGGGTAAATTGGTGTTTCAACTTCTCGGGGGTGTAACATTGGCATACGATCTCCGTTTGATGTTCAAGACCTAAAAAACTGCTAAAAACAATAATTTGTGCCGAAACTAAAAAACTGAAAGAGACAATCGTGGGGCCCCAAGTGGAATAGGCGGGTGACCACCAATATCCACCTGGATCAATAAAATACATGTATGTCCTGGATTCCCCTAATCTAACAATATGCTATTTTTAAATACATAATCGCTTCTACAAATCTTTGCAGAATTAAAAACACAATCGCCAATTACAATATCATGAAGAAATATCAATCACACACAACACAGATAATTTAACCGAAGAAAGCTTACAGCTAAAAACCCCACTATCTTCTATTATGTATTATATCATGGATCATGAAACAATTACATACAAATCTCTTCTCACAAGAGCTCTCAGTAAATCAGTTAATTATCTCACATTGTCACATAAAACTTGGAAAATCCCTTAGCCAATTTACTATCTCCAGATAGCTTTCCTTGCTCACATAGTTCCTGATGAATGCAATCCATAATCACAAATAATTTCATCCTTCCTCAACTACGTTGAGTATCATGGGCATCATGTGGTGTTATAACTACACCTGGGTAGCCTGCTAATATCACAACTAATAGTTACACTTCCCTTTCACCTAGATCTCAACTGGGTCTCCACTGGAAATGCCATGCGTGAAGCTAATAATATTAAAAACATTAGTTGCATGTCAAATCACTACATGTGAATTAATTAATATTTAATTCACTTGATCTCTCACTAGTATATCTGCAGTTACAAGTAGCACAATTGACTTTAACTCAGTTAACTGAGTTAAATTGATTTACAACTTTCACAACTCATGCACCACTGCACTTCCAACTCTGTTACAACTAAAATCACTTAGTTACAACTAAATTCAACCTGCCTGTCCCACCAACCAACCACTTAACTTGAAATTCACTTAGCTAATTGATTTTCCACTTCAGTTAACTATTTCCAAATCCTCATTGAGAATATATTATAGTTTATTTCCCATCTAATATTAAGGGATAGTAAAAATATACATGTACCTATAAATATACATGCATTTATAAATAGACATGCACTATAAATAGACATACTCCCAAAAATAGCCTGTGTGGGCCCCACCTAGTGTAGGTAATTAATTTTCACTAGGATCAAGGATGTTGTTTCCAGATGCCAATTTCTTTATTTCTTGTTGCAAACTTCAACAACATGAATAGGTAGTTTTCTTTATCACAAAAAAGGAGGAATAGACCAGCACCTTCAGTTTCATTTCTCACCCTTCGTCAGCCTTCTTTTCATCAAAATCACCATCATCCATGTTTTCATATTTTTCATCTTTACACCGTGAGAAAAACCTCGAGGTGAAAGAGAGGCCTCTCAGGAGGTTCTGAGCTTGGCCAAGGGGTTTTCCACCTTCCACTCATCCAATCCCACCTTCACTCCACCTTCCCTATAGTTTTCTCACCCATTTTTTTCCTCGGATTTCCCTCGGATTGTTTCCTGTAGCAATTCAGGACTTTCCAGTAGCACTACAGGAAACCTGCAACAACACTTGCAATAACACCATTGAGCCCATCCTTAAGCCCATAAACCACCATCCAGCTCATCCGGACCTACCAAAACAATCCATACACCTTCATCCTTGCACCCATGAATTCAAGCCTTCCATAAGCCACTTTAGTGCTTTCTCCTCCTAGCTGCAAAACAATGAATTTACAAGCATAGTTAGGTCATGATTAGCTGCATAATTAAAAGAATGATAGATAGAAAATAGAGTGGATGGAGAATGTTTAGCCATTTTTCCCAGCAAATTGTGATTAAGTTAGTTTCCTTTATGCAATTTCAATTCAATGATTTACTTCATGCAAGATGCCTATTTTGCTTCCATTTATTATCATAGCTTAATGTGTAGATTTCTTTCATTGCATAGTAGTTATATGTACTTTATTGTTGTAAAATAGTTCTTTATTTGCTGATATAGAAATGGATTTGAATCATTTGTAGCCCTAGGCCTAAATTCAAAAGTGTGACAGACTTCATCCAGAAACTCTAGAAGTAGCACCCTTTCTTAAAGCTCAGAAGAGGATGACATGAGTAGAATGCATCTGTTGTGTATATAGAATTGTCACGTCCAAGTTTTTACGAACCCTGGGTTGATAAAGTAAAGTAAGTTAGCCTCTGGGAGTTGTAGCATTCTTAGTGAAATACCAGGGCTCACCACTTTTTGGAGTCGTCGTCGAGGAGAAGTCTAGTAGATGCTTTGATTTTCTTTTAGCATTCTAAGTCTGCTTTACTTTTACATGTTGTTTCAAAAATATTGAAAAAATACAAAACAATCTTATTTTCATGCCTTGTAGGAGCATGGACACTCAAGGAAAAATTTTACCAATAACCCCCACATCACCACATGGTCACCCTTCACTCTTATTTAGTGGCTGTGAGGTTGAACACACCATACGTGAGCCTTCTGAAAATTTTGAAGAACCTATTGGAGAAGAAGAAGATCTTGTTTCACCTGAGGAACCTTCTTCACCTATTCAAACCATGGCTGAAACTAAAGTCAAGGGAGCCTTTCCCATTAGAGAGGCAGATGGGGAAACTAAAATAAAGAACATTAGCCCCTCAACCCTTCCACACTTCCATGGGCTTACCTCTGAATATCTTGACAAATTCATGTTCAAATTTGTTTCTTTCTATAGGACCTATGACTATGCCTCAGATGATCAAAAGTTTAAGCTATTCCCATCTATGCTTAAGGATGCAGCCTTGTGCTAGTTCATGGGTCTATCTGGTAACATCATCACTACCTGGGCATAGATGAAAGAGGCCTTCAACAACAAGTACAGGGAATATTGTAGGTCCAAGAAAACTAAATATGAGATATTCAGGATGACTCTAGGGCCCGATGAATCCCTAGAAGTCTATGAAGAGAGGTTTCTCTTAAACTATAAAAGATCCAACTGTACCCTTGGTCTCAGATCACTTAAACTAGTACTTCTCCAAGGGATCAAGGAGGAGGTGATAGAAGCCCTCAGTATGTTCTGAGGAGGATACATATACGAGTTGCCTTATGAGACAATCAAAATTGTCTTCAAGAACCATTCTAGGGTAGCTAGGAAGAAAGGTAGAGATGGCCAAGGTACAACCAATACCCCTTCCCCTTCCACCTCCATCAAGCATGAGATTGGAAATATGATGGAGGACTTCAAGAGTGACATGTTGCACACCTTTTCCTTGCAAATGGACACAATTTAGGTCAAGAGGAAGAAAGAGGAAGTAGAAAGGGCCTTGGCTGTATTTTTCCCTAGATGTGCTAGAAAAAACCCTAGAAATGAATTTCCATTAAATGTCGTATAGTTTTTCTAAGTCTGTGAGGAGAATCATGCCATAGACAAGTGTCCCTGATTACCTGGACTCAAAGTTGTATATCAAAGTGGGGAAGTTGTATATCAGGAGGGTATGCAAGGTGCACCTTACTCTTACTATCGCAATAATCATAATGCACCCATAAAATCCTGGTACACCCCCACTCCTCCATCCTAGCCTACACCTCCTACTTGGCCTTACAACCCTCTATATCATCCTCAGCCTGTGAACCAACCATTTCAGCAATATGTTCCTCAACAATCTTAGTGGAAAAACCCATCCCAAGGGTGGAGGCCTTAACATAATAAACCACCTGCTCTAATGCCTCCACCCCAACCTCAACCTTAGATTACTCATGCTACTCCACCCAAGTGGCCTCAGATGCCTGCATATCCCAATCCGAACCTGAACAACAAACATGCACAACAGGTTCATAGTGGATATACATCCTATCCAGCATATGTTGTGGAGATATAGGAGATTAATCTTGTGTTAGGAAGAGTACTCCTAGAAAAATTCCCTCCATATCCACCTATAGAGGTTGAGGAGGAAAATGAAGAAAGTAACACTCAGATCCAACAACATCATTTTCCTGAGCACTTGATCCATTCCCACTAGCACACCCCAAAGGAGATCAAACTTCTAGGAGAAATGAAAAAATCATTTGTAAATATACCCCTTCTCCGGGCCATTAAGGATGTCCCTATTTATAATAGGCTCATCAAGGAAAAGTGCTTCAAGAAACTTGGGATAAAGAAGAAAAATACCCCCACCATTAATGTAGTAGGACAATTGTCTAACTTAATGTTGGGAAGGGTGATCTTCCAAAAGTACCTGGATCCTCTGAGTCTAGTTGTAGATGTGCACATAGATGGTGTCATAGTCCACAATACCCTCTGAGTCCAGTTGTAGATGTGTACATAGATGGTGTCATAGTTCACAATACTCTGATTGATCTTGGGGTTCTCATCAAAGTTATGACCAAGTAAACTATGTTTAAACTCAACCTCCAAGTGAGTTTGAGGAAAACCACAATTGTTCTGCAACTTGCAGATCAGTCCACGGTAAATCCAGAAGGAATTTTTGAGGATGTTATAGTTTTTATTGACTCTTGGGAGTATCCTACATATTTCCTAGTTCTGCACCCAAAAACCAATTTCAATGGATATCCTCTCATCTTAGGGAAACCTCGGTTAGCCACTTATGATGCTTATATCAGTTATCGGACTGGAAACATGACCATTAAGAATGGGCCCTTCTCTAAACAACTGGTATTATATCCTCCAACCCAACCTTCCATTGATCAGGATCTACCTATATGGCTGGAAGTTGGAGAAGATGAAGTATACAACACTACCCCCATTTATACCATAGATGATGTTCTTAGAAGGGGGAAGATTGATGAAGATGAAATCATCAACCATGTCATTCAAAACCAGTCCCCTACTAATAGGCCACTTGAAAACCTGGTCAAGGAATCTAAAAGCCACCCTTGGATGGAATTGCACGCAGTCAATTCAACCTATGAAACCTCCAAGGTTGTGGAGTTCAGCCCATCTAGATATTTGAAAATTAACTCAAAACTCTTAGATAAAGAAGAAAAGTAGCCATGCCATCTTCTGAAAGAAAAACTAGATGCATTTTCTTCGGATTACAAGGATATGAAAGGGGTGCATCCCTCAGTATGACTACATCGTATCTACATTAAGGAAGGATGCAAGCCTGTGTGCCAACCCCAGAGACGGATGAACCCAGCTCTAAAGAACATAGTCAAGGAAGAAATGCAGAAATTGTTGGATGCAATTTTCATTTATTCTATATCACACAGTGAGTGGGTATCTCCTCTTATCATAGTACCAAATAGTAAATGAAAATGGTGAATATTTGCTGATTATCAAGAACTCAACAAAGCCACCAAGAAGGACCATTTCCCTCTTCCATTTATAGACCAAGTTCAGGATGGCCTTGCAAGAAAGAAGTTATTTCATTATTAGATGGGTTCAGTGGGAATAACCAGATCCAAATTAGCCCTAAATACCAGGACAAGACTATATTAACCTGCCCATGTGGTACCTTCACTTACCAAGTCCTACCCTTTGGGTTGTGAAATTTCCCAGCTACCTTCTAGAGAGTTGTCTTGAGAATTTTCTCTAAGTTTTTCCATGACTCAGTTGAAATCTACATGTATGATTTCACACACTATGGGGATGACTTCTAGGAAGCTCTCTCCAGAACAAGAAAAGTGCTGAGAAGGTTCATTGAGATTCATATCCCCATTATGTGAATGGAATGAATTAAATTTTTTGTGCTAAGTATCCAAATGATAATTAAATTGTGTGCATAAGGTTCTCTGAAGTTTGCAGGTGAAACAAATGGTTCTTTCTTAGTTAAATAGATTTTTGTGTGAGGTTAAAGAATGTAAATTTCTTTTATAAAATTATAAAACATTAAATAACATAGAAATAAACATCACATGTGACAATACTCAGCAAATTTGATGAAGCAGTTCACCCCTCCTAGGCTACATCTGCTGGTCCAGCTCCCAATGGCATGTCCCTCATATATTATTGCTCAAAAATGGTAAGTGCATGTGAATAAAATCCTAAAATGGTTTTTCTATCTATAAAAATAGCTTCAAAATGCTTGAATTAGTCAGGAATGACTATTCATTTGTAGAAAATAGAGAATGGATTCTCAATACATTGAAAACACCCTAGTGGCCCTAGTGGATCCTTGACCTCTCTTGATGCTAAACCTTCACAATATGACCTTTGATGGCTCTAAAGCCTCTGCCAATGTGTTCATAATGTCGATAATACCAAAAATTGGCTATTCACTCCTAAAAATTAGCTGAATATCCAAGGATTTATGGCCAAAACAAAAACTTCCCAGTCACACCTAAGAAAAATGCTCCAAAACTGGAGGAACTCCAGTTAGTTTCATCAATCTAGCACTGGCCACAGGATTTAGTGGTTTCACCATCCAAAACCACCAGTAGTCTGGCAGTTGCATTAAATGCCAATGGAGGTGGTCACATGTGAAACTACTGGCAGATGATCAGGGCAGTTACTACCACGTAGCCGTGATATTTAATGTCAAACTTCCAACCATGTGATAGGTTGAAAAATACGTCGTTGATTACGATTTGATGTTGCAGTTTGAGACATGGCCCCTGGTCCTAGGCATAGGGTCTCATGAAGTGGTGGTTGGCCCCTTTCTCCGCCAGCAGAAACCATTTCAAACAATAAATAAAACTTCTGCCCTTAACTGTTAACAACCTTCCCAGTGGCATAGAGGTTGGGCACTGTTGTGTGTGCGGGCAGGTCCCACGTTCGAAACTTGTAAACTCCAAACAACTTTTAATATGCTATTCCATCCTCTGGCCTGGGGCCATGTGGTAGCCTACAGGCAGACGACGTGGTGCCCGTTGATAGGCCCACAAAACCATAATATATATATATATATATATATATATATATATATATATATATATATATATTGATTTTTTTTTACAAAGTCAAATTGAGTCAAACTGTCATTTTTTGGAGTTTATTAGGCCTTTTCAAACCTTGATAACTTCTTCATATGACCTATGTTTTGTGAACCTTTCACAGAGCCAGAATCGCAGTGAAAATACCTTTCCAGTCGCTCAGGTTGCAAACACTTTTGAGCACTTTCATTTTTGAGCATTGTTTAGCAATGAACATGATCTCCTGATCACACCTCCCATTGGGAAGCTTTTGGGCTCCAAAAGCCTTCAATTATATGTTGAAAATGTGAGGGCACAACTCCCTCACCTTTTCCACTTCCATCCATCTTCTGTTACTTGGTTTGTTGCCCTTAAGCCCAATCTGAAGATAATCGACACTTACTCTGTTAGAATTGCATGTCCTCATGTCAAGGATGGCATTGTCCTTGAGCTCATCCAGAAATTATGGGGAGAAATATGCTATTGATGGCAGTTGAATATCACTCCCTTGATCAGAAATCAATGGAGTCTCATACAAACTTAAATTCTCCACATTTAAAACGGAATACATTTGCATATATGAAGGCAAATCAAGTTGAAATGCATTACTACCAACTTGTTTGAAAATCTTGAATGGACCATAACAAATAGGCTTTAGCTTTTTACCTTCTCCTTGCAGCCTTTCTCTGCTAATGTGAAACCATACCTCATCACCTTCTTGGAACTTGTGATCAACTCTATGTTTGTCATGCCTGTCCTTGTATTTGCTTTGACTTTTTTCAATATGTTCTTCAACTTTCTAATGAATAATATGAATTCGCTCAATGTACATGTGAGCTTTGTCAATTTCTCTATGACCATCAATTGAAACATCCTTCTCAAGAATGAAATTTGAAGGTGACTTTAGCAAATACCCAATACAGGCTTCAAAAGGTGAAGTATTTGTAGAAGAGTGCTTGGCCCAATTGTAAGCATGTTGAATGTAATGCAGATGCTCATCCCACAACATAGGATGCTTGCTGCAATAACCTCTCAAAAGATGCACAATGGTTCTATTCACTACCTCGGTTTGGACATCTGTTTGTGAATGAAAAGCAGTACTCTTTTTTCAATTTGGTGTCCATCATCTTCCATAGATTGGACCAAAAATTCCCAAAAAATCTAGAATCCATGTCACTAACAATAGAAGTATGAAAACCATAATGAACCCATACATGTTGAAAATATAATTCATCAGTTTTTTCAATAGTAATAGATTTATTACATGGCATAAGTATACACATCTTGTTGAATCTATCAACTACTACATAAAGATAATCATGTTGCTTTTTATACATAGGTAAGCCTCCAACAAAGTCCATAGAAACAATTTCCCATGGCCTTAATGGTACCAGTAATGGCATATATAACCCAAGATTCCTATTGCTATGCTTTCTTGTAGCACATAATGAAAAAACTCTAATGAAACATGAAACACTATCTACCATGCAAGGCCAATAACAATACCTATATAAATGTGCCACCTTTTTTCTTACCCCGAAATTTCTAGCAACAAGAGAAGAATGAGCTTATATCTTGACACTTAGTCTCTCTCCTTGTGGTATACACAACGTTCCCAATTGAAACAAAAAATTGTGATGCATGTGATAATCATTCTCTTCAATTTTATTCCCTTCACTGAAGTTAGCATATGCATCCTTAAAATCAACATCAAATGCATATTGTTCTATGTAAATCTCATTGACAATAGAATCATTCTTTAGAAAAGTAGAAGAACTAATAATAGGCCTTGAAAGAATATCAACAACTTTATTGAGAATGCCTTTCCTGTACCTTATTACCAAGTGAAATTGTTGTAGGAAACCCATCCATCTGAAATGCCGTGATTGCTACAATTTACTTTGTGACTACAAGTATTGTAATGGTTGGTGATCAGTATTTACAACTGTCTCTTTACCCATCAAATAATGTTTCCACTTTTTGACACTTTGAACCAATGCATACAACTCCTTATCATATGTAGGATAATTAACTACAACACCATTAAATGTCTCAGAATGAAAAGAGATAGGCTTACCATGCTGTAAGAGAACTGCACCCATGGCATAATCACTAGCATCGGTCTGAAACTCAAATGGATGTCTCAAGTACGGTAAAGCAAGGACTGAAGCTGAACTGATCCTCTCTTTCAAATATTCAAAAGCTTTCTATTGTTTTCCTCCCCATTGGAAAGCACGTTTCACACTTGTCAGCAATAAAATTTCTCCAATATTGAGTTACACCCAAAAAACTTCTTACCTCTGTAATGGATTTGGGAGTAGGCCAATTCACAATGGCTTCTACTTTAGAAGGATCAATCTCAATGCACCTCCTCCTACAACATGTCCCAAATATAACAAAGAAGTCTTTCCAAATTCACACTTAGACATCTTAAGAAATAATTTCTCTTTCCTCAAAACATCAAGTACTTTCTTAACATGCATGATGTGCTCTTCTCTAGTTGTGCTGAAAATCAAGATGTCATCTAAGTAGAATATAACAAAATCATCAAGGAATGAACACAAAACATCATACATAACACGCATGAAAGTTGTAGGTGCATTACACAAACCAAAAGGCATAACTAGCCACTCAAAGAGTCCTTGTTTGGTTTTGAATGTAGTCTTCGAAATATCACTTTCTGCAATTATATCTTGATGGTATCCACTACGTAAGTCTAACTTAGTGAAAAATTTAGCATCTTTCAGCTGATCTAAAAAATCATCTATCCTTGGGAGTGGGTAATTTTTTTTTACCGTAATATTGTTCAAAGCTCTGAAGTCCACACACATATGCCAAGTTCCTTCTTTCTTTGGAACCAACACTATCGGTGACCCACATGGCGAAGTGCTTGGTATTATGAGTCCCTTGTCCAAAAATTCTTTAGTTTTCCTATTTATTTCAGAATTCTCCATGATAGACATGCGGTACATACGTATGTTTGGAAGAGGACAATCTTGTTGCAACTTAACCTCATGTTGAATCTCCCTTTGAGGAGGAAAACGTGTTGGCTCCTGAAACATCTCATGATGTGCATAAACTACATAATATAAATATAATTTTAAATTGGAATCAAAATATTCAAATGAATCATGTTTCACATCATCTTTAGGCTTAATCATAAGAAGTACGAAACTCTTACTAGAATTCACTAACCTTTTTACCTGTCCAGCATTTACCATCACAATGTTTGTCTTCTTGCGATGTGCTCTAACAATAAACTCCTTGCCATATTTGAATAGATGATACTTGTTCTCATGGTGATATAAGATAGCTTTCCTGTCATATAAATAATGACTTCCCAAAACAATTCCTGAAATATCAAGCAGAACAACATCTAATTCAACCGTGTCAATAAAATGTGCAGTAATTGCAAAGCGCAATATACACTTCTTTGAAACTTGTAAATTTGCATCCTTACAAATGCAACCAAGTGGATATGGTTTTGGATGTGGAATGGTCTCAAGATTTAGTTGCTTGAATAATTATTTATAGATAAGGTTAACTTGTGACTCACTATCAAACAATGTGTCAATTTTATATGTTTTGAAATAACCCTCACATGAAACAATTCAATTATTTATTCTTCATTTGGAGGTTGTACATGAGAGTTTGAAGTACTAGTACTTGGTTTAGTTTTAGTTTCATTTCCCTTCATGTTCTTCAAGGCTTCAATTCTAGTTTCGTCACCTGAATCATCGCCTAAGTCTTGTTGTGTAGTAGCTACAGTTTTCTGTTTCCCTTTGTTTTTGTTAAATTGGGCTCTCTTTCCAGGATGTAACTTCCAATAGTTTTTCTCTTCGTCGCCTTCTCTTGAAAAATGTTTACAAACCACTTTCTCTCCCTCTTTATTGACAGATGCATTCCTTTTTCCTTGTCCTTTTAAGGTTTTTTCTTTCTTTTCCCCCTTTAAAGGCTTTCTCCTACCCTCTTCAAAGTGTTTTTCCCTCTAGCCTCTAAATGTGTGGCTTAAACACAAACCTCATCTAGACTAGAAGGATTGAACATAAGGATATTATTTCTAAGGTAGCTATGTAAGCCTCCTATATACTTCAGCAAAGTGTCTTTAATCTACAAATCTACACCTAATAAGAGAGCTCTTCTCCTAAATTCTTGGGTGTAGTCTTGTACATTTTGTCCCTTAAGTTGTCTGAAATTTTTCCAATTCATGATATCTTTCTGTAAATGAGATAATGGATAAAAATTTTGTTTTATTGCAGTAATGAAATCAGCCCATGATAAAATAATCTTACCATGATTTTTATCAACTCCTTTGTCTTGGCTTCCCACCAAACAAGTGTTGCACCTTCCATTCTCAAAGAAGTTAGCTGAATTTTAATGTCATCATCATGAAGGTTCTGGATTCTCAAATAAACCTCCAATTTCCTAATCCAATTGTCAATTTTTTCTGCATTGACTTCACCATTAAACATTTTCAATTCAAAATTAACATTAAGTTTTAAAAAATGACTTTTACCAGTGTTCTTTGAATTGTGAGATTGATTCATCGAAGTAGAGGATGAGGATGATGAGGATGAGGATGAGGATGAGGATGGTGGATCTCCATTTTCTCCATTTTCCTTCTTTGACTTATCTTCATCTTTCTTTCCTTCTGAAGACCCCTCTCCTTCCTTGTGAAGTTTATACCTTCTCCTTCAAGTTTCTCATTTCTTTCTTGATAAATAACTCTCACCATTTCAGTCAAGTCAAGGAATGATTTCCTGAAAAGCCTTTCTTCCTCCTTGGGATCAAGTTCTTCAGGAATTTATCCTTCTCCTGAAGTCATGCTTATGGCTTCTCCTGCTTCTCTTTGAGGTGAAATTTAAGGTTGATAGAATGGCACTCTTGCCCTCCCTGACTGAGGATTTCTTTGATCTTTCACCAATTGATCTTATCCTCTCTTAAAATTTAGCCTAGTAAGCATTAAAAATCTTGAAAAATATTAAACAAAGTTTTCACAATAAAAATACAAAGAGTAAAACTCTAGTCTATGATACCAACTTTATCTAAATGGAATGTATTAATTTTTCTGTGATAAGTATCCAAACAGTAATTAAATTGTGTGCATAAGCTTGTATGAAGTTTGCAGGTGAAACAAATGGTTTTATCTTAGTTAAAAAGATTTCTGTGTGAGTTTAAAGCATGTAAATTGCTTGTATGACACTATACAACAGTAAATAACATATAAATAAACATCACAGGTGACAATACTCACCAAATTTGATGAAGCATTTTACCCCTCCTGGGCTACATCTGATGGTCCAACTCCCAATTGCATGTCCCTCATATATTATTGCTCAAAAATGGTAAATAAATGTGAATAAAAGACTCAAATGGCTATTCTTTCTATAAAAAAAGCTTCATAATGCTTTAATTAGTCAGGAATGACTGTTCATTTGCATAAAACAAAGAATGGATGCTCGATACACTGAAAACACCCTAGTGGCCCTAGTGGCTCCTTGACCTCTCCTGAAGCTAAACCTGCACAAGATGGCCTCTGATGGTTATAAAAACTCTGCTAATGTGTTCAGAATGTCAATATTACCCAAAATTTACTATTTAATCCTCAAAATTGGTTGAATATCCTAGGAGTTATGGCCAAAACAAAAACTGCCTAGTCACACCTAAGAAAACTCCTCCAAAACTGGAGGAACTCTAGTTAGCAATATCAATCTAGCACTGGCTACTAGATTTAGTGGTTCTACCATCTGAAACCATTAGTGTTTTGGTAATTTCATTAAATAAAAATGGAGGTGGTCACATCTAAAACTGCTGGTGGATGATCCGGGCGGTTACTGCAACGTAGCCATGATATTTAATGTCAAACCGCCCACCATGTGACAGGTTGGAAAAGCCACTACCGGTTATGGTTTGATGCCATGGTTTGAGACGTGGCCCTTGGTCCTAGGCGTAGGGTCTTGTGGAGTGGGGCTAGCCCCATTTTTCTACCAGCAAAAACCATTTCAAACAATAAATAAAACTTTTGCGCTCGAAGGTTAAAAACTTTCCCGATGGCATAGTGGTCGGGCGTTGTTGTGTGTGTGAGTAGGTCCCGCGTTCGAAACCCGTTAGCTCCAAAAAACTTTTAATATTCTATTCCATCCGCTGGCATGGGGCCACATGGTAGCCTCTGGGCAGGCCACATGGTGCCCATTGATAGGCCCATAAAACCATAATAATATATATATATATATATATATATATATATATATATATATATATATATATATATATATATATATATATATATATTGAACTTCTTTTTACAAAGTCAAATTGAGTCAAACTGTCATTTTTTAGAGTTAATTGGGCCTTTTAAAACCTTGATAACTTCTGCATACGACCACTGTTTTGTGAACTGTTTGTGGTGCCAGAATCGTAGCAATGAGAGCTTTCTAGTAACTTGGGTTGCAAACACTTTTGAGCACTTTCATTTTTGAGCATTTTTTTAGCAATGGACATGATCTCCTAATCACTCCATGAGCCTAGAAAAGTGTGAATTCCTGAAAAGAGAAGGAATTGTATTGGGGCACTCAATCTCCCAAGTAGGAATACAGTTGGACCCAAACAAAATCACCATCGTCAAAAGGGCACCTGCTCCTAAAAAGTAGAGATATGTCAGTAGTTTCTTGGTGTTAGCTGGATATTATAGAAGATTCATCAAAGACTTCAGCAATTTTTCCTTGCCACTATTTGGTTTGTTGGCCAAGGATTTTGAGTTCACTTGATCCCGTCTTTATCAAGAATATTTTGAGCTCATTAAGGGAAAGTGGACTGCTGCCCCCATTCTCCAAGGTCAAAATTGGACTCTGCCCTTTCACATCCATACCGATGAATCAAAAAAAGTTGTGGGGGCAACATTGGGGTATTTAGAAGACAAATTACCTTTTGCAATATATTTCATCAGTAAGAACTTTTCCAAGGCATAACTCGATTACATTGTCACAGAGAAGGGGATTTTATCCATTGGCCATGCTTTAAACAAATTTAGACATTATGTCACTGGTTATCGGACCTTTGTACACACTAACCATGTAGCCATCAAATATTTAATGAAAAAACCAGATGTTAATGCTAGAATAATTAGATGGTTGTTACTATTACAATAGTTTGAGCTAACCATTGTTGATAAATCTAGAAAGGAGAATATTGTTGCATATTTTTTATCCAGGTTAGCTCTATCTACAGATGAATAAGGAATGGTGGATGACTAGCTTCCAGATGAAAATATCTTCACTATCTTAGGACTCTCACCATGGTTTACTGACATAGCTAACTACTTGGTTGCTAAAAAGTTCGCTCCTAATCTCTCAGTCAAGGACAAAAGCAAGATCATCAGGAAATGTGCCCCTTTCACATGGATTGGGGGAAATCTCTTCAAGCTAGGCCCTGACCAAATTATCAAAATATGTGTGAGGGAGGAAGAAGATTTACAAGTAGGATACTATTGGCATGCCCTTCACCAATATGTCAGAAGATACACTAACAGGTGTGACCAATGCCAAAGGATGGGGAAACCTACACAGAGGGATGAGATTCCTTTTCACCCTCAAGTGGCTCTTGAGCCATTTTAAAACTAGGGCATGGAATTCATTGGACCTATTGATCCACCATCTGGCCAGAAAAAGTATATTATAGTCTACACTAACTACCTTAAAAAGTGGGTTGAAACAAAAGCTTTGAAGGTAGCAACCAAGGAGAAAGTAGTAGAATTTCTAAGAGAGAATTTGTTTTACAAATTTGGTTACCCAAGAGTGGTAGTCACTAATCAGGGGGCACAATTCACATCTCATATCATTGAGAATATTATGATGAGGCACAAGATAAATCATAAGACTTCAAAGCCTTGGAGAATATCCTCACCAAGGTTGTGAGTAGTAGAAATTTTTTTTTGGGTAGACAGATTGGTAGAAGCTACTTGGGCCTACAAGACTACATGGAAAAAACACCAAGACTGATGTAAAACTACTTTATAGTTAATGTTTTGCTAGTTTCATTTCAGATATAAACTTTTCTTTCCATTGTTTTACTTATCCTTCATGAGTTTTTTTATGAACTTGTGATTGGAAAACAGTGTAATTAGTGAAATTATGAATTTTTGATAAGCTTAAAAAGCATAATTTTAAGTGATTGAATAGAAGCAATAGTAAACACAACATGCACATATACCAGAGCTTAACATAGAGAATTTTGGTAAAGGAGTTCACCCCTCCTTGGCTACATCTCCTTGGTCCAGCTTCGTAGTGTGCCCTTTGTATTAGCTTCAAGTATACTCAAATTGTTGTTACAAGTTTCAAAACCTCTTGTAACCTATTCAAATGAGTTTATAAAATCATAATCTCCAAAAAATGACTATTTTTTTGTTATATTTGGACTCTGGATGCTTTGGCAATGACCCCAACACCTGTTGGCCCTAGCCTTCAAAAATCTTCAAATGTACTAAAACACATGTAGATCACCTTTTCTCCCTCTGCAACCTCCTCCATTGAGTTCCTAGCATGCAAAGTAGCCAGGAATGACTTTTACTGAGCTCAATTTGGTCAAAAATTGAGTGATTTATGACCAAAACTGCTTTTGCCCCAATTTCTCCTCCAAAATTGGAGAAACTACCAGTTACAATTCTAAAATTACCCTTCCTGCCAAGTTTGGTGCACCCTCCGAAATTTCCGCGAACATAAAATTTGGCTTAATTAGCACTAAGCAATACTTATCGGCGAATAAACATGGATTAATTGAATAAGAACATTGTATGGTTAATATTGGTTTAACGTGGTTAAACCACGTTTTAATGTTAATTAAACTACATTAATCTTCGTCGGTCATTTGGCTCTGGCTCTCAGTCTTCAGGCTTTGGCCATATGGGGAGGGGGATGGCCCATGGGGTTGGCCCCCTCCAACCCCCAACCATCAGATGATGTTAATTAAAATGTGTGCAAACAACCTATGGGTTAAGAAACATCAAGTAGGCAAGATGGTTAGGCGGTCGGTTGGTTGGCGTGAGGTTAGGAGTTCGACCCCCACTCAACCTCATCATTTTGCACGAAGCTATAATATAACTTCGACTACCAAATTTAGAGCTTCTGCCAAGTTTTGGCCTTCGCTAGGTTTAGTTATATAACCCTCTATATATAGTTGAACTCTACCATACTTGTCACCGCATCCAAATGTAGGGCCGCTCCACCTCCTAGTTAGCATCACCTCCAGATTTGGTAAATGCTACCGAATAGTGGGTTTTAAAATTATATATATACATATATATATATATATATATATATATATATATTGCCATACTTGTCACCACATCCAAATGTAGGGCCGCTCGACCTCCTAGTTAGCATCGCCTCTAGATTTGGTAAATGCTGTCGAATAGTGGGTTTTAAAATTATATAGATAGATATATATATATATATATATATATATATATATATATATATATATATATATAGAATAACGCCACCATATGACTAGGATTCAACTGAAAATTTGACCATAAAGTAAATCCCCATTCATAAATAAATTTTGAGATCAACCTCAGGGTTAGAAGTTGGCCAACCAGAGAGGCCATGTGGTGCCCTCTAGTTGGGTTATACTCCAGCCTTAAAAAAACAAAATCGAATTCCAACTTAGGAAAGATATTGGAGGTCATTGAACGTTTTCTTTCTTCACTTGACCCAGCTAGTGAATATGAAGACTACACTTGTCACAATGTCACTAGCTACAATTTGGAGAATATTCCTACAATGCTGAATGTACCTGCCACATCAGCATTGTACCTCTTTTGCTAATTTTTTGCATGTTTTGGAAAACGAACAACAGATGATAACTCATTCATATGAACTTGGATTTTTATGAAATGAGTTGCGCCAGAATCCTGGCGATGAACTCTATCCGATCATTCAAGTTCAAAGAAATTTTGAGAACTTTGAAATTTTAGCAAATTTTAGGCCCTGATCCAAATTGTGATCACACCTTCCCACTAATGGGCTTTTGGACCCAAAAAATCTCATAATTATCTTCTTGAGCTTGAGCACTATTCTACTTTGAAGATATATCAACTGATTTTACTTGACAATTCCCTTGACATGTCTTACATCACAACTACCTATGTATCTCACCCATGCTCTCTGGCTATTGTTGAACCACTTCAACATCACTGAATATTGTTGACTAATACATAAACAAATATACCAAATTGACCTCTATGTGCTTGGAAAACTGTTAACCTTACCACTGAGAATGAATTCCCTCTTGCAACAAAGGCATACAAGCTTCTTCTTGTAAATCCTCTTATCCAAATTAAACTTGCAATATGAGTGAACTCTTGGTGTCAACACAAGTGTAATATTCCCAAATGGGAAAAGCAACAATAGTTGAACACAAAATGGAAATCGTAGCATAAATCAATGCATAAATATAGGAGACCAATATGGAGCCACTTTATTCAACAAATCATCAACAAGTAAACATACCACATGGAGGCACAAATCATACAATAGGAGCAAACAAGCCTCCAATGAATAAACCCTCTCCAAGTGAGGTGCTGCTAATAGACAAAAATGCTGGAGAGCTGCTACAACGCAGTCATAAAGAGCACAACTAGAGCATATGAACATACAATGATACAAAATGGCTGATATATGCCTCAAGAGATAATATACATGAAGATCAAGGCTCTATGTCAACCTCGCAATAGAACCCAAGAGGGTTTATGGAAAATAGAACAAAATACAAGAGGTGAACCAAATCTCTATGGTTGAAGTTTCACCGCAAATAAATAACTGGAAAGATGTGGTTGATCTGATGTAGCATAGAATGAGGCCTCCTCCCAATAGACTCTCTAGGTGAAAGGTTGATCCCTTCACTGGAAAAACCATCTCCCCAAATGGTGTATTGAAACCACCCCTGCAACTCCTCCCTAAAATAACATGGTCCAATACTAAAACTGCACTTTAGGGGCCAATAATAATGTGTTCTGGTGCCAAATGCTGCAAATAAGCTCAGGGGCCTTCTTACCTGGCCTCCCAATGGAAGGAAACCTTCCTCCACTAAAATCTACCTCAAAAATCACCCAAATCAAATCTCCACTACTACACCCTGCAAGACAGCACAACCCTCTACAGAAATTGCACTATAGTAGAAAGATGGAACTTGGCCTGATGTTGCAATGTGGAAATGTAGTGCAAATACTTCTCTTGAGTGGGCAATCAAATTCCACTGAGTATGAAGGTGGGATTCCCACTCGGGAACACCCTTGTGCTAAACATCATTGCAGTCTTTGTTAAACAATTGAAGAGAGGAACTAGTCATACATACCATAGAAAAAATAATAATCCAGGCATGCCTTCTATGGCTGCCATCCCCTTCCTTATATGCTTGGTGAGCTACCTCACCTTGGGCCCCACTCATTAAAGCCACTACTTCCATGCATGGAGTCTCCCTGCAAAATTGCATTGTCCCTCAATGAATGCCACTCCTTCCATACCAGCGCTACTGATTTTCTCAAAGTTGACCTAGTCTACATGCTCCAGCCCCTTTTTTCACACAAGGGTTCTTAATCAATCTATTAAGATGATCTCCATTGACATTAGCAGTGATTGTATTCCTACTCAGGAGATTCATGGGTCTCCATGCCCTCTTACACTTCTAACTAAGAAGAAAAAATAAAATTTAACATTCCAACTAGCTTAAAGCTAATTGGGAATATTATAATCCTCCCCTCCCAAATGTTGCTTTCCCTCAAGAAATTATAAAGTTAAGTGTTGCAACTCTTCTCCTTCTTCCTTGGTAACACCTTTATATGATAAGCTCTCCTCATAAGACAATTGTCTCCCAATCAATCCCTCCATGAAATTCTCCTCCCAGGTACTCATGAGATGCTAATGACTCACCTCATAAGGAAACAAAAGATCCAATGTAGCAATCATGGTTTTACCAATGTTCTTGATGAAGCATGAAGTATAAGAAATATGGAGAATCTCACTCCCAAAGGGCACATTCAGTCCTTACATCCTTCCCCCAATCATGCCCACAATAAGGATAAGGACATCATCAATGTATGGGATCATAATCAAGGATACATAAGCTTCCATATGTAATACTGGTGGAGGATCATAGTTCCACATGTGGAACCAACACATTATGTCTCCTGACTACCTCAGAACATGATATAATAAGTGGTTTCCCCACCACTTACTTTCTTCCATAGTCTTCTCACATTCTCTGAGAAGGTGAGTAATGTTTGGTGCCAATGGAGTACACCCTTAATGATATGTCATCTCCCTAAATCCTCCTAGGGAGTGGCCATTCTCAAGACTATTTATGGCCCCAAGTTTACCATGAAGTTTATAAGGAAGAATTCCCCCAGTTGGAGCAATGGCCTGCACATGTATCATAAAGGAATGCAAATATTCATCACGTAAATCATTATGCATAAAAACATGATCCTTACCATATACTTTGATCATACTAATGGAGTGGCTCATAGATAGATCCCCTCTCATTCCCAAAGAGGAAAGAGGTGGATGTGATAACTCCGTCAAAGAGTTATGTCTCTCCTCCATCTCCACATGATCCATGCATCTCCTCAAATGCTGATATATCTCCTCTTCAAAGCCTTCCCAAGTATATCCCTCCATGATGGTATGGTATTCTCTCATGGAATAAGTGTGGCTGAAGAGAAATTCTTCATGTGCTGCTTATAACAACTTCTCCTTGAACTTGGATGCTCTAGATAACAAGGTACTACTCTGATAGTAGATGACCCCATCTCTTACTAAATATCCCTCATGTAATAGTTGGTCATCAAGTATCATGCATGTAAAAATATCCTTGGAGTAATCCACCAATATCTGGGATTTCCAATAAGGATATATCCTCTATATTTACAGCGTTGATGATCTATCATGTAAAATATATGTCATTTGGATTCCCCCTTATTTGACATCTCCAATGCCAAAGTCACATACTAGGATGCTTCTATCCTCCCTCTACTGCTCCTCCTCTATCTTCTCATGCTCAAGTGAAGGTTGAATCCTTTGGGGGTTAGTCTTCCATGGGAAGCTATCACCCATCCAAAACTTCCTAAGTTTGGCCAATGCATGCATGAGTGGCCACCATCCTCTACCATGTGTGGAAGATTTCTCTCCAAGTGAGAATATATTTTGAGCCCCCAAAGTCAAGGAGTAGCCTCCTTGCACCATGATGGTGCCATCCTCCATCCCTAATAATCCTCTCTCAGTGCAAGATGTGGGGTGAGCATCGGTAATTATGATATTGGGAGAATGTCTCCCTCCTCCTTGAGCCTACCCAAGACTCTCTGTGTTGTACCATGACCTCCCAATGTTCCCACTCCTCCTGGATTTATGAGTGGTGCAACATGTTGTGAGACATTTATCACCAACTTCTAATTAGGTGGCCTACCAGGTGGAATGCCACTAAACATGATGTCTCATGGGACAAATTTATCTTCATAACTGATGGGACTATTATGTCCTTGCTTCCACTACACAAATCCAACTCTGTTTTCTTTGTGGAAGATGTCTGTGAGGGATATGTGTGCATGCCTCTAATCATATGATGTTTTCCACTCTTTATGTCCATCCACTCCATCTACAAAGTCTCCCAACCTGTGGTGACCTTCGCCAAAGTAATCAAACACTATGCACCCAATATCACATTGGTGTTAGGTATGTCAACAGCAAAAAAGTGATTAGTCAATGTATATGCCCCCATGGTGGCAGTTAAATATGGAACATATTGCATGCACTGCATAGTTATAGCTCTTGGGACCAAAAATGAAAATCCTTCAAAATCATTAGTGGGTATTGCCTTTCTCTGCACTATTTAGGCATCAATAAAGTTGTGGGTATCCCCACTTTCAATCAAAACTGAAACCCTCTGATCCTGAATGGAACCTTGAACCCTCAAGGTCAAGTACTTGGGTAATCCTCTTAATTATGCAAGTGCCTCTCCAATTGGAGCAAATGCTCCATTCCCACCTCTTGGTGGTGGTGGATCCTCTCCTGCTATCCCAGCACTATGACCACCTTCTTGTTCCTCTTATTCTTCCTCCTCATCACCCGAAAAGACCTCTATATAGTGTACCTTTCCTGTTGCACATCTATGTCTAGGTGCCCATGATTCTTGGCATGTGAATCAAAGCTTCCTTCTCCTCAAGTCTCTTTGGACATCATTACTAAGAGGTACTTTTTTTTTACTCTCCTTAGAAGGATGAGCCTTCTAATATTTTCCCTTTGATGGAAAAGTGGGCTTTTGCTGAAATGTTTCCTTTTCTCTTGGAAATGCATCTTGTAGATCTCTAGCCCTTTCAATGGCATCTTGAAGGGCATTGGGTTTGGTAGGTTTAATCAACCCATGTAGAGGTTTTTATATCCCATCAGTAAACATATAAACCCTTCTTGCTACAGATAAATCAGGAACCATAACATAATGTTTTAGAAATTTAGAAAGATAAGTTTTTGGATTACCTGATTGTTTGAGCATAGTTATTCCAATGAAAGGTGCCTCCAGGTCTCTCCAATCAAACCTCTCCACCAACCTCCTTGTGAACTCTGAATATGCAGTCACATTGGCATGACCCAATGTAGAAATTCCATGAAACCACCAATCATTTGCTTCACCCTCAAGGTGCAGCGCTGCTATTTTGATGGCCTCCATCTTTGGTACTTAGTTAATCTGGAAGTAGATGTCTAGCTTCTCTAACAATGATTTGGCAGTGCATTTTGATGACCCATCAAAATTGGGTAATAAAAATCTGCCCATAGTCTGGTGAAGATCATGATTCTATATGAATCCTCCACCTCTATTGTGATGCCAAGGTATCCTATTGTCCTTGATATGACAGAACCATTGAAAGCTCAAATGGTCCTTGAATCTCTAAGATTGAGACTTATACTCAATAAAGGAGTCTTCAATAGTTTCTTGTTCTTGAAAACCTCCATTTCCCGTTGCTAAAAATGTAGGCATTGTAGAGCATTGGAAGCCTGCTGCTTTACTAGTTGATCACTCCAATGATGAGAAATGTCAGATCCTTCTCCATGTAGAAACCCTCTAGGGGATTCTTTGTGAATATCCATCCTCATCTCCTTTATTTCTCTTGCAATGTCTTGCATAGTTCGAAGAAGAATTTTAGGGAACTCCTTTTCATCCTCCTCTCCTGATATGGGAGTTTTTCCGTTGTCTTCTTTATCATCTGTATAATCATACCTCCGGTTTCTTCTTTTGAGATACCTCTTCTCTGTATCTGTGAGAGGATCTCCTTCTTCTGATGAAATATTATTGGCTTAATAAGTATAGGTTGAGCCAAGATTATACTTTGATACCACTGTAATATTCCCAAATGGAAAAAGTAATAATATTTGAACACAAAATGGAACTAGGAGTGTAAATCAATGCATAAATATAGGAGATCAATATGGAGCCACTTTATTCAGCAAATTAGTAGCAAATAAACATAATATATGGAGGCACAAATCATACAATAGGATAAAACAAGCCTCCAATGAATAAACCCTCTCCAAGTGAGGTGATGCTAATAGAGAAAAATGTCAGAGAGATGCTACGGTGTAGTCATAAAGAGCACAACTACAACATATGAATATTAAATTATACAAAATTTCTGATATATGCCTCAAGGGATAATATACATGAAGATCAAGGCTCTATGTCAACCTCCCAATAGAACACAAGAGGGTTTCTAGAAAATACACCAAGATACAAGAGGTGAACCAAAGCCCTAGGGCTAAAGATTCACTGCAAATAAATAATTGGAAATATGTGGCTTATCTAATGTAGCGTATAATGAAGCCTCCTCCCAATAGACTCTCCAGGTGAAAGGCTAATCCCTTCACTGGAAAACCATCTCCCCAAATGGTGTAATGAAAGCACCCTTGCAACTCCTCCCTAAAATTACATAGTCCAAGAATGAAACTGTGCTATAGGGGCTAATAATAATGTGTTCTGGTGCCAAATGTTGCAAATAATCTCAAGGGCCTTCTTAGCTGGCTTGCCAATGGAAAGAAACCTTCCTCCACTAAAATCTAGCTCAGAAATCACCCAAATAAATTATCCACTGCTACACCCTGCAACACAACACAACCGTATGCATAAATTTTACTATAGTAGAAAGATGGAGCTTGGAATGATGCGAGAATGTGGAAATTTAATGCAAATACTTCTCATGAGTGGGAACTTGAAGTCCCCCGAGGATGAATTTTGGATTCCCGCTCAGGAACACCCTTTTGTTAAACAACGCTATAGTCTCCACTAAAAAACTGAAGAGAGGAACTAGTCATACAGACCATAGACAATATAATAATCCAAACATGCCTTCTATTGCTGCCATCACCTTCCTTATATTCTTGGTGAGATTCCTCACCTTGGGCACCACTCATTAAAGCCACTACTTCCATGCATGGATTCTCCCTCCAAAACTGTGTTGTCCCTAAATGAATGCCACTCCTTCCATACTAGCATTGTTGATTTGGTCAAAGTTGACCTAGTCTACATGCTCCAACCCCTTTTCACACAAAAGGGTGCTTAATCAAGCCATTAAGATGATCTCCATTAACATTAGCAGTGATTTTATTCCTACTAAGGAGATTTATGGGTCTCCATACCATCTTATTCTTCTAACTAAGAAGCAAAAAAAAATTAATATTCGAACTAGTTTAAAGCTAATTGTGAATATTACAACAAGAAACTAGCTTGTTCTGCAATGGCTACAAAGCACTTTCCATCTTGTCCACTTCTCACTGAATGGAAATCAAGATTCCTACAACATCTTGTCACAAGAACACACAATGAATCTTGAAAAGAAAACATTATGCAAGAATTGAAATGACGACCACCTCGTTTTTTCTCCTTCCAAACAATGATTGTCACCTCCTATAACATCAAGTACATGGCGATCTTCTTGCACATTGGTGTATCCAATATCGACTCACAATTGACAAAAAACATCGACTAAAACATAATTCGATCAACATAATCGACAAACATAGTCGAAAAACAACATGCGACATCAACAACACAAGTTGACATGAAATGTGCAACACAAATGACATAAATTGATGTGAAGTGTGTGAGACACAAACGACACTAGTCGATAAAAATATGTACATCACAATTGACATAAATCGATATGAAATGTGTGCGACACAATCAACACAAGTTGATAAACATATGTACAACACAATTGACACAAGTCAACGTTCCAAGATACATATTGACAACAGTCATGCATGTATCTAGTTAAAATGAACTTATCACAAGTCCTCTATTTACATATAAAAAATCTCATGCATATGTACACTCTTCAAATCTCTCTTTTAAGTACAAAAAGGTACATAAACCCAAAACATATGAGTGATCATAAGAGCTGAACTGGATGGTAAATTGCTGCAACATAAATGAGTGACATACCCATCTTTTACAGCATCTTACAAAAAGAAATGCCTTCAACATAATATAATTCACATGCAATTTTGCATCATACAAGTTGTAATAATATGTTGTAGCTTGTCATACTTAAACAGAAGTTCATGCATAAATAAGGCTGAAATTTGCATCTATGTACAAAGGAAATGCGTCCCTTACTTGGTCAATAAATCAAGCCATTTCTTACCAAACCACTTCAATGGCGATTTTTCCTACTGAAAATCCTCTTCTTGTGAATCATATTAACTCACATCGATGATGGAATATCCTATTCCATTCTCACCAGTATTTTTATCCACTTTCTTCAAATTTTTGGGATGAGTGGTTGGATGCAGTGTCCAACATCAGGCAATGAGATGTCCCTTCTTCTGACAATAAGTGAAAATATTTTGCATCTTTTGTTCAAGTCACCTTTGCTTTGACTATTTATTGTATGCTATCATTCTCTTCCAGCATCTTGAAACTTGATGGTTATACAAACCATAATATGAAAAACAAATTTTTCTCCCATTCATGCATGAAAATTTGTCTTGCTTAACATAATCATAAAAAACATGATTATAGGCAGAATTATACCTTGAATGTTGCTTTGATTGTTCATCTTTTTCTCCTTCTTGAGAAGATTAGCTTCAAGTGGTTCCAGATCTCTTTTGAAGACCAAAAAAAATGTTCATGTCCTCGGAACTATCACAACTCTCTTTTTCGCCATAAGCTACATGTCTACTAGGATATTGCTGCAACATAGGATAAAAGGAAAAAGAATAAAAATATCTATGCACTTATATGTTTTTATGTTTTGGAGGTTATAGATTAAAGATGTTTTTTGAGATATTGAGGAGTAGTTTCTCTTCATTTATCCTTTTTCTCTGCTTTCACACTCCATGAACCACTCCAACATATACCCCTTCATCTATTTCCCCTCAAATAGGCAAAAATTTCATTTTTTTCTCTAAACTGTAATTTCGACAGGAAAGTCGAGTACCTACAGGATTCCTGTATGACTACAAGAAACTCTTGTAAATTCTAGGGGAAACATATTCATGAAGGAAGAAGCTCTCTCAAGGGTTTTCTAACTTCAAGGATAGCATGATAATTTATTTTTTTCCTATACCTACCATTCCCAAACCCATGTTTCAATCCATGCACAAGGATTCACTCTCTAAACCCTATGTTGCACCATTAGTAGCGAGATCATCTAAAACATGGCATGAGACCCATTCACTCGCCTATCTTGGAATCCATTCATTCCATGACTCCCTCCATATCCTCCATGAACAATTTCCCTCCATTTCTAAGAAAACCGAAGAAAGAAGAGGCAAGGAAAGGACTTCTACTGGAATTAGAAAGTTTCCTGTAGAAAATCTGTGTGGCACAACAAGGCCAAAAGATGAAGGAAAGTCGATGAGGATGACTCCAAAATACAACCAGCAGACTCTAGGAGGGAAAGAGCACCAACCATGGCACCTGAAGACCTCCATGCAACACCTGCAAAGAAAAAAAAAATATTAAGCAGGTCACTCAGAAAAAGTTGTTCACTCAAAAAACAAATAAGAAGTAAAAATACATTAGATAATAGACGATGGATACAACCACCAACTCCACCTCCTTGCACCAACTCATTCAGATCCACACCATCACCAGGTAGGCTCAAGTATGGCCCCTCACCTCTCGCTATGCATTCATAATGACAAAAATGATTTAATGTCAAGTTTTAGAAATTTAAAAGGCAAAAAGGTGGCTAGTTAACTTGGCCACCTTTGTAAAGTTAAACTGGAGGAAAAGTTAAAGTACATGCTACCTAGGCAAGTCAAATCAAGCCAAGAGGGAGTGAATTGGTATGAATAGGTTGATTATGAGTCTCAAAAATCATTAATGGGAGTGGGACCAATAGTCTCAAAGAGGAAAAATCATGTTAAGTACGAGTCAGAAAAAATGCTCCAAATTTAGTTAAAAATGCCATAAAGGTAAGATCTGTCTCATTTTCACCATTTCGCTGAGAATTTTGAAGAGAATCGAGAGTAGGAGAGAAATGGTAGTCATTAGGAGAACAATATCAATATTAGAGCTTGCATGCACCATCATGCTACAGGAAACAAAGATTTTCTATAGGCAAATTTAGAGGCAGAACATCAAGGGTATAGAGGGCAACACAGAGTCACCTGTGGGTGAAATTTCTTCCCAAACTCATCATCTCTCAAAAAAAAAAACCAGAGGACAAGGGTAAGTGGTTTCCATCCTCCATAAATGAAATTTATCCATGAAATTTACACATAAAAAGTTAAGTTTGGCAATTAAAGGGTAAAAATAAAAATAAAAATTGCATTTGTTTCAATACCTCCATCTCCAAGACATAAATCTCAAACATCTCACCACCTTCATATAATAGCCACTAAATTGGGAGGGGGATTCAATAGAAGGGAGCCCATTAACATTAAGAGAATTAGGCAACATCATCAAGTCATGAAAATCTTCAAAAATCACCAATGGTCGTGGTTATTTGAGCTTTTGAAAGGTTTTGATGAAGAGATGTCTCAAAAATTTGCAATGGCTCTACAATCACAGTCAGAGGAGAGAGACACCACTGTGGTTAGAGGCCTGAACATCACAATATCACTTGAACTCATAAGCAGAGGTACTAATTTTCCCTTAGGATTCAAATGGGTTAAGGAAAGAATTCCTAGCACTACATCTAAGAAGAGATTCTTTCTACTAGGAAAAGAATACATTGAAGACAAAAATGGAGTGAGGAGAGAAAGCCTTCCATGCCCCTAGGATTAAGTAGGCTTTCATATCATGAAGTTTATTTCTTGTGAAGTCAGACTTAGTGTGGTCTATGGGTATCATCTCAGAATGTTGAATGAACTTAGGTTTTAGGGATAAATCCCTCTAGAATAGAGATTAAGCATCCCTTAGTTCCTCCTGAACTGCATAATTGACATGAGTAATAAGGTGAGGCAAAGAAAATATCAACACTTGGCTCATCATGGATTCATAAAACTAATTGTGAATTATGGTTTGACAAGATTGAACCTAGCTGTATCCTGGTATTCTTTCATAGACATGGATAGGGAAGCCTTCATAGTTACCCAGATATGGAAAACCTCTGCTTCTAGACTTAGAGAGAGGGAGGTAGAAGAAGAAGAAGAAGAGGCTGAAGAGGAGGTAGAAGAAGAAGAGGAGGAAGAAAAAAATAAGTAAGAAAAAGAAGAGATGGATATTGAAGCATAAAACAAAGAAACAATAGAGATAGAGAAATAAAAATATGAGGGGAATGAGGAAGAAAAGACAGAGGAAAATAAAGGATTGGACCCTATCCTAGGTAGTGAAACCTCCCTTCATGACACCAGCATGCCACCAAAAATTACAGGTTAGAAATTGGATGCTACCCTAGCGACTTTGAGCACACCTGTAAAAGAAAAAAGGAGGAGGTAGATACCTATGTATTTTAGGACTAGGAAGAGTCAAAGGGTGAGGCAAGGGAAAGCAAAAACTCCCACCAAATAAAGATGATGAAAAAATATTAGATAAAGGAAGGGTGCAAGAGGTCACCTCACCTATGAGAACCCCTCTAACATACATCAAAATAAATTCAAAAACATTGGCATCCCATACACCTCATGCAACCCTCATAGACCCTCCAAGGACTGAAAATAGTGAAAAACAGGAAAAAGTGGTCTTGAGCAAGAAAAACAAAGTTTGATACAGGAAAATCTGTTTTTGCTATAGGAAACTCCAACAAGCCTAGAATTAGATAAAAAGGACTTGGTTGAGGAAGAAAATAAATCCCAAAATGGTCAAGAGGTCAAAGCAGTTGAGGACAAGGAAGAAGAGGAAAAACAAGATGAAAAAGAGGGAGGAAAATATGACAAGGAAGAGCCGACCTCACCAAAACCAGTCCTCAAAGATGTAGCAGTAGTTCCAAACCCTAGCCCTCAACCCAATCTCCGCTCCTACTACACATATATTGAGGGGGGTAGATGGATTCCTCAAAAGTTCACAGTGCCTTTATTTTATGAGTTGGAAGAGGAGAGGGCATGCACTCATCATTGGATGAATCTTGCCACATCTAAAGGTGTGCATGACATAGGTGTCATGCAAGAAAAAGTGGCTGAGTTGGGGAAGGATTTTTCTTATGTTAGGCTCAGAGAAGCAATGTTTAAAGACCAGCTTCAAAAGGCCCAAGCAAATAATGTAGCGTTACAGGAGAAACTTCAGTAAAAGGAAAAACAAATGGCCACCATGGAATATTTGTGCATCGAGGCCATTCAACACAGATATCCATCAGATTCCTATGTAGTTTACCTCAAGAAGTAGTGGCTCCTATTTCAGATCAAAACCTTAGCCTCCCATGTATCCTTACCTTTTAAGAATCACAAATAGTTCATTTAATTTTTCAACCAAGAAAGCATGCCAGACAAGGAAAAAATTATAGAATTCTACATGCACAACCTTGTGTTGACTGACTTGAACATTTGGGGCCCCAATCCTAGGATGGGAGACATGCAGTTATTTCCATTGGTAACATGGATGGTTAATGAGGAGACCATATCACATTAAATGAGAAGGGTTATGAGGAGAGAAAACAGAGAACCGTTACACTTTAGGGCACAACTATTCAACCCTAGCAGAGTCATCAACAACCATCTTTAGATTGAAAATGATCTTGCACTTGCAGAAAAATACTTCCACACACAAGCTCAAGAAATGGCTCACTTTGATGATTTTTCTAGGTTGTTGAGAGTTGAGTGCACAATCGATTTAGGGGTACCATACACCACAAAGATTTAGGGGTGCCTTGGATAGAGCACCATTATATAAGAGGTCCATGCATGCCAAAAATATTTAATGGCTTGGTTTGAAGCCCACTCCACCATTTTTTCTGGGGCCGAGTGATGGAAAGGAAAAATATGAGAAAAACAAAGAATGGGAGGAAGCAAAAAAGAATGGTGGGTTTTACCCTCCTGAAGGGAATCCCACACTTCTTCCTTGGGAAGTCAGAGGGTCCATCAAAGATTTGAAAGAAATGCATAAGGAGTAATCATTTGCTCAGAGGATGAGTAACCATTTGGTAGGAGGGTGATGATGAGCTTCATCATTAGGTACATTTGGTGGGGTTAATTGTCACATTTTTGCCTTATTAAGTCTCTTTTTCTTGCATTTTAATTATATTATGGTCTTATGTTGCTAGTGTAGATACTGATTGAGGCTTGTCATACTTCAAATTCTTAACATGAGTTAAATGCAAGAAAATCACAAAGATATTTCATTTTTTATGAATATTTTTCCATTAAAGCTCGAAGTAGGAAACAAGGAGAGATTCTAGGGGGTTTTTTCAACTCCTTAACTCCCAAAGGCAGTCAAGGGATCCTCGAGATTCCCTCCAACCACTCCAAATCAAATGCAACCAAGAAAACTCAAGATCAAGTGCACCAAAGCTACACTTCACTTGCAATCAAATTTGACACATCACCTAATTTTTAAGGAGATGCTGGTAGCTACCCTCTAGGTTAAATGTGATTGAGAAAAATATCATTAGGATTCAAACTTTGAAGGAATCTAATAGGCTCTCAGCTCTTGTAATAGGTTTTTGAGACTTTCATGTTGATGTAATGAGACTATATTTTGCAATAAAATGAATATTCATATTGTGCTTCACTTATCTAGTTTTAGAGGGCTAGGCTTGTGGGTTAGAGCCCAATCAATTGGCCATAGTATCTCTTGTGTATTCATTCTTTAGTTTTATGTAATTTTAGCTAGTTTGTCTTACGAGTATTTAGCTATTTTGCTTGAATTTCAATTCACTTTTTTCAGTTTGCTTCCATTTAATGTTTTTTGTTGTATATTTAGCTTGCTTACATGTTCGTAGAGTAGGTTATATACTCAGAAATTTGTGTCAAGCCTCCCTCTATCATATCTTTCATTGGAGCTTCAGTAGGGTAGACCTTCCCCACAGGCCAAAATTATGTTTTATTTTATGATTTATTTGAATGAATAAGTTAGGTTGTTTTAGTTCCATGAATATGTTTATAATGTTGTGTTAGATCTTTGTTTGTAGGATAAAGTAGATTTTCTTTCCAAATTCAACTCATATTTTCCATTTCCTTTATCATGAATTTGTCTATATTTATTGCATGAATAGGTAGTGTGCTTGCAGGTTCAAGTAGCATAACAAAGGATGACTTCAACAACACCTTCAAATTCATTACTCACCCTTCATCACCCTTTTTTTCATCAAAATTGCCATCATCCTTGTTTTTAGATTTTTCGTCTTTACACTGTGAGCATACCCTAGAGGTGCAATAAAAGCTTCTCAAGAGGTTTTGAGATTGTCCAAGGGGTGGGACACCTTCCACTCATCCAAACCCACCTTTAATCCACTTTCCCTACACTTTTCTCACGCATTTTTGGCCTCATATTTCCCTCAGACTGTTTCCTGTAGCAATTTAGGACTTTCCTGTAGCACTAATGGAAACCTCTAGATGCACTTGTAGCGCCACTAGTGGGCCCCTAAATAAGCCTAGAAACCAGCATACACCTCATCCAGACATGCCAAAACCACCCAGACACCTTCAACCTTGCACCCATGAATTCATGCCTTCCATAAGCCACCTTAACGTTTTCTCCTCCTAGCTGCAAAACAATGCATTTACAAGCATAGTTAGGTCATGATTAGCTACATGATTAAAATCATGATAGATGGAAATTAGAGTGGATAGAGTGTTTTTAGACATTTGGCCTAGAAAAGTGTGATTATGTTAGTTTCCTTTATTCAATTGCAATTCAGCAATTTAATTCATGCAATACAACTAGTTTGCTTCCATTTCTTATCATGGCTTGATGTGTATATTTATTTAATTGCAGAGTAGTTAGATGTACTTTTTTGTTGTAGAATAGTTCTTTACTTGCTGATAGATAAATGGCTTTGAATCATTTGTATCCCCAGGCCTAAATTTAGACGTGTGATAGACTTCATCTATAAACCCTAGATGTATCACCCTTTCGTAAAGCTCAGAAGAGGATGACATGAGTAGAATGCATATGTTGTGTATATAGCACTTCCACCTCCAAGTTCGTATGAACCCCAAGTTGATAAAGTAAAGTAGGGCAGCCTTTGGAAGTTGTGGCATTCTTGGCATAATACCAGGGCTTACCACATGTCTATTTGATTAGAATTTTAGTTCTTTGGAAACCGGAAACAATTTCATTTTTCATTTGATTAGCCTTCGTCTTAGAATTAATCATTACTCCTGGAAATTGAATTAGGTGCCATTACACCAGAAAGTTTTTTTTTTAGATTTCCATTGAGCATAGATTACATTTCTTGATGTTAAAATATGATAAATGCATCCTCATTCATTAAGAAGAAATATATATATATATATATATATATATATATATATATATATATATATATATATATATATATATATATATATATATATATATATATACTACAGCTTATTCATATGTAGGTGAACTTTAGTGAATTAAAATTCATTTAATTTTCGGTTGTTCGATTGGAATTGTGAAATTGAAATATCTAGTTAGGAAGCTCTTGGTTGTTTCATCTTTGATTGTTGCATAAATGTTTTCACTTCTTCCCTAAACTATATAACTTTCATTGAAAATGAAAATATTTTTTTCTTTAATATTAGTTGCATCGTAGGTGCATTCAGGTGACGTCAAGTTTTGAAGCTTGAAACTGAAACATAATTCAAGATCAATGTTAAAATTTATCTCAATTAACCTAAGGATCGTTTGGAACATTAGCAAAAACATTTAGAGGTCTAGGCTAGACACATGTTTCGACGATGTTAAATGTAGGACCTATCATTATTTTACAGCATTTAATCATTGGGGTGATATATAGTTCCCAATAAAAAAGTGTATAGGATCATTCTCCATGTACATTTAGGTATATCAGATGACGCTCCATGCATGAAAGTATATCAGAATGCTCTCATCAAATGGTTACGCATTAGAGAGCACTAATATGAACTAAACTCCCACTTACTGTTAAGTATATTTTTGGAGTCCCCTATAAGTTTCTATTCATCCATAGGTAACTGAGTATTCTGCATTTTATACCGCGATACATCGAACACAACAGTCGGGTAGATTAGCTTCCATATGTTAAGTTCCTGGTTCGCCAAGGTGTATATCGTAGTTCACATTTACTTGGTAAACCTTTATGCCTAGATTACCCTCTCT
Source organism: Pinus albicaulis (assembly GCA_034641835.2). Classification (NCBI taxonomy): domain Eukaryota; kingdom Viridiplantae; phylum Streptophyta; class Pinopsida; order Pinales; family Pinaceae; genus Pinus; species Pinus albicaulis. The sequence goes on from CM076580.1 coordinate 1,444,922,616, forward strand.
GATTTGTTTTTGTTGTTAATTTCTAAAATAAATTAATTTACCACAGAATAACATCCTCTTCATGGAACAGCTCTTCAGTAGATCTTAGGTTGATACTAATGGAAAATTTTCTCGAGTCTACCAATCCATGAAACCATATGACCGAAATCCTATCCCTTTTCCTCATTTTGGAAATATTGGTGCTCATTATATGGAAATGTTGTCCCTTCCAAGATTTACCATTGGTTTTCCAATTTGGTTATTTTTGACTCCTATGGTTCTGAATGTCCAAAATTCTTCACAACCAAGTTATTCTCCACCTAAACAGCATCAAAATCATGTTGATCCTAAAGTTGACCCTTTTCCTTATTCACTTGTTGTTTCTTCATCCCTTTCCTCCTTTTCTATTGAAAATCTTGTTTCTAGTAACTAGAAAGCTAAGAAGAAGAAGAAAATGACAAAGAATAAGAAGAAAAATAAGCAAGAAACCAACCAAGAAACCATTGCTACTGATGCAAGTAACGTGGAAATACCTTCCAATCAATCCCTCAAAGTGAGGTTCCCTTACATGTTATGTAAGGGCAATCGCCTTCTTAGTGTTTGTCCTGGTATTCCCAAGGTATTAGAAGTGTGGTCCATAGGCTCAAATCAACCTTTGTCATTGGCTTCTTGAGATCATGATGGTGATAAACCCTCGACTAGCGATAGTAAGGTCCATGGGAAAAAAGTGTAAATTTAAATTTTCCAGTAAGTTATGTGGAGGGAATAATCCCATTCAAATTTTTCTTTTTATGGATGAAGCCTCAAAGGTGTTTGAAAATGTTACAACTTCTCAACCTCATCTTTTGGTTGGTTACGAAAAGATTTCCCCTGATACTCTGCTAGTTGAGGAAGTGATTGACCAGAATTCATCTCTAGTCAATTCCACTCTCTCTGAAACCAAATCCCATGAGCCAATTCCCTACCAACCATTAGTTGAGAATATGGTTGAATCGATTCCACCTTCAGTTGATCATACCTTTCTCGTAGAGTTTGAACTTCATACCGATCATGTTCTTCTTGCTTCTTCATGTTCGACTGAACTAGAGGTAAACCTTCCCATTCCCGAGCTCTTGGGGGGTGATACTCTCATTCCCATAACAAAATGGGGCAGCTCTCTCATTCCCACGACACCCCCTCCAAGTAGTTTGGTCACTTATTTTGATTGGAGTCGATTGGCAGGATATCGTCTTCCTTCTTACATTCCTTTTCAGATCACAATACAAGATTATAATATACCCATACCTAGAAAAATCATAGGTGAAGGTGCATTTGTTATTATTATGTCCTCAAAAACTTGGAAAGCCTTAGGTTCTCTGTAGCTTTTTCCAATTACCTAGAATTTTTTTACTTTTAACATAAGAACTATTCAAACATTAGGGATCCCTGCTAAGTTGCCTAGTAATTTGGGAGGAAAAATCATCTATATCAATGTAATGATTTTCCATGTCCCTTTAGATTTTAATTTACTCCTTGGTTGTGAATATTTTTATGTCATGGGAGCTCTTTTATGTTCTCTCTTTCGAGTGGTGTGTTTCCCACGTGAAGGAATAATTTTGATCATTGATCAACTTTCATTCACTGGTCCTAAATTGACTCCCAATCAACCAACATCCCTAAATAGTCTTTATATGTAAGTGATATCTTCCCCACCATAGGTTAATTATGTGGAAACCTGTTCCATGCCTATGTCTACTGAGGATCTAGTAATGATATAGTTCATCATGTACGGGGGGAATTGGATCTTGATATTTCCATTAGATCCCTTGATATGTATCCCTTATAGAATTTTGTTCTCCCATATTATGAGAACCTCTTGGAAGTCATGACCTCTTATGGGCCATGATTAATATTTCTAAAGCATAGTTCCTTCTCTTGTGTCAAGCTCCTTAAAAAATGAAGCAAGTTTTCTGGAGCATACTTCCTTGTCTTATGTCAATACTCATAAAAAAATAATCAAGGTGTCTAAAGAAGAATTCCTTGCATTATGTCAATCTCCTTAAAAAATGAAACAGGGTGTCTGGAGTAGAGTTCCTTTTCTTGTGTTAAGCTCGTTAAAAAATGAAACAAGGTGTCTTGAGGATAGTTATTTTACTATGTCAACCTCGTTAAAAAATGAAATAGGTCCCTATGAGCATAGTTATTTTACTGTGTCAAGATCATTAAAAAATGAAACATATCCCCCTTCAATTTGAGTCTTTGAATATAACTCGTAAATTCCCAGTTGATTCTTTCACTTGATCTCATAAATGAACCATCATTCCATTCACCTATAAGTAACCAGTAGTCTAATTAGGTGAATGAAATGGAGCTTGGAGGGGCATGTACCTCGAATTGAGTCATTATGTTAGGGGCATGCGAACTTATTCCAAGCATATTTTTTTCTCTATTTCAAGCTTGTGTAAAAATGAAACCACTCTCAAGCATAGATTTTCCCCATGTTTCAAGCTTATGTAAAAATGAAATCAATTTAAAGCATGGTTTCCCATGTTTCAAGATTGTGTAAGAATGAAACCTTTTTCAAGCATAGTTTCCCATGTTTCAATATTCTATAAAAATGAAACCATTCTGATCCTATCTCTCGGGATTTCCATTTTATCAACGCATTTTTTCCAGATGATCCTTGGTTTTCTCATTCCATCGTCACCACTTGTTTCGTTGATCATACGGTTTCACTTGGTTTTTTTACCCTTTCCTGAGAAACTATTGCGATGATTGGTCTTATTATCCAACCTCTTAACCTTTACATGTTTATGAGAAGTTCCACCATGACCAAAACTAGTCATTACCCTTTATAGCACTCATTCCCCCAACAGGAGTCTTGTTTCAGCTCTTTTCATACTCCTAAAATATGAAAAGACTCTCTATAACTTGTCCTTTCAAGCTCATAAAAGTAAATGAAAAGAGCTATACTCAGTATAAGTTTAACCCTTTTTTGTACTGAGATCGACTAGTTACGAAAAAGGAATACCTTGGTCAAACATGGCTAAGAGGTTCTCTTGAATATTTCTTTCTACCTTTTCAGATTCGAGAGACTATTTACAGAAAGGGACATCTGGATTTTTATTTTTCGCTTCTTTTTCAAATTCCCTAAACATGAAAAATATGTCAAGTTACCCCACCCCCCCGCCCACCCTTCGACTCGTAAAACTAAAAAAATGAAGGACTTGTCACCATGACGACATCAAGCTAATCCTTCCTAGGGCTCACTAAAAGTACTAGGATGGATTCATCTGAAGAATGAAATTATATGACAAGCATATGGTATTATCTTCAAGGTCGAGATCAAAAATAAAGATTTAACCACTAGAAATACTGGGGAGGAATGGAAGGAAACATAAATCCTATATTTTGTGTGGAAGGGAGTAGGTTTCTCTTGAACATGACACTTATCTATATATTGCATCGATTTTGGGACATCCTCACGTTTTCACTTGTCTTACTGGGTTTGGGAAATCCATTTACCTCTCATTTTTTTATATCATATTATCACCATGAAATTTTATCCTATTTTGATTCAAATTCTTCCAAACTATAGAGTCGTGTCACTGATATCTTTAAGAGAGGTCCCACCTGTAATTTCAAACCACTTATACCCCATATGACCTTTTCTGCATCAATCTTGAATCACTCTTGAAATTTTTTTCAAAATGTTATGTTTCATGTTGATGATGTGGGAAACTATATGGCCCTCTGATGTGGATCACTTCCTGTCAACTCCAACTCATTATCGAAGAAAATGATCTAGAAACTCCCTTTCAATACCTTGGAGATTTCATGCCTCATGGCACGTTCTTTGCATTCAATGATAGGTTCAGATCACTGGCCTTCGATAGAATTATTTTGCAAGTGTTCGACTTCGGCTTCATTGTTCATAGTTGTGGATTTCGTTGTAGTGCCTTGACAACCATCATCGTCATTATTGGTTTCTCTCATGCCAGATAACAATTTACATTATCAACTGGTAATCAAGTGGTTTCTACCATGTTCAACTTCAACCCATCTATTCACATGGTGAGATTCATACTTTGGTCAGATCGAGATGAATATGAAAACCCTGGGTTTCATTTGATAAATACATGATGCGTGGAGTTATTAAGTATTCATTATTGTAAACATGCCCCCTGCTAGTTGAATGGTTGCATCCATGTCGTGGATCTATGTATTGTTAGATGCTTACACTTTAAGCATACCTACATTGGAAATGTCAGATACATTTTATTATCTTTAATTGACAGGTCTCCTGACAGTGGTTTCTTAAGTCCTTGCCTTTGCTTGTAAAGCACTTCATCCATCACTCCCCATTCTGACTTCATGCTTTAGGCAGCATATGCTATACAATATTTTTCACACTCCACTTTGTGTCGTCATACCACAATTATCGCATGATATTTTCTCCATGAAACATGTATAAAACATCCCTAAATAATTGGAAAAAGACTTGACCTGAAAATTTTATTAAAAGCTTGTCAAGAACCTTGTTTTACAAGCCCATCACATTTTGCATAGTTGATGACTCATGATTGTCAACTTTTTCACTACTTATGTCTAGCTCTAGTAGCACGAATTTTGTCAGGAAAATATGTGTTGGACCTCTTCAGGCAGTTCTTCCCAAAATGGAGGAGATTTTTTTCTTACTAGAAGGCTCAAGAATGAAAACATGGTTTTAGGTAGTTGATGATTGGAAGGAGACCACCCATTCATGGCCATGGATCCTCTTTCCATGGTTCTTTAGCTTAATATGTGGAAATAATCCCACATTTTATTGATCCTCAACTCCCTCTCCCTCCCTATAAATGAAACCTCTACCATCCACTAATGGTTGGTTGCTATCTTAGTACTAAATTGTGCCTAAATTATTCGTATTTGCAAAGGAGAAGAAGTGTTTGAAGGTTAATGATTGGAATTTGGAATATCATCTAAAGGAGGCTTCCAATATCAAGGATTCTGGTGGTATTTCTCCCTTTTTCATTATATTAATAATACATAATGTGTTTCCCTTCCGTAAATATGTCAATTATTATCTATTTATTGTAGTGTTCCTTGATCTGTTGCATAACTTGTACTAGAAACTATTATGATTTGTATACGTTTGTTGTCTACACTTGTCTTTCCTTGCAGGAACTCATCTACGCAAATGGAGATGAGATCATTTGTAAGCGTGGAAGCGAAAGAATCAAGGCTAACGCCAAAGGAAATAGCATCATAAAGAGGTAGGAAGTTTGTCCTCTTTCTGTTTTCTAGTATAAGTTAGGAAAGGTTGCATATATTTGTTTCGTTTGTTTCTAGATCCTCCCATAGGACTAGAGGGATTGTTTTTGTCTGTAGAAAGGATTTCCTACACAACAATATGTGGGTGAACTATAGCATAATATCATTAGTCTTTCAGAGGAGTACAAGCTTTGATGGACACATCTAGTACAATATCTACATTTGGATGTCCCAAACCTCTCCATTACTAGACTAGTGGATTAAGAACATTTTATTTCTTCAATATTCATGTAATTTGTATTTTTTTAATAGTAGAATAGAGAGTAGAGTAGAGAGCCACATGGGAATATGAAAGGTCATGGGTTAACTCAAGATTCAAGAGGGTAGATGAAAGGTTACCTCATTCTCTATAAATAAACCTTGAGGGATAGATGTAATAGACTTTTAGTTTCGGATTGAATTGGTGCATATTATTTGAGAGCTAATAGCCCTTTTGTGAATGAAAATATTTATTTTGTACTTGAACTAATGGAATTCAAGGTATTTTCATGTGATGATGCTATGGATGATTCAGCTTAATTTTTGAAGCTCCTTAAGCCAAGTGTGAAATTGTTTCATTTGTCCTCAATCATTGTGATACTTCTTTAAGGAAGATCAGATTGTATATGTTGTTCTTATTTTCTTCTTATGTCAATAAGATGTTTTATTGATTTAAATATACATTTTGTGTAGGATTATATGTTCCTAGATGATTTCATGGCGTTGTTGATTATGAACTTGTTTATGATCAATTTTAAGGGAAAATTTTAAGGGTGGAAATTTATCTTAAAGTTTAGAAGCATTGGTGAATCTTACTAGTCCTTAATATGCAAATTGCAAAATGTTTGGGGAGATTTTTTGTAAAAATGTGAGGAATTTATATGGTTCAAGTTAGGGTTGTTTTTAAAGGTTATTACTTTGCTTAAGGTGTGCCAAAAGGTAAATTCAATTAAACTAGGCACAAATATTTCAAGATAACATACCCTTTATAGAAATTTTAAAATAATTTAGTGTTTTATGTTATTATGTGTGAAAGGTGAATGGTGATGTTGTTCCCTATGAAAGTAAAATGATGTGTAGATAATGGGCTTCTTACTTTTCCTAATTATGCTAGATGAGATATAAGGAGATGGAAATTTTAGTGCTTTGACAAACTTTTTGGATCCCCCACAAGTTCTCCAAATGAAGCAAAGGGAGAGATCCTAGTCACTTTATTACTAACACCAACTCCTAGTCCAAAAAAGGAAATGTTTTGTAAAACAAGAAAAGAAGTGTGTTTAAGGGTCCACTTATATCCTTACTAGTTAGATTATGTGTGAATTTATAATTAAAATGGAGGTGGTAGGCAGTATTTTATAACCTTTTCAAATCCCCCCAAAGGTTCACCAAAATGGTGCAAGGGAGGGAGATCCTACTCTCATTCCTAAAAATAAGCATAAAAATACTTTAGTACAACAAAATTAAAACCTATATAGCATGTAAAAAATTTGCATGAGTGTAGGAACATTACTAAAAGTTTCCAAACACCTAAGAAAAGTAAATTACAATGAAAAAAGGGTTCTCTGTAAGCCTCGTAAGTTTTGGTATACACAATCAGGAGTCCTCGCAACTCTTTCTACATAAGCTGTAAGAGAATCCAAAAGAATTAGAAATAAAGGATTTAAGGTCGTAGGAAGGTCCAAGGGTGACTTGGAAAGTCTCAAAAAAAATTAAGGGACTAAACCAAATAAAATAAAGAGTGACCAAAGGCCTGTAATCAACCAATTAGATCAAAAAAGGAAAACAATGGAGTCACCAATTTGTGTGTTGAATTTGGTAGCACAAGTGTCCCAAATTGATTTATATTATAGCTAGTTAAATACTACAAGAAGATATACAAACATTGCATGATTTTAACGATCAAATATGAGCCAAAAAAATTCATTGAATGAGATGGAAAAAATGAATGAAACAAAACTAAACTAAAAAAATTAAAACAAGCATATGAAACAAAACAAATCAACAAAGTAATGGGAAAACGATCCTCTTTTTTTATTGTTGGTAGTAGAGATGTTACAAATGGAAATTAAATACATTCGAAGAGAGATTTGAGCAATGATGCTTAATGGCTCCCAATAAGGATTTGCCCTTCTCAATCTCTTTTACAATCTCTTTCTCTCTCAAAGAAGAAAACAACAAACTCTCTCAATGATGGAATACTATAATAATTGGAATGCCTTCTTACTTGGAAAAATTTTGGTAGAATAAAATGCATAACTTCTTCTTGTTTTTGGCTCTCCATGCCATTGGATTTATAGAAATTGTGAATCAGTATCGCCCTCTTTTAGCTGATAAATTAGATAGAGGAAAGAGGAGAGACAAGAGGACTTCTTGGTGGCTACCACCAACCTTCAATTAAGGCCTCCTGATCCTCAAGGTTCGGTTGGTTAGACTTGCCATGCCAAGGGATAGTGTTTACTTCAAGCAATGTGGCCTTTGAGGTGTTGACTATGCTTTTCGCGACCCACACAATTATTGAAGAAACATTTGTGAGGGTGTGTCAAAATATCTTTGGGGAATCTGTGAGGGTTGATGTCTTATAAAACAATTTAGGATAACCTTTGATTTTTTTCTTCCTTTATAACGTTTTCAGCTATAAATCTGTCATTTATACATGTTTCTTACTAACTATGAGTGTCATTTTTTGTGTACAATTGGGTGTACAATTTTTTTATAATAACATGTATTTTTATTGTTAGGGTCCTATAATAATAGGGTTCATAATTTTTTAATTGACTTTGATTAGTCTTGTAAATATGTACATACCTTGCTTTCTGCAAGTTGCTTTCCCATATTTGAAAATAATAAAAAAATGAAAAGAGGGTAAAATTCCTAAAACAAAGATCAAAGGAATTTAAAAGAAAACTTCAAAAAGAATAAAAAATGGACCCCAAAAACAAAAAAGAGACAAGAATAAGACATGAAAGTGATGCAAGTCAAAATTCCACTACTTTACTTTTACTACAAAAATAATGATTATGCACAGATTGTTCAACATGCCATAATCCATGATGAGTTAAATAGTTTAATCTTAAATTTTTCATGCCTTAAATTTAATATTTATAGATAAAGAATAAAGATCTGTCAAACAATTTAAACTTGAAAAATCAGTAGATAGTTAGAGAATAAATGAGGAGCTCAACAATTTACAGTTTAATCTGAGCCCCTAGATGAAATATGGTTAGAATTAGATAGTTTATGCTTTAAAAGAAAAATGGATTTAGGGTTGCAAGCTCAAATGCACCCATGAAAATAATGAAAAAATGATAGAATAAATTATGGGTAGGTAGAAAGAAATTTTACAAGGAATGAATAAAACACCATCTAGAAAAATTACTAATTTCCCTTCCCTCAAAGTATTCCAGTATTCAAAACCTTCAGTTAAAAAGGCTCAGAGCTTTTATATGAATTTTTTTGGGACCAGACCCAAGGATTACTGAATGATTGGTAATAAGTATTGGATTCCCTTCATAAAAACCCATTTCCTCAACATTATCACCCTTTTCCTAAGATAAAATCCCTTTTCCTAATGTAAAACACCTTTTTTCTTAGGTAAAGTAAAAACTCCCCTCAACTAATTTCATTTCATACAAAAACACTTAAAAAACCCTAAAATATGTATTATCCTAAGTATTAAGTGTAAAAAGCTAAGTATGGCACCACCATTATGAAAAATATGCCAAAACACTTAAAAAACACACTTTAATTAGTGTTTATATACATTTCTGCTCATTCATTTTCATATTAAATTTAACTTATTTTATTAACTCCTTATAATACCCCCCTGTAGCTATATTAATTCATTTATTGAAATACCCCAAAACCCACTTTAATAATGTTTAAACTATGGTTTTAAAACCCACGTGACATATACTCCACTTTCCCCATTGCAATATTCCGAATTAGCCCAAGCTAATGGGAATATACAATTTTGTTTCATTTTCCTGTTGCATGATAAATGTATAAAGGAGGACAATAAAAACTCATAAGAGAGTGAATAAGTCAATGCCACATGTGAAAAAAGATAAATCTGGGATATCTTAATAAAACACCCTTATGTGTGAAAGGGATTGAGACATTTGATTAGGTCAACCATGACGAGATCAACAATGTTGTCTAGAAGAGATGATCCTCATTGATGCACATCACAGTCTTAGTTGGAGGTGGAACATGTGAAAGAAGCTAAATCATTGAGATGGTTTAGGGTTTTGCAAGATTTTTTTCTTATAAAAGGAAGAGGAGGACAACATGAGAGGTTGTTGATTGTATTATATTTCTCAATATATTGTATGTTTAGACATATATCATTCTCTTGGCGGTTTAGCAGAGAATAGTGTTTTTTAGCACTGGGTGTTCCTAATTGGGAATCCCACCTCTTTCCTTGAGAGGCCTCTTGAAAGAGTCTTGCATACCTTGTCCACGATCAGGCATTTGGCCAAGCTTCATATTCCAACTACAACACAGATCCTGTTGAGGGTTTGGTTGTGCTTGTAAGATGCAGCGAGGCTAGATCTACTCAGATCTAGGCCATTCTAGTGCCCCTTTTCAGTGGGAAAGTATTCTATCGCATTGGAAAGAGTGTATTGGACCTTTGGAGATACATTTTCAGATATTGGCATCAGGCCAAACATGTACCAAAGTATACAACGCAGTTTTCCTTCCAGATCTACGTTTTTCATGTAGGTACTATAGCAGGATGTTTTAGCACACCATTTGGAGAGTTGGGTTTCAGGTGTTGGGGATCTTCCCATCACATTTTGCGATATATTGGAGAGGATCTAATGCATGTTCATATCAGCTCTGATTTACATACTGTTGTACATTCCCAAATCATTGCATATTTCTGCAGATCTGTAACTTAAATCTTATATCTACTTCATGTACATGGTGTTTTCCTCAAAACTCCTAGGGGGATTGAAAGAGGATCCTCTATAGTATATGGATCTATCATAGATCTGATGTTTTATGCACTTATATGCTCTATATATAAAGTGTAAACTTCAATTGTTGTATGCTATATAAAATAACCTTGTCAAGCCTTTTGCAGTGAATACATGTGATTGCAGCACCTCTTTTGAGGGATTTCTTCTCTTTTAGGTCTTCTATTTCCTGTTATAAAGTGTATGAGCCTCATTTTAAATCTGATTTTCTGATATAAATTTTATTTCTGAGCCTCCCTATTGGCCTCCTGCTCTTACTTTGCTGAACTGCGTTATTTTTGAAGCAATATTGTTTTGAATCTCTGCTTAATCTCTTTTGGGATATTACAGTGGTATCAGAGAAATAATCTTGGCACAACATGTAGGAAGCCAATATGTCTTCAAAAGAAGATGAGCCTCTTACTGACAGAGAGAAGAGGTATCTATGAATAAGACATAAGAAATTTGATTATACAAATGATGATAAAAACAAGGGTAAAGCGCCTGAATCTAGAAGTGATGAAGATGGAAAGGAGTTTGCAAAAACCATTTTGAAATCCATGCAAAGTATTGCTAAAGAGATCAAAGAGATGAGAATGGAAAGAATCAAGGAATATCTTAAGATATTTCATTTTGGAGAAAGCTCTGGCATGTCGCATCACTGGAATGATCAACCAGTGGACCAGCCACAAGCTCCACAACGCTCTACCGTGCCTCATTTTTTTAGCCGTGGAAAATGAAGGGCCTTAAGAGGAAGCATCCCTTGAAGACTAATTTGAAGAATATGAGTCTTAGAATCAGAGATTCAAGGATCACTTGAGTTTTCAATAGTTTTGTCACCTCAAGGACAAAATAATACCAAGGAATCAACATAGAGATGGTGGATTCACTCAGAATCATGATCGACATCACTCTATGGGTAGATTCTTTTTACCCAAGTTTGATGGTTCATCCACATGTTCTGCCAAAGAATGGGTAGAAAAAATTTACATCTAATTTCAGTTGAACAAGGTCCCTGAGATGGAAGCTATTAAGATTGCAGCATTGCAATTTGAAGGTGAAGCACATGACTGGTGATTCCATGGCTTGTCTACATTGGGTCATGCCAATGTGATTGCTTATTTAGATTTCACCCGAAGGGTGGTGGAAATGTTTCACAGAAGAGATCAAGAATCACCTTTCATGAGTCTTGCAAACTTGAAGCAATCAGGTAATAGAGAGTCTTATATTTCTGAGTTTTTGAGATTATCTGTTATGGTTCCTGAGGTGTCTGCAGCAAGAAGGGTGTACGTGTTCATCGATGGTCTAGATGAACCTATTCATGGGTTGGTAAAGTATACCAAGCCCACTACCTTGCATTATGTCATTTAGAGGGCTAGAGACCTTCAAGATGCCTTGCCAAAATCAAAGGGAAATTTTTAGCACAATCCCTCTTTTCCTTCTAAAGGAAAGGAAGAGAAAGTTGCTCCTTCAAAGGAGAGATCATTCAAGAAGCCTATTGATATTGAAGTCTGGAGAGATCTAAGGAGAAAGAAGCTATGCTTCACTTTCCAAGGACCATGGGTACCTAGACATAGATGTGCTCCTGGTAAAGCACATTACATAGAGGTCTTCTCAGCTCTTGAAGAAGATGAATATGATGAACCAGGAAGGGGTCACAATGCTGACAATGTTGAAGGAGATCCAACACCATCAGGAGATAGAAATGGAGCATTTTCTCCTATTGGTGGAACTCTTACATATTTTAGAGGAGTACCTAAGTACATGACCTTAAGATTTCAAGGCTCAATCATGAATTAGAGCGTTTTTGTATTGATTGACAGTGGGGCTACCCACAAATTCATTGATGCCCGTCTTGTGCAGAGGAGGGCAATACCCACTGATACTTTTGATGGATTCTCTATTTTGGTCCTAGGAGATAGAACAATGCAATGCATGCATTATGTTCCATCACTTGCAGTCACCATGGGTACCTACACTTTGGTTGATCACTTCTTTGTAGTTGACATATCAGACACCAATGTTATTTTGGGTGTTCAATGGTTGATTACATTGGGGAAAGTCACCACTGATTGGGAGGCTTTGAAAATGGAATGGGTTCACAAGAAGAGTGGGGAATATCAAATGATCAAAGTCATGCATAAATATCCCTCACATAACACTTCCACATAGAAAACAGAGATGGATTTGTGCAGTGGAAGCAAGGACCTCACAGTCCCATCCGTTATGTTCATGAGATTTCTACATGGGACACTCTCATCTAGTGGAAAACCACTTGGGAGGCCACCTAATTCAGATTTTGTGGGGAAGACCTCACAACTTGATGATCTAAAATTATATCTAGGAGGGATTGGAGCACTTGAATACAAAGCTACAGCACTGGGAGACTTGGGTAAGCTCAAGAAAAATGGAGATATTCTTCCATTACCATCATCACCCACTCTCATTTCTCGATCTGCGCTGTGGGAGGAGAAGAATGGAAGGAATGGCCTTCCAACACATACCTTTTGACATAGGGATGTCAACGAGCAGATCAGAAACATGACATAAATTTCGGTTGATGCATCATCAGTGCTATCATTATTGATCAGTTTAGATCTGTATTGGAAATCCCAATTGTTGGTGGATTATTCCAAAGATCTATACACTTGTATGATACTTGATGACCAACTACATGAAGAGGGCTATCTAGTCCATGAGGAAGTCATCTATCAACATGGTAGGATATTCTTATCTAGAGCTTCTAAGATCAAGCAGAAGTTACTACAAGGAGCATACAAATAGTTCTGTTTCAACCATATGTATTCCATGAGGGTCTACAAGATCATCATGAGGAGCTGTGATTGGGAAGGCTTGAAAGAGGAACTACATCAGAATTTTCAAGAATGCATGAATTATGTGTTGTTGGGGCAACCATGTGACTCTACGCAAGAGTTATTTCAGCCATCTCTTCCTTCTTTGGAAACAGGAGAAAAATCCATGCACAATTATATGTGTATGAGAGACACTATTGGTGAAGAATCTGGTCATGTAAAGCAAGTTTCATTTTCTGATTTTACATATTCTTCCACCATGTTTATGTAGGCCATGACTCCAAGGAGGAGTAATGTATCATGTAAATCTCAAGGAAAACATTGGGCCACTAAAATTTATGAATTTGGCCACTCCCTTGATGTGCAAAGGGAGATTTTATTTCATGATGGGTGCTTCCCAAAGGCACCAAAGATATCTCACACTTTTAGCCATAATGAGATGACATGTGCAACAAGTAAGTGGTGGTGAAACCAGTTACCACATCTTGATCTGATGCACTACGGCGATGCACTACGCTGTAACCATATGTGGGACTATGACCCACCTCCTCATGCTCAAATTTTTTTTTGTTTATATGTAGTTTTTCTTCCATACCTTGATGATATAGTTGTACTTTTTATGGGTATGTATGGAGGTAGGATGGGAAGCTTGCATGTACCACATGGGATGGAGACTCTCTATGTACCTTATGCTAAATTTTTCAGGGAGAGTATTGGTTTAGCCATGTTTGTTTCATTTGAGTTCTTGACTCCTTGTGGGATGGACTATGCACATATCATAATGACTTTGGAGGAACAATTCATGGAGGGTTGGATTGGTGAAAAATTAGAAAGCTTTACTCATGATGGTGTGACCAATGGAGGAGGAGAAGTGTTTCAGCACTCACCTTATCAGTTGCTTGAGGAAGAGAAAAATTTTGGAGGGGAGGATTGTAATGTTCCCAGTTAGCCTAAGCTAATGGGAATATACAATTTTGTTTCATTTTGTTGTTGCATGAATAAATGTATAAAGGAAGACAATAAAAAATCATAAGAGAGTGAATAAATCGATGCCACATTTGAAAAAAGATAAATATGGGCTATCTTAATAAAACACGCTTATGTGTGAAAGGGATTGAGACATTTGACTGGGTCAACCATGACCAGATCAACAACATTTTCTAGAAGAGATGATCCTCATTGATACATAGTGCAGTCTTAGTTGGAGGTGGCACATGTGAAAGAAGCTAAATCATTGCGATGGTTTATGGTTTTGCAAGACTTCTATCTTATAAAAGGAAGAGGACGAAAACATGGGATGTTGTTGATTGTATTATATTTCTGAATATATTATCTATTTAGACATATATCATTCTCTTGGTTGTTTAGCAGAGAATAGTGTTGTTCAGCACTAGGTGTCCCTAATCGAGAATCCCACCTCTTTCTTTGAGAGGCATCTCAGAAGAGTCTTGCATATCTTGTCCAATATCAGGCATTTGGCCAAGCTTCATCTTCTAACTACAACGTAGATCCTGTTGAGGGTTTGGTTGTCCTTGTAAGCTGCAGTAAGTGGAGGCTAGATCTACTCAGATCTAGGCCATTCTAGTGCCCCTTTTCAGTGGGAAAGTCTTCTATCCCATTGTTAAAAGTGTATTGGACCTTTGGAGCTACATTTTTAGATCTTGGCATCAGGCCAAACATGTACCAAATCCTACAACGTATTTTTCCTTTCAGGTCTACAATTTTCCTATAAGTGCTGTTGTAGGGTGTTTTAGCCCACAATTTGGAGAGTTGGGCTTCAAGTGTTGGGGATCTGCCCATCACATTTTGAGATCTATTGGAGAGGATATAATGCATGTTCATATTAGATTGGATCTGTATACTATTGTACATTCCTAAATCACTGCATATTTCTGCAGATTTGTAACTTAAATCTTAGATCTACTTCATGTACATGGTGTTTTACTCAAAACTCCTAGGGGGATTGAAAGAGGAGCCTCTATAGTGTATGGATTTGTCATAGATTTGATGTTTTATGAATTTATATTCTCTATATATAAAATGTAATCTTCAGCTACTGTATGCTCTATAAAATAACCCTATCAAGCATTTTGTAGTGAATACATGTGATTGCAACACCTCTTTTGAGGGATTTATTCTCTTTTAAGTCTTCTATTTCATGTTATAAAGTGTATGGGCCTCATTGTAAATCTAATTTGATGATATAAATGTTATTTTTGACCCTCCATATTGGCCTCCTACTCTTACTTTGTTGAACTACATTATTTCTCAAGTAGTATTGTTTTGAATATATACTTGTTCCCTTTTGGGATATTACACCCATAGGTTAAACCATATGTTATATATATTATTCCTTGCTCAAAGGTTGTAATACACCTGTGTATCACCTATTTGCTGTGTAAATCACATATCCACCTATCCCATTAAATATCCAAATTATATGTTAAAACCATGTTTTAAATATATAAAGTTAACCCCACCACATAAAAAATCCTGGGCCCCATGCCCATCTGCCCATCAACTTCAACTATAGATCTTAACCATTCGCATCTCCTTAGCCTGCTCCGATGAATCAGAACCCATATCTCATTTTCAATACACTATCGA
This sequence comes from Pinus albicaulis, assembly GCA_034641835.2. NCBI lineage: Eukaryota > Viridiplantae > Streptophyta > Pinopsida > Pinales > Pinaceae > Pinus > Pinus albicaulis. Next base: position 1,444,938,262 of record CM076580.1, read on the forward strand.
TAATCCATTTTGGATTTGTGAAATGGGCAGTATTGCCCTCCTCTCTCTCCTCCACATGTCCTTTCCTCACTAGATCACATTCGATTGCTAAAAACCATATACCACTCCTAGCTCATGCGATAACTGCTTGGCGGTATTCGACCCCCAACACCAAACTGCCTCCCTTTCGACTTGACCTGCATTAAATGCACATAGTGTTTAACCTAAATTTTCTATAAAACTGCAAATACGCACAGTTTAAACCATTTTATGTTTTTTCATCTCGTTTAACCATCTCTGACTGAAAGAAAATATGTCATTGCCCCTGGTTCATGCTCAAACAATTGAAAATCGGCCCAATTCACTGATTCCACTACTCAGATCTATCAAATTGTGTTTAAAAGACTTCAACCAGCTTCCAATAGTTCCCAAACATCATAGAAACCCTTTCTCCGAGTCAAAATACCTGAAATAACATGTATTTTTCAAGAAAAAATACCTATTTCACATCTGAAAAAGATATACTTGTGGAGCCTCATGCAGCCTGTTTTCCTACAGAAATACCTTTATTGCCTTCAAACAATTGTATTCATTGTAGAAACTCTGATAAAATCATATTTTTGAATAATATAACCTGTTTTAAAACGAAATTGAAGAAATTTTAGCCTTTTGTAGACCTATAAAAAACCCTCTGATTGATTCAAAACCATCTTATAAATGCTCAAAACCCCTTTTTGCATGAATTAGAATTTTTTTGGTCTGTTTTATCCAAGATAAGATAGGAAACCCTTTTTAAAGCCTTTCTTGTGTCTGTAAAGGTCTAAAGAGTAATTTTGGAGTAGAATTGAAAGTTTGAAACATAAAAATCCAGAGTTTACCTATTTATGTTTCAAAAATGCCTTTTGTAAATAGTCTAAGCTTATAGAAGAGTATAAAAAACCTAAAAAACAAATTTTTAAAGATACAGAGGTAAAAATTGTCAAAATTAAACTGAGAAATGGCTTCTAAAAGCACCATTGTCATAAATACACTACAACCTCCTATTGTAGATGTTGAGCATACACCATTAGCTAATGTTGATTATAAGATAACTGATCTAGTAATTGAATTCAATCTTCTTGATCTCCACTACTGGAGTCTAGAAAAATCTTTGGATCAGGGAGATGAAGTTCAAATTTGGGAATCCAATTTACCCAAATATGTAGTTCCACATACTCATTAGTGTCCAGAAGTCATTATATTTTGTCAAACCCACTATTCTCCTGACCAAAGAGCTATGGTTGATGCTAACAAAGAAGTATTATTCACTGTCACTACAGAATCTATAAATCTAATGCTTCAGTTGAAACTAGATCCTAATGCAGTCCCATTATCCATAGAAGCTCTTACAAAGCTTTATATTGAGTTAGAGTTTTCTAAAATATTTTAGATCTTCCAAACATTCATGCCTTCATATGTTGAAATCCCAAATATAAACCCCCCATATTCATGTTCCAAATTTCTTGAAGGATCAAGACATGTTATTTCAATGTTATCCTTTATCCTTGGTTATTTTACTGATGAGCACACTGATGATTATATACTTGGTTTTCTATCCACTTTTGTGCTTGGTCAACCTCCTTCTATCATTTCTTACTATGTTGAGTATATAGCTAATAGTATCCATGATCAACTTTTAAAACTTCCCACTGAAGGAGTTTTCAGATATACCTCCTTCCTCTTTCATATGTTCCTTTACTTCCAAGCAGATAAATTCCCAATAACCATTCAGAAGTTGGATGTAGAAGGTAATACAATGTCATTCACTTTTTGGATTTCTCTAATCAGAAAAGAATCAACAGAATTCAGTTATGCAGATTTCATAGATTATTTTTTTCACCCATTGATAAATATGCTTAAAAACAATGTACATCCAAGGATAAGTAATGAGATAAAGAAAGTGTTACAGCTGTCAGAGAAAATCAGAACTGGAGATTGGTACCTTTACCAAAATCACACATAGATTAGAGTCTATGGGTCAAACCCCTTGCGCTATAAATCGCCAAAATACTTTCCAATGAGAGCGTTTGCCTTAGAGTACATAAATAAAATTCTAAACTAAGACTCTATAAACTTCTTGGTTGCTAAAGAGAAGACTCAATTCAAATTGAAGAACCAGGTGGGTCCTTTTATATGCAATCACAGGGAAGAAAGTGTAGAGGCAGCAAAATAGTTGTTGGAATATAAGTTTGAAGAATGTTTCTTATGGAACGATGATGCTCATGGAATACTCAGTAAGATGAGGATTAAATGAAAATTAACCCCTTATATCCATGATAAAAGTCCTGATATTGAAAAATTTCCAACCAAGCTGAATGGTTGGAAAATACATTAATAGAAATAGTCAAACAGGGTGACACTAGTCACACTTTGAAGACTGTAAATCAAGAGGACAAAACCACAAAATGAATCAGAGAAGAAGGCACATAGCTAAAACAAAAACAGAAACCAAATTCAAGATCAGATACAATAATAAACCTAAGCTCAATCTAGTGAACAAAGAGAAGGAAACAATTGAGGTTCTAGATGAAGAAAACCCAGAGAAGAACACAAATGTTGCTGCAGTTATTGAGAATGAACAGGAAAATAATACTTCAAACACTCAGATGATTGAAAAACAACAAAGCATGGAGGCATCTTCATCACAACAAGTAGAGGATAGAGATAGTGATATCAAAGAAAAGTACAAATAGATCAAAGCTAAAAATGAAGAGATCAAGAATGAGATCTATTCACAGTATTTATAACAAACTCTAGGAAATCAAAACAGGTTGCTCTCAGCCTTTCATTATGCAAATAAAAAATTTCTAATGACAATGCTACAGCCAAAAATACCTAAACCTACAACAATAACATATTATAAGAAGGTTAACTTTGAAGTACCAGTAGAAATCATTCATCCCTTAGATCAAATTTATTTTCACAAAGAAATCTCAGAAATGCTTTATTCTACTATTATTAAAAAGGAAATGAGTGCCTAGAAACTCTACAACAGTATAAAAAATTTGAGAGATCAAATTCAGATTGAAAAAAATTCTTCTTATGCTAAAGACACTAGAATCAAGTCTTTAGAAGAACTGGTGATTCAGGTAGGGTATGACCCTTCAAATGTGAAAGCAGTAGAAGAATTGGTGAAAAGGAAAAATGTTGACATTGCAGCACTTAGAAAGCTATTGAAACTTCCTCCAACAGAACATCCACAAGCTAAAGAGATTTTGCAAGAGGCAAATCAGAAAGATGAGATGATGAGTCTCATACTACAAATGGCAGCACAAATTATGGAAATGGAGATAGAAATGGACAAGCTTGTCCAAGAAAAAGAAGCTACAAAAAATCAAAGTTTTCCTCCTACAGTAATCCCCATGGTAACAACAACAATTCCTTCAAATTTAGCAGAGGAGTTGGCACCAAAAGTCCCATTGGCCACAGTTGTGCCAATTACTTCTTCCACTACTTATGCTACTAAATCTTCCACTTCAGCAGTGCAACAAACAGATGAGGCCAGTAAGCTCATTAAAACCATGGAAGAGATGTCTATACAGAATAATGAAATCAATAGATTGAAAGAACAAATCAAGAAATTGGAATATGCCAAGAAATTAGCACAAATAAATGCTAAAACATAGGAGCAAAAGGAAAAAAGATTAGGTGAATAGTTAAAGAAGGTTGAAGCAGAGTTAACTTTGAAAGAGCCAATGGCCTACATAAAGAATCAACTATGGTCCAAGATCATTGAGTCAATCAATGATACTTGGCCTTCCATTCAGGTAATTTATGAACAAAAGGACTTAATCAAAGCAGCCAAAGAAGAAATTTTAAAGACAAAGGAAGAGCTAGGTGCTAAGCCTGAAGAAGTCCTAGAAATATTCAAGTTTCTCAACACTAAAAACAAGCAAGAATTGGATGAGATAGGGATAATTGATAGAACTGGAACAATTCTTGAGGTGAGAAAGGTAATTTCAAAGAAAAATTTGATGAAGCAACTAGAAGAGAAGTGTCAAAACATGGACATGTGAACATTTGGGCTAACCTAACTATTTGAACAACATCCACTCCACTCCACATCACGTGCTTTAAACCCACATTGCTTTACCTTAAACCATACGTTATGCCATACCATTTCACATTTCGTGTGCCAACATAATATCACACGTTGAAATTTAGATTTGGGGTTTAAAACTTTGCATATTGGGTTTTAACATATATTTATTTTAATAATTATGTGTGGTATTTATTTTTAATAAGGTTTTTAAAATTTAATTAAAATATATATAAAAAAATATAATTATGATTAATTAAAACCATATAAAATATTATTAAATATATAATTTAATTTAATAATTAAACCTTAATAAAAATAAAAAAATTTCGCAACACATAAAATTAAAAAAATTCCCTTTCAAAATTGAAGGTTATTGGGCGATTTCAAAATGCAATCACTTCTTCATACGGTAATGTATTTGAGTGCCGTTCATGGATACATGACCTTCTTTCCGAGCTCTTTCCCGTCGTTCTGGTTTGAACCAATTTTGAGCAAATAATGTTTTGAGCATTTTTCCACAAAGGACTTGATCACCTAATCACTCCTCCCAAATGGGAAGCTTTTGGACCCCAAAAGCTCTCTTATTAGTGAAACTAATAATGTGGAGACTGACTCTCCACTCTTCCACCCTTGAATAACTGAAATCTACCCGATTTAATCAAATGGAGCTTTTCAGAAAATGATAAATTGTCTCTGGAATTAACTGATCAACCCTTGCTAAGATTGACGGAGTCATGATGCAAATGATTAAAATTTGCAGAACAACAATTGTAATCTGTAGAAAAAAAACTTTTTCTACACTGATCAAACTTCCATGAAGAATTAAAATAACTTTCACCTTGCAAACTATTCCAATGGCGAATTCGACCATTCTGAAACCAACTTTGTCCCATGCTGAATTGTGTGTCCTTCTTTCTTGCACTGCTTTGATTTGACACTTCATTCACTGCATTGGCTGACCCAAAAGGTAATTTGCGCAACATACATCATCTTCTTTCAAATACAAACTGTTATTAAACTGAGAAATATTATTAGCAACATCATAAAAAGGTGAATGCTCAAAATCTGGTCGTTTCAACATTAACAAAGTTAGACTTTGACTTGCATTAACCAGTCTTTTCAATTGACTTGCATGGAGTAAAGAAGATTCCAACTTCTTCTTGTGTGGTCTTACAATGTAATCTTTTCCATATTTGAACAAGTGATACTTGTTTTCATGGCGATAGAAGATGTCCTTCTTGTCAAATAAGTAAGGACTTCCCAAAACAATTCCTGAAATATCAAGCAGCACCACATCAAGTTCAATTGTGTCAATAAAATGTATAGTTATTGCAAAGTGCAATATGCACTTTCTTAAGACTTGAAAATTGGCATCCTTGCATATCCATCCAAGTGGATAAGGCTTCGAATGTGGAATGGTCTCAAGTTTAAGTTGCTTAACCAAGTCTTCAGATATGAGATTAGCTTGTGACCCACTATCAAACAGTGTGTCAATTTTGGTATGTTTTGAAATTACCCTCACATGGAAGAGCTCTATCCTCCTCTTTTCTTCATGAGTGTCTTTGTGAAAATTCAAAGAGCTAGAACTGGGAGTTGTGTCTTGCACCACTTCTTTCCCCTTAATGTTCTTTAAAACCATGGCTATGATTTTTGTCTCATCCCCTGAGTCTGACCATAAGTCTTGCTCAACTGTTGCTACAATTTTCTCCTTTTCTTTGGTCTTTTTTTTGTTCTTGTATTTTTCCGGTTTCAGTTCAGGATGAAGCTTCCAACAATGATCTTCATCATGACTTGTCTTTGAACAGTTCTTGCAAAATAACTTTCCTTTTTCTTTTCTTGAATTTGCAACTCTTTTCTTTCCTTTGCTTTTGAAATTACTATCCTCATCAAAAGTATTCTTTCCTCTAGCTTCTAAATGTGTAGCCTGCACATAGACTTCATCTAAGCTCGTAGGATTAAACATTAGGATAGTATGTTGAAGGTAGTTGTGCAAACCTCCTATGTACTTTAACAAAGTGTCTTGACTTTGTAAGTCAACTCCAAGTAAAAGTGCTCTCCTTCTAAACTCTTGGGTATAATATTGCACATTTTGTCCCTTGAGTTGTCTAAAATTTTTCCAATTCATGATAGCCTTCTCAATATGAGCAAGAGGATAAAATTGTTTCTTAATAGCAATAATAAACTCAATCCATGTTAGAGTTATATTACCATGCTTTTTGATTTCCTCTCTGGTCTTGGCTTCCCACCAAACCAAAGCTGCTCCATCCATTCTCAATGAGGCTAGTTGGATTTTTGTGTCATCATCATGCAGATTCTGAATTATTAGATAGACTTCTAGCTGTCTAATCCAGTTATCCAAATTTTCTGCATTCACATCACCATTAAACATCGGCAACTCGAATTTTAAATCAAGCTTTAACAAAGGATTTCTAAGAGATGTTTTTGTTTTGTGTGACTTATTAACAGAAGTTGAAGAGGATGATGTGGAGGAAGAGGATGACGATGGAGATGGTGGATCACCATTTCCTCCATTCCCTTTCTCAGACTTATCATTGTCTTTCTTCCCTCTTGAAGAATCTCCTTCTTCTCTTTGGTTTCTAGACCCTTCTCCAGCAATCCTATCATTTCTTTCCTGATAGAGGATCCTAACCATCTCATTCATGTCCAAGAAAGCTTTTCTAAAGACACTTTCTTCTTCCCTGGGATCCATTTCCTCATGTACTTCTCCTTCTCTGGAAAACATGTTTGTGGCTGATTCTAAGGCTACTGAGGATGAAATGGAAGGTGGAGATAATGGCACCCTAGCCCTCCTTGGTTGAGGATTGTCTTGTTCACTCACCAATTGACCTTCCCCTCTTTTCAATTTCAGCCTAGTAAGAATCAAATTTGCAGTACAACACAATTTTCTTGCACAAAATTCACAAACTTTTTGAGCAAAACCTAGAGCTCTAATACCAATCTGATCTGAAATGTGTGAAAAAAATATTTATTATACAGAGATAGACAGTAGGGGATTTTACTGGTTATTTCACCTTTACTAGAAAGGATGAAACCAGAAGCTTCTGGCCCTCTTACTGGCTCTGCCTAAAGAAATATGAAGTAAACACTAAAACAATCTGGCAATGAAATTATTTGTTTCTGTTTTAAAAATATTCATTAACCAATTTTTTATTTGTGAATAAGAAATTTAAGGTATTCTAAAATGGAAGTAATGTGGTTTGAAATGGAACAAATGATCTTTGATCACTGTATCAGTCTCATTGTGAAAAGTGGACTTATTAAAAATTACTGTTTAATGTAGTAAACTCTAGAAATAAGCAGCAAGAATGCACAACATAACAGTAAGCATTTGTTTAAGCAGTTCACCCCTCTCTTAGGCTACCTCTGCTGGGTCCAAAAGCCTCCAAATAGGCTTTTCCCTCTTTTATTAATGCTCAAATTAATTATTACACCATGAAGAAAGCCTCAAAAGGATAAAATAGCTGCAAATTCAGAATTAGAGTGCTGGAAACAGTAAAAATTGACTATTCATTCACCTCAAACAGATGAACATAGTCCAATACAGCTGATCATTCCCTTAGCCCTAGTGGCTCCACAAGAAAATCCGCTGATAAAACCTCTAACAGAGTGCCCCAATGGCTCTGCAACCTATTCCAACAGCTTCAGAATGTTCCAATACCCCCAAAACAAAACAAAAAATCGTCCCAAAAGGACTTCCCTAGCTCCAGTTATGGTCAACAGAAGTTTTGCCCTTGAAAAGCTCCACTAATTGTGGAGAACTAGAGTTAACTCCAGTTAAAATAGAAACTTCCCCAAAATCTGTCGGGCGCGCTCCAAATTTGACGACAACATTAAATTTGACCGTTTCATAATCCCGCGTTCACATGCGAACATTTGGGCTAACCTAACTGTTTGAACAACATCCGCTCCAATCCACAACACGTGCTTTAAACCCACGTGGCTTTACCTTAAACCATACGTTTTGCCATACCATTTGACATTTCATGTGCCAACATAATATCACACATTGAAATTTAGATTTGGGGTTTGAAACTTTGCATATTGGGTTTTAACATATATTTATTTTAATAATTATGTGTGGTATTTATTTTTAATAAGGTTTTTAAAATTTAATTAAAAAATATATAAAAAATTATAATTATGATTAATTAAAACCATATAAAATATTATTAAATATATAATTTAATTTAATAATTAAACCTTAATAAAAATAAAAAAAAATTCCAACACATAAAATTAAAAAATTTCCCTTTCAAAATTGAAGGTTATTGGACGATTTCAAAATGCAATAACTTCTTCATACGGTAACGGATTTGAGTGTCGTTCATGGATACAGGATCGTCTTTCTGAGCTCTTTCCTTTCATTCGAGTTTGAACCAATTCTGAGCAAATAATTTTTTGAGCATTTTTCCACAAAGGACTTGATCACCTGATCACTGAGCCTTAGGAAGGCTAGATCCTAAAGCTTGAAAGTAGGTCTGAGGTTACCTCTAATATTCTTTAAAATATAAAATCAAGATCTCACAACTTTGAGAATTATTAGAGTGATAACATCTATGACATTACATATTGACCATCCTGCACCCTATAAGTATCTATGGTGTGATCATGCATTAGCTCTAAGGATTTGCAATGGTGGATGTTGTGACTGAAAAAATTTCAAAAATCACAAAAAAAAGTTCTAGTAGAAGTATCATATGTTTGTATCATTGGGAAAGTTTCGCTTGTATGAACCCACACTCTACAAATATCGCACCATAACACTCTTCCTTGTGTCATCGAGTTAGTTTCACTAGTCCCCATATATTTAGTTAGCATGGTGCATTCATTTCTATGGTTTCCTTTCACACAATAGATTTTTCACCAAGCCTCAACATGTTGTTCTTTCTCCTTCACAAAATATTGCAACTATAAAGTCAATGTAGTCATCTTTGATTGAAGTTGATCTATACCAAAGTTTTCTCCCACTATTGCAACTGTTGGAGAGGCTTCTAAGTTTATTTCTCTCTCTCTAAGGCTTACAATAGAGTTCAAATATCCTGTTATGTTAACGATACCCGAATATGAGGCACTTCTCCAGCAATAAGAAATTGTTTGTGCTTCTCATTAGGGATCTCAAATTCCAGCTACCTGGCATCAATTTAAACCACTGGTCGTAATCATAGATATAAAAGTTTGGTTTATACATAATCTACTCTAGCTCAGTCATGCATTGAGAGGAAAAATTAGGTCTATTGAACTTTTTCAACACCACTTGCTTAGCATATTCCAATGACCTCAGTTGTGTAGGTTAATATTTACCCTTATACTTGAAGTATTTTTGACGTGGGAATTGGCATGCCTATGTCAAAAAAAGCATAAACAAATCAGACCAAGGCTCTTCACACAAACCTAGCTATTTGGGATGATCGTTCTCGACAAGTTTTAAGGATTCGTTGGCCTTATGCCTCTTCCTCTCACAAAAGTAAAAGACAAAAGAAGCCTACATTTATGCTAAATGCATACAATGACATATATACAATGAGAATGAAACTACTATTTAAATGTTTAATTTATATAATTGTACATATATACAAAAGGTTAATGAGAACCACAAATTAATGTAGTTGGTCTTATTGAAAAAGAATGATTTTTCCCCTTAAAATGAGCCTTTTTTTTTCTCAGATAATTCTATAAGATTACTAAATTTTAAACACGTAAGAAAATAAATTATAACTAATTTAAATGTGATTCAATAAACATGACCAAACAGATATCGAATCATAAGCAAACAAAAAATGAAGCACCTGTCCATCTGGAATAAAATGATCTAAATTGGTTTAGTTTATGTCTCTATGTGAATGCTAATAATATCAAATTAAATCATATATCAAAACAATCCAGGATTTTTTAGACAAATCAAAATTAAATCATGATCATTGAAAATGAATTTTTAAACTTAAATAATAATAAAACAATCATCAGATCATAATGTGATCGAAATCTTCATAAAACCATTCATAAAAATTCTCATTGTAATGTTTCAATGAAAGATTGAATCAAAGTTACAAATTCCAGAAAACTTATAGAAAACCATAGTGAGATAAATCCAAATAGGGTTTGTGGTGGAGGGACTTTTATACTCCTATAAGGAAATATTTCTTATCATATATGGCTTAACCCTGTGGTTGGAACCAATACCAAAACTTAAATCATAGCCTGTTGGGCTTGTATATTTTGTCGCTTCCATTAAAATTATTTCTTTGCAGGTCTATGGGGATTCAAAATGTGTTACTGATGGGTTGAATAGGAAATATCACCTACATGCACTTATTTTGCATTGTTGGAGAGAATTAATAATGCATGCTTTTTTGTCAAGAATATTTTTCAAAACTAGTGTGATGAGGCATTTGATTTGATTCCACGCCACCTCCACTTTTCCCTGACCACACCCCTCCGTAAATTGTTTGAAAAAGGAATGTGAGCTAGTAATGAGAGACAATCTGATGTAATGTGACCTCTTTGTTGGAGATAAATGAAGAAGAACACAATATTTTGTGGGTATATATTTTTAACAATGACAGAAGTATTTTGATGGTGTTTCTTTTCATCTCTATTTCGGTTTATTCGACCAACTGCTTCATTGTAGTCCTGAAGCCTGGTAGCACTACGCCTTTTTTTTAAAACTATGTTGTAGTGTGGTCACGATTCCTTTGCGACCTAAACATGCAAGGGTATTTGTGGTATCTACCATGATCCCTCCTGAAACATGTTACATGAGCTATTTCTTTTATAGGGTTGTTTTGGACGTGGTGAAGATCTAGAGATACAAGACTCACGGGTATTTCATCTCTGCTCTATTTACTCAACTATCTGTTGCTGTAGAAAGTCATGGAAGTGTTTCTAATTTCAATTATGTGACCGCTGGTGGAACGTCAGACAATGTATCTGTTGCTGAAATCCACTAGAATTGGTCTAACGATATTTTCTCTGGGGCTTAACAGGTTTGTGCAACTCTTTTCATTTTTGGGCCTGGAAAACTTCTTAGGGGGCTTTCCCATGGACAATATTCACTCATTTTTCTGGTGAGTAGGATTTCTCTAGTGACTAGAATTTTCAAATTTTCTGAGAGGGTACCCGAACCTTCTGACTTTGCAGGCAGAAAGTTGTCTGTTTGAGTTCGAAGTCCTTTCATCCTTGGGATTTATTAAATTGGATATTAATTAGGTTTAGGATTTGGTGTTTTCTGAATCTCCTTTTGGAGGTTTACGGGAAGTTAGTAACCTTTTTTCTGACAACACTTCTTTCGAAGCTATACACCCGTCCTTTCTGGGAGATTTTTTATGGGATCAGGGATTTGGCTTTAATCCCTTCTTTATTGTTTTGTCCTGCCTTATCTTCGTTTTATGCTTTTTACCTAGTATCTCTTAACATTCTCTTATTATGGCTCACCTTTCGAACATTTTGGCAGATTTCGAGGTGAGGGAATTCCACGATGCCTTCTTGCATGGGATTGAGGTGACGGAGAAAGGAACTAAAATTAAAGGCTATCAGGCACCTCATCCTGAATTGTATTCCAATTGCACCGCCTCTCACTTGAATTCTGCTCAGCAGGAATTTTTTTGAGTATCACCTATTATCCATCTCGACATTGGTCTGCGAACCAAGCTGAATCATTCTGATAAACCTTTTAAGCAGAAACAAGGTTGTAGGTTGCTTATTTTCGACCAAGACATGATATGGGATCACTCAGAGAGCTTGTTGGACTGTGCTTTGGTGGGCCGGCATCAATTTGAAAGGTTCTGCATGTTGGATTTCCTTCCATGGCTATTGGAGGCATGGAACAAGCTATTAGGGTATCGACCAATGGTGAAAAAGTTACACGGAGGCTAGTACAAATTTCATTTCATAAAAGCTAAGGATGTTGGGGAAGTTTGCAAGAAAAATTGGGTCAATGGGTGTGGCTTATTAGCTCTTCACCGATGGCACGTTGGCTTCCATCCTATTTGCAATGCACCACGACACCATCTTAGCTGGGCAAAGATGCCTAGACACCCTCTAGAATTTTGGATTGTCATCGTCTTGATGATGATTGGAGATAGCATTGGGTCTTGCTGGTTTGTCAATCTAAATTGCATGGGGGAATATTATAAAAGAATGGCTTGGCTATTAGTGGAAGTGTATTTTTCTGGGGGACTTCCTACGGAGGTTGATTTGGAGTGGGAAGGAATTGTGCATAGACAGTCTCTTGACTACTGGAAAATTCCATTTAGGTTTCATTTGTGCCATGGGATTTTCCATCTAATGTGATAATGCAAAAAAATTTAGGAGCACTATATTAAACTTTCTGCTCCCGGGTCTTCGAGGGGACGGGCAATGCGGGATGCTTTCCACGAAAATTCCAAATTCCTCTTATGCTACGTGTAAGTCAGCACTTGTCTCTTTATCCCCTGGTAAATCTTCTCGTTCCACTTCTAAATGAAAGATGGAGTCGAGTGGTAGAGATTTGGAGGGGGATAGGGATTTTACCCTTAATGCGTCAGATATGGTGCTGATACCTATCTCCCTGGAGGATGTTGATGATCATAATATGTGAGGGGTTATGATACCTTTTTTCAATCCTATTGTATCCAATATTAATTTATCTTCTCTTTCCCAGGATGACCCTCTTATCTAGCCCCATCTACCTCTCTCTCCTCTCTCTCCTTCCCTAGTTAGGCCATGTTGTGAAACCAGCTCCAAAAATAGAAGAAAAGAGAGATCAATGCCTTAGAAATCAGCCACTTCGAAGTGGAAACCTCCAATACATTACATAAATGAAAAATTCTTGAATGATATAAATGACAAAACCTCCTTTCTATGTATAGGAGTCCATGGGGCCACAATGTAATCCTAGTTGACCTAACAATAATAATGTAAAGGAACAATAAGAACAATATGGGGGTTATAGGGGTACAACAATAACAATAAGGGGGTTACACTAACAAAAATAAGGGACTATACTAGTAATATAGGGACCTAATATTCTCTTGTCGTTCAAAAACATTTTGTCCTCAATGCTTGAGTAGCTCTGGGTGATTTTGTATAAAATTGTCATCCTCCCATGTAGAACCTTTAGTGGGTAAGTTCTTCCATTTGATGAGATAATTTGAAATTGATCGACTTCATAGCTGTAGAGTTCTTGTTTCCATGACTTCTTCAGGTTCCAATATGGTTTTACCTTCCTCATGAAGTTATGCCAATATTGTTTGAAGTGGAATTGTTTCCCCTATAACCTTTTTTAAGCATGAAACATGGAAAACTGGATGCATTCGCGAAGAAGTAGGAAGATCCAATTTGTATGGCATAGTACCAATTTTTTGCAACACATTGTAAGGACCATAGTAATTTGGTGATAATTTATTATCCTTCTTAGCTTACTTGAGGGAAATTTTTTTGTATGGTTGTAGCCGTAAAAATACCCAGTCTCCCACATCAAAACTTCTCTCACTACAATGTTGATTTGCTTGTTGTTTCATTCAATTTTGTGCCAAATATAGATTATCCTTTAAGATTTGGAGAACTTATTGTTGATGCTCGATGTGATCCTCCACTTCTTGGAACCCTAGAATTTTCCCTTAAAGAAGATGTGATGGATGATGTATGGTATCCATAAAGTGCCATAAATGGGGTCATTTTTTCTGCAGTATGGAAGGAAGTTTTATACCACCATTCAACGAGAGGTAACCACTTGACCCATTGTGCTCGCTTATCAGATACAAAACAACTTAGATATCCTTCCAAACATTTATTCACTATCTCTGTTTTACCATCGGATTGAGTATGATAAGATGAGCTCTGAGCTAGTTGAGTACCCAAACAAGAAAATGATTCTGTCCAAAAATTTCCTGTAAAAATGGGATCGCTGTCACTTACAATAATCTTCAGGTTTTCATGTAGCTATTGAATTGTTTCCATAAATGTAGTAGCAATTGTACTCGCTTTAAATGGATGAGATAATACACAAAAGTGTGCATACTTGGTAATTTTTTTAACTACCACCATGATGACACTCCTTCCTTCAGACTTAGGTAAACCTGTGATAAAATCCATTGAAATTTCCTCCCAACATTGACTTGGAATGGATAAAGGTTGTAGAATACCTGGGGTCTTAATTGTCTCAATTTTATTTTTCTGGCAAACCAAACATTCCGCCACAAAGTTTTGAATATCAAGTTTAAGGCCATCCCAAAAAAATTCTTTCTTCACCTTGTGGTATGTTTTTAAAAATCCCAAGTGTCCTCCTAAAGGAGAAGTGTGCAATTACAAAAGAATCTTTTGTTTTATTTGGGAATTATTACAAATATATAAGTGATATTTGTACCATAATGAATCATTTTTCCAACTAAATGTATCAGATGTACTAGGATCTTGCTGCAAATTTTGAATGAGTGTCCACACTTCTTCATCCTTTTTCCATTCGCTCCTTGCTTCAGTTATGCAATCTGGTTGGATAATTGAAATGGCACAAAGCAATGCTTCCACCTATTCATCCTTTCTTGAGAGTGCAGCTACAACAACATTTAACTTCCATTTTTTGTATATGGTTTCAAATTCATAACCCAACATCTTTGTGACCCATTTTTGCTACTCTTCTGAAGATAGTCTTTGTTCCAAAAAGTGTTTAAGACTATCATGATCAGCTTTTACCTTGAAGTGTCTTTCCATTAGGTAAGGTCTCCATTTCTTTAGTGCATCTAGTATTGCCAACATTTCCTTCTAATAAATATCCTTTTGTAAATACTTTCCTTTGATTGAAAATCTTTCAAAAGAAATGGGTCTTCCTTCTTGCATTAAAACAACACCAATTGCATTTCCCGAGGCATCACATTCCACAATAAAGGTTTTTGTGAAGTCTGACATAGCTAGTCCTGGTGCTAGGCACATTTCCTCTTTAAGATGTTCAAAGGCCTTAGTTGCTTTAGGAGTCCATGAAAATGCATCTTTCTTCAGTAATGTTGTTAGAGGTGTTTCTATTCTCCCATAATTCTTAACAAACTTGCGATAATACCCTGTTAACCTAAGAAATTCAAGCAACGACTTTATGGTTGTGGGGACTTTCCATTCCTTAATGGCTTTAATTTTGTTAGGGTCTACCTTAACACCCTCGTGAGATACAATATGACCCAAATATTCCACCTCTTGTACTCCAACGAAACATTTGGATGTTTTTTCATATAATTGTTTCTCCCCCAATAGTTTGAGCACCTTGTCAACATGTTGAACATGATCCTTCCAAGACCTGTTGTAGTTTAGTATATCATCAAAAAATAGTAGCACACATTTTCTAAGGAAGGGTTTGAAAATGGAATTCGTCAACCCTTGAAATGTAGAAGGTGCATTGGTAAGGCCAAAGGCATGACCAAAAATTCATAATGACCCTCATGATTTCAAAATGTTGTTTTCGGAATATCTTCATTCTTCATTCTAATTTGATGATATCCTGAATGAAGATCCAACTTGGTAAAATAATTTTCTCCATGTAATTCATCCAATAATTCATTAATCACATGAATGGAAAATTTATCTTTAATAGTGAGCTTATTCAGCTCCCTACAATCCAGACAGATGTGCCATGATCCATCTTTCTTGTGCACCAATATTACTGGAGCAGAGAAGAACTTTGACTAGGTTGAATTATACCAACCTCTAACATTTCTGAAATCATACGTTCAATTTCACTCTTTTGGACATAAGGATATCTGTAAGGCCTGATGTTTGGCATAACACTTCCTGTAATAAAATGAATAGCATTATTATGATCACGAATAGGTGGGAGTCCTTTCGGAGTATCAAAAACCTTGGAATGATTGTCCAAGGCTTTTTGGAGATCTAGAGAAGTAGATGATTTTGATGTTGGAACTTCTAGTGAGCATAATTGTGCAATTACACCTCGTTGTTCTTTATTTAGAAGTTTTTTCATGACATTAGAGCTTATTATATTTCTTGGCTTCCCTACGATACCCCGTAATTTGATTTCCTTTCCTTCCCAAAAAAATTTCAATAAAAGTTCTTGAAAATTAAAAGCTACCGTCCCCAAAGACTGTAACCATTGTACTCCTAGTACAACATCAACACCTCCCATTGGGATGGAAAGCATTGGAATATTCAATACATATTCCCCCATGGCTAGCTTGATATTACAACATTTTCCAGACCAATTTGTAGTTCTTCCATTTGCAACCATTACTTGACTTTCTGGTGCTGGGTATAGGAAACAATTCAATTCCTTGGCTACCTTACAATGAATACAATTATGGTTACTACTCGAATCAATCAACACTATTACCTTTTTCTTCTTGATATGTCCTTCTATCTTGAGAGTTTGAGGAGTGGTAATTCTTGCCAATGCATTACATGATATGGTAGGAATCATTTCTTCTTCTTCTAAGGTTTCTTCCTGGTGTATATCCTCTAGTTTTGAAGTTTCTTGTTCATTTTATTCCTCCTCTTCACAATCTATGTAAAATAATTTCTTCTCAGCGCACTTATGACATTTAGTGTATTTTTTATCACAATTGCAGAAAAGACATTTTTCTTTTTTTCTTCCAATGCGTACCTTTTGTGTGTTTTGCACATTATTGAGATCAAAATATTGCTCCATATGTAGTATCCATGTTACGAGATCCTTCCCATCAAACTTCCTCATATCCATTTTTGGAATATGGTGGTTCTTCCCTCCAACATTAGAGTTTATGAAATCACGATTAACATTTATTTTGTTCTCATCGTGAGATTCCTCTACTATCTTTTCACCATTAGGAAACATTTCTTGTATCAACTTTGTCAAACCTTCACCTTCTTTTAGATCATTCTTCATTTTTTCCATTTTTTCATCGATCTTAGCTTCCATGTCATCCATCTTAGATTCCATGCCAGCTTCCATGCCATCCATCTTAGCTTCTATTCCATTCTTCAAACCATCTATCTTAGATTCCACACCTTTATTCAAACCATCCATCTTAGTTTCCATGCCTTTCTTCAAAACTTCCATGTCATTTTTTGCTGCTCTTTGCGAGAGCAAAATTTGTTGCACTTGCTCTTGTAATTTTGATATGCCATGTTGTCATTCTTTGTCTTCATGAGTCATAGTAGAGCCTTATAAAGTCTTAATTGGTATTGAATTCATTTTATGGGGAATTTTAGAACCCAATACTGATATATATGCTCAATAGGCCCTTGGAATCACTTCAAACTGATTTTTTACATAAGACTTATGCAATTCGGAAAAAAATACACACCTTTTTCTTGTTTTTGAGGAGCTCAATATTGAAACTGAATTATCTCTATGATTTTGGATCTTAAATATTTAAAATTTGGCCTTGCAGTAGCCCTCTAAATTATCTTTTAAATGCCACAGGTCTTACGTGATTTGGATTCTCCAAGGCAAAGTTATGTCCAATCTCCCCCAATGACCTAATTATGGATTGGTTCAGTAAAGAGAACTTGTATGACTTGCCACGTGTCAGTGTTTCCTTCTTCAACTCTGAAATTGATAGAAAAGAAACTAAATTCCATGTAATTGTAGCCACTCTTTACAGAATTCCAATCCGATGCTCAGAGAGAGAGATTTATGAATATTATCCCACGATCACCTCTTCGAGATGAAATTTGGGAGCCTGAAAAAGCCCTAAATTCCATAGATCCTACCTCCCAAAATAATGTGAATAAATATTTGAAATTTTTCCATGACCTTCCCCGGGATTGCAGTTTCACTCTGTGAAAATTTCAGCTTTTGAGCCCTCATAGAAAAAACATTATAGCTAAAATTATGCAATGACCTATTTATGTTAAATTCAGGAGCCTAAAAAAAGCTCTAACTTCCACAGACCATATATTCGAAAATATTCTGAATCAAGATTTGAAATTTGGCGAAGATGTTCTTCAGGATTTCAGGTTCATGCTCTAAACATTTCAGCTTTTGAACATTCGTAGAAAAAAAATTATAGCTAAAATTCCACAATGACCGGTTTGGAGCAGCGAAACCCTAGAATCCAAACCTCTTATACCAAATGCTATGAAGCCAACTCTAAAAATAGAAGAAAAGAGAGGACAATGCCTTATAAATCAGCCACTTCAAGGGGGGAACCTCCAATACATTACATAAATGAACAATTCTTGAATGCTACAAATAAAAAAACCTCCTTTCTATATATAGGTGTCCATGGGGCCACAATGTAATCCTAGCCGACCTAACAATAATAATGTAAGGGCACAATAATAACAATATGGGGGTTACAGGGGTACAAAAATAACATTAAGGGGGTTACATTAACAACAATACGGGACGATACTACTAATACAGGGACCTAACAGGCCATTTGAAACTGGCTCTCGTTCCCTGTTTCGGCCATCTGATATGGGTGGGATTGCACGACTATCCCCCTTAAACTCGATTGGCAACGATATTGACTTCATCCTTTAGAATCCAGTTGCTCAGGTGGTCCCTTTTCCTATATATATCAGCCATCAATCATCTCATGTCATATCCATTAGCCCCTCGTCAATTTTAAATGTTACTATTCGAAAAGGGAAAGGCAGGCCCAGACGTAGGTGCAAACCCTCTTCGGATTTGGACTTGACCCTCCCCCCTATAAATTTTTACGATGTCCCTGTCATCCTCGTCCTCAATCGGGTCCTTAGAGATTTGGACCCCTCCACATATGGTCAGCCATGATCCTATTCTCTTTGAATATTAGGGGGATGGGGGGAAGCGAGAAGCTCGTATCTCTGTGAAATTTCATTTTTTCTTTAAAACCTGACTTGATATTCCTTCAAGAATCGATGACCTTAGCTAAAAGAACCCAAATTTTTTGTTGTTCCTTATGTCCATAATGAAATTTGGTAGCCACTGACGTAGTTGGCCAATCAGGAGGATTGGCAGTTAGGTGGGATCCTCGCCTGGTTTCTCTGAAAGCTTTTGGTTTCTTTGGGGGAATTATCTTGAGGGGTTTCTTTAGGGGTGTCAATCGAAGGATTCACCTTATCAACCTGTATGCTCATTATCGAAACAGACTCAATTTTCGGAGAAGGATGGATGATTATGGATTTCTTCTACTTGATTTCTCCATCATAGCAAGAGATTTTAACCGTACTCTCTGGGAGAGAGAGACGTGGGATAAGCAAGGAAGAAAGGACCCTATGGAGAATATTATGTACTCTCTAATTGATCAATCCAATCTGGTGGATTTATCCCTAGAGAGAGAAGGCCCTACCTGGTTTAATGGGCGCTCGGGTGAAGAGTTCATTGGGAAGAGAATCGACAGAATTCCTGTTCATTCATATCTTCTATCGCAGATGGGGAACCTTAAGGTTTAGGCTGAGAATGTGATAATCTCTGATCACCGCCCATTATCGGTTGAATGGATGTTTGATAATTTTAAAGGGGGTTACCCTTTTAAATTTAAACAGGGCTAGTTAGAAAATGAGTCTTTTAACTTACTGGTCAAAAAACATTTCAAAGATGCACATAGGGAGGAAGGAACTTCGGTGATGGAATTTATATCAAAAGTGCTGCATAATTTGAAGTACAAAGTGAAAAAATGGGAAACGACACAAAATATCGTTTGATAAAGGAATTGAAGCTTCTAACTATAGAGACAACAATGATTCTTATAAAGATTGAGGAGGGAGATTATTCCTCTCATCACTGGTCTCGACTAAAATTTCTTGAATCGGAGAGCCAGAGAATATTTTTATTTCAAGAACAATATTGGAGACTGAAAATCCGAGCAATTTGGCTAAAGCAGGGGGACAACAATACTAGTTTCTTTCACAAATATGAAAATGTAAGGAATAAAGTCAATACTATTTGGTAGATTGAGGCAAATGGATCTACTATCCACTCCATGAGGGACATTCAAACAGAAGCAATGGCCTTCTATGTAAACCTATTTAAAGGAAGGGAGGAGAATTTTTACGCTGAACAACTTAAAGCTCTAGAAAATTTTCCGAGAATGTTTGGAGATGGGGAAAATGTTTGTTTTCAAATACCGATAAGAAAAGAAGAAGTAGAACAGGTTTTGAAATCTTTCCCAACTGACAAAAGTAGGGGGCTGGATGGTTGGACCCCAGAATTTTTCATCCATTTTTCGGACATCTTCATTAAAGACATCACTAAAATGGTTGAGGAAGTTAGGAAAACAGGTTAGTTCTCTAGTGGCATAAACTCTACTTTTTTGGCCCTTATACCTAAGAAGAAGGCTCCCAGGACTTTCGAAGATTATCGCCCAATATCTTTATGCAACACTTTGTACAAGATTGTCTTGAAACTTATAGAAAAAAGGTTGAAAGAAGTCCTTAAGTGCTATATCTCCCCTGAACAATCGGAATTGTTTCCAGTAAGGAGCATTCATGAAGCGGTCTCTATAACGCAAGAGATCATGCATTCAGTTAAATCACAAAAAATAAAAGCCGTCGTGATTAAAGTTGACATGAGTAAAGCTTATGATAGAATAGATTGGGAATTTCTAAGATTTATTCTTCATAAGATTGGAATGGAAAATGGTTCGATTGACTGGATTATGGGCTGTGTCGACTCCTCTTCGTTGGCTATCATTATAAATGGCTCGACAACTGACTTCTTGCACCCCAGGAGGGGCCTCTGGCAGGGATGTGCCCTATCTCCCCTCCTCTTCATCCTAGTTATGGATGATTTTAGCCTACAAATTAAGTAGGTTGTTGATCTAGGTGATTTTAGAGGCATAAATATTACTAGACAAAGGGACATATCTCACAACTTCTTCATTGATGATGTCTTTGTATTTGGACTCCTGATCAAAAGTAGTTGGTTGGTTTTATATAATATTTTCAGGATGTTTTCCACTGCATCTGGAATGGAGGCCAATAGTGGAAAATCCTGCATATACCATTCGGAGAGCACTATTGAAACTTTGGATTATATTGGTAACTTGTTTGACTTCCGTTTAGCCCATATAGATGACAGCATTATTTACTTAGGCTTTCACCTGAAAGCATCCAAATATATCACTTCTGACTGGTCTTGGTTGTTGGAGAGATATAAGAAAAGAACTAATGTTTGGGCAATTAAATGGTTGACACGGGGAGGGAGGCTCATCCTAACTCAGGCAGTTCTACAACAACTCACTATATATTGGGCACACTTATACAACATTCCGACGAGGATAATCAACAACATTCGCAGCTTCATGGCGGACTTCAGTTGGAATGGTGGGCTAGGAAAAGGATCATATCACTTGGAAAATTGGGATATGATAGCCAGGCCAAAAGAATTAGGCAGCTGGGGGTTATGCATCTAGTTATTTTCGATAAAGCCCTTATGAAGAAGTCTCTCTAGAGAAGCATCAACACACCGGGGGTGTGGAAGGATATCATGGATTACAAATATTTCAAGAACAAGTCGATGGAGGATTTGAACTTAGAGGAATGCATACAACAGAACAAGGGATCGCCTATCTAGTCTGGATTCATAAAAATTTGGTCTATTTTTAAGGAAATCCTAAGGTGGAGCTTTGGAAATGGAGGACGAATACTCATTGGCTACACAGGCCTTGGAAGTAACACGGGAAACAACAAAATTAGTAGGGAGCTGATCTCTTTCCTTCACCATAAAGGTATTTTCTTCATAAGTCAGATTTTTGTATGCCAAGAGGATACACCACTCTGGCTCTCTGTTGGTAAATTGGGGATTTGAAACTCTTTAAAGAAAGAATGTAATTTATATTGTGAGAAATTAAGAGATATGGGAATGATCCAATCAAGTAGACGAGATAGGGTCGACTAGAGAGGGATTTTATACAAAGGTCAAATAGTGACCTGTGAAGCTTATAAAGACATGATGAAGAAGAAGGAGAGAGTACAACAGGTCTATTGGTTTCAGGGTCTTTGGAAACTAAAAGTGCATTGTAAGATGGTCATATTCTATTGGTTGGTATGAAAAGACAAGAATCTCACATGGAACAATTTACCGAAAATGGGCATAAATGGGCTTGGGATTTGTCGTCACTGCATGAATGCCAATGAAAACAATATACATCTCTTTTATGACTATATTTTCACTAGGAAAGTCCTACAAATGATATGAAAAATATTTCACTTTGACTTCTCCACATTCGATAGTGCAAAGGAATGTTATTCTTGGTGGGGGGAAGGGGTGGGTGGCGGGGGGGAGGGGGGGCATAGGAAATCCTTTAGGAACATCCCCATCATATATCATTGGTACATGTGGAAAAGCGGAAACAGGTGGCTCTTTGATGGAAAAGTTAGCAGTCTAGTCATGGTCAGCAATCAGATCAAGCAACACTCGGGGAATATGAAGGTAAAGCAAAAAATTCCCAAGTATCCTTCCCTGAGAAATCTCCCACATGAAATCCACTACCCAAATGGATGTTTTGACGGGGTAGCAAAAAAATATATATGCGGTTGTTGAGCATGGCTGATGCTCTACCCTACTTGCCATTATAAAATCCATTGGGCCAGTTGTCAAGGCACCAATATGAGGTAAGAGACTCTGGCTCTTTAGGGACTGATGTGGTTTTCTCAACATCTATACATTGAATCTATTTATGTTTATGGGGATTCGTTGGTCCTTATAGATCATCTCAAAAAAAGTACTCAGCTAAATTCAAGCTATCTAGAGGGTTGGATGGAAAGGATTAAGGTGTTACGATACAAGTTCAATACCATATCCTTTACTCACAACTATAGAGAAAAGAATTATGAGGATGATCGGTTATCAAATATGGTGCTATCCGGGAGATTTGGCGAGATGCACTATGAGTTGTATGAAGCCACTAGACAAGGAGCGAAAGGAGTTGTCATCTTTCTCTAATCATTTCGTTTTTTTGCAGGTTTTGGGATGGATTCTGGATAACTCTCTCTTGGGAAAGGCTCTCTTTTTGGTTCAAGTTAAGTTTTTTAGCAACACCAACAGACCGATGTGGACTCCCCACAAAGAAGAAAATTAAAATAAATCTCAATCAATGGCACTATTGCCCCTGGAGAACAGAATAAGCATGGCGAGGGTCAATTGCCACCTTACCGGGAAATTATTGTTATTGTGGAGACATAACTCTAACACTCCAACGTGGATGAGAGTTTCAAAAAGGGGGGTTTTTGGCTACTAGTTTTAGTGGCCTCTGAAAATTTTGTTTCAGATGAGAAGAGCACAAGCATGGATTTGCGAATAATTACTTTATTATGGTTACGACTTTGTTTTTGGCATCACAACTCCTTTTGGACTGAAGCAACAAAAGCATATTATTGAAACTAAAAAGGCTAAATGTTAAATAAAGGAATAGAACTTTGAAGGACTATGATGTATTTTTTGAATGAATTATAATTGATAAATGTGCTCGTACAAAATATAAGCCAGTGGTTTTTTCTATTGAAAAAAAATAAAAAATAAAAAATAAAAGAAAATAATAAAAGAAAAAACTCATAAAATAATTCAGAAATTTCGGTAAGATTATGAAAAATTCTGTCAAAGATTTTTGAAAATCTAGATTACAGTTGTTAAACGTCAATATTTTGGGTGTCCTAAACGTTTTTGATGATGTTGAATCCATTTCCACTATCAAAAATGTAATTCAAACACTCCAACTACCTAATGTTTTAAAAAAAAATCATCAAATTCCAACCAAAAAAAAAAAAAAACTACACTGCTATTTTGTTGCGTCGATAAACAACTAAATCCCACATTCGTCACGTGATTTTTTTCTTAAATTGGAGGTTGGAAATAAATCGCATATTCATTGTGTAACATAGTTTCAAGTTGTTCATAAAGGATAGTGGTTCAATATGTTATCAATCAACAAGTGTGTTTTATGCGTGTTTGCTGGATTAGTGTTGCTTTGGTTTTGAAAATAATATATATTAAATACTTAAAAAAGACCAACATTACTGTATATGTACTATATATAAAAATTAATATAAACTATATATACAAAATTTTAATATGAATTATATACACACAATATTTTTTTTATTTAATATAAAACAATATATATATTTAATATGAACTATTTATACAAAAGTAAAATTTAAAAAAAAAAATATTTAATATAACTATATATAAAAAGAAAAAAGAAAAATAGTTATTTAATATAAATTATATTATATTTTTTCAAAATACAAATGAAATTGAAGTATTATTATATACAAATTCGTGTGTTTGGATTGGATTTTGAAAATAATTTATATAATTATTGAGGGGTTTTCACAGTGTATTATATTAGATATCATTTTTTATTTTTGCATTCAACTGCTTTAATTAAGTCATTCTACTCACCATTTTGCATCCAATGATGAAGAAGTGGGATTGAAACCAGTGAAAATGAATCACATAGGGTTAGGGCATCTAGTGATGCTCACAAGGGTGAAGAAGTGGGATTGAAACTAGTGAAATGAATCACATAGGGTCAATCATCGCTTCTGAGGCTTCTTCACCCCTGTGAGCATCACCCGATGCAATGAGTGCTAAGTGGACTATTCAATAATCATGAGAAATTAGTCGGTTACGACTACCTCTCATGGAAATGGTCATAGTTGAATGACTTACTTAACCCGATGAAATGAGTGCTAAAAAGACTATTCAAAAATCATTAGAAATTAGTTGGACTATCTCTCATGGAAATGATCACAGTTAAATGACTTACTTAACACAGTTAAATATCCAAAAAAATGATATCTAATTTATATAGCCATATATATTAAATACTATATACAAAAATTAAAATAAAATTTTAATTATTTAATATAAACTCTATATAAAAAAATTTAAAAATTAGATATTAATTATTTGATATGAACTCTATCGTATTATTTTTTAAAATACAATATATGAAATTGAAGTATTATTATATACAAATGGTTTAATAAATTAAAATTGTTTTTGTTATTATTATTATATATACAACTTTTTTAAATAAATTATTTTTAAAGGAGTATGTATATACATATAATTATAATGAAAATTATCAAGTTATGAAATTGAAGTATTATTATATACAAATTTTTTAATAAATGATTTTTTTTTTTTGGTTTATTTTATTATTATTATTATTATTATTATTTATTTTATAAATATATATAATTTTTTAATATAAATTATTTTCAAAGCAATATGTATATACATATATTTATAATGTAAATTACTAAGTTATGGAGCCAAATTCAATCCATCAAGAAAAGTAAAAATACTACCATATGAAAAGCACTCAAAATCAAACCTCCAAGGTCATTCACTAATGATTGAAGCATGACAATAAGATTCAACCAAAATTGGAACGAGGCAAAAAGTTTAATAATGACACAACCAATAAAATAAAATCCCTTAGATACCTTGAAGTCCATTATCCACCAATAAAATCATGTCCATTAAGCCCATTCCAATCAAATCCAAACAAATGTAAGGAATACTAAATATTTCAAGGAGGGGGCCCTTTAATCTTTTATAACAAATCAAGGGAGTAGGTTGGCATGCCAATAAGTACCAAGCTAACTATTGGTCCCTAAAGAAGTCCTCAACTATACAATCTTATCATTTTCATCTTACATATTATCAACATCCCAAACTAACTCACATACAAACAAATGTTGGTTGGGATATTCATTCTCAACACCATGAAAAACCAATAGCTACATAGTATCTACCATTCTTCTCTCTCTACCAACTCCTAGCAATGTGCCTCTAGGTATAAGTACTATTTGTTATGACCTACTCCCTCTTATCTCGTTGGTATGACTTTGACTATTAGGATGACTCCCTTCACTTCCTTCACTAACTTTAGTATGCAACACAGTAGTAGGAGAAATTATCACTATGAAAATAGTTGCACGCAAGGTGGTGGGTTGGACAAGGTATGTACTTTAAGCAATATTCTCACGATGCATAGTATCTATTAGTCTCATGCCAAGCTACAAAGGTTCCCCTTCTCCTCCTATGTGTGGTATGCGAATACACACTTGATCTGAACTTCTACACTCTCTAATATTCCTCCACCTCCTATGTCCTCTTACCACCTCCTTCTCAAGACTTATATCAAGTACAAGTATCGATGTATACCTATCCCCTCTACAACTTCCCCCTCAAAACCTCTTACAACTATTAAGAACTCCTTCATACAACTCCATTGTATTACACCTTTCTCATGTTATTTCACCAAATTTCCTTCGCATACCCATTCTATCATCTTGTTCAAGGATCTTTCGCACCTCCTTCATCCCTTATTTTATTTTCCTCCTACATCTTGGTCTTGTCTCCTCATATTACTCTCTAGTCATCCCCCAGCTCACCCTGAGCACACAAGGAGATTAGCCACTCATGGTGCCAAATTCCATCTTTAACATGCCTTTTTCACACAACAACATCTTCACAAATGTCGATAATTCTCAGATATATTTTCCCCATGGATCTCCCAAGAATTTATGTTCTTCAACCATGTATGAGATCGCGGATTTAATGACAAAATCGAGCATGTATCCTCTAATGATGCTCTCAAACCATAAATCAATAGCATGAGTGATCTGATTATCTACTAGTTGAAGTCCTTGAACCCGCTAAGGAGTCCAATCTCTAGGTTCCTCCAATCTCCAATGTGTGTTATGATCGTTAAGCCTTAAAATCCACCCTATAGCAAGCTCTGGAAATTCACAAAAGAATATTTCATAAAGATCTTCTATAAACATGTACCTCTCCAGCCATTTTTCACTGATAATTCCACAACTCCCATTTTCGCTAGCTACAAATTTATTGAGCTTGGTTTCAAGCTATCTACAAACCTATTCTCTCGAATGATTCCACATCGCCTTTGCTCCTGTATCCCGGTGCCGGAAATGGAACCATTTGTTGGTGATTTCTATAGGTTTATGACTTGGGTTATTACACATAGTGCACCTAACAAAATCCCTATCAGTACTAGCCCTTACGGAAATTCTTACGGGAGAGGTGAGGTGTCACGTGAGGCACTTAATGAGGGCCACAAGAACCATGTTTTTGCAACTGATAAGGGGATGACAGTTCGATTTGTACCATATTTCCTCCACACTTAACCTCCCAATTACACATTAAATTCACTTAAGGACAATTGAGGTAATTCCAACATATCATCATCAATGAAAAATTAAACAAAGGGGTGCACGACATATTCATATAAAATCCTTAACTCATTCACTAAGACATCTCCTAGGTAAACATCATTATTGAAAGAAAGCACGAGTCACGTACGTGTCAGAACAATGGGGATACGTATAACTTCACCTTATATTTTTGTTACGAAGAAAATGCATCGAGGCCAATACATAAGTTTTATCATACATTCCTTTGTCTTACCAACCTATCCTTTCATCACATACTTGAATAGTTACAAACTTACAAACTTCCCTAGATACAGAGTACCATCACTACTCATGTCTTAACTAGGTAGGCAACACAAACCCTAAGCGAAAACCTTATAGGAGACTTTCAAAAGAACCCCTACCGATGACCTCTGCCTATTTATACGAAGTTACATTCATGCATTTACCATGGGCCATAACTCAGTAAAAATCTCAATTACTAGTAGGTGCATAGAGTATTACCAAAAATCACCTTGACCCATGATTGTGAATAGAAGATATTTTGTTCAAACTAGACATTTTCCCACTTAATTGTTCCTTCACATTTGTTTTCTTTCCGATTGCACGATTTTCCACTTATCCACTACCTCTGCATACTCTGCGCTATCTACATAAACGTCCAATGCACTATTTTCTACCTTTTATGTATATGTGCATAACCAAAACTTCAAAACTTACCTACAATAGCCCATACACTAAAATAAGTAGTTCTAACCATTTCTATGAAATTATAGTGTTATATTGGCTAGTTGACTATTCTAGATGGCTCATATTTCATCCTTTATCGGTTCATCCTTCAACCATCTCTAGAAAGTCGAAAGGTGTGATGAACCAATAAGACATTAGGTTCCAACACCGCCGCATTATCAAAATGTTTTAGAGTCTCACATGGTGAAGTTACATGTGTAAGTGTGGCTTCCTAAAGTCCAATCATACCAGGTAGCTTTAAAATCTTAGCTTTCAGTTTCGTGCTCTTCCATTGGAGGAAGCGAGGAACGATCAGCAAAAAGAGATCAACACTATCCCTTGTCCTTTTGAACGACGTTAGCTTCATATTACGAATCAAAACCTACACCTAAGCTTTGTGTGGAAAGGGGTGGATCGTAGAAGAATAATGCGTACTTTGTGGTTATAATGATGATCACGAGGGGCCATCATTCGTTTTCTGTTTGATTTGCTAAAGTTGATTTCATATTTTCTTGTGGATGTCATAGATCCTCTCGCTTTCTGCAGTCATCATGTGCTTGATCTTTCATTCTTCCCCGCGCATAATAATTTGTTCTCTCATTCCTTCGTTTGTCTTATGTGACAGAAGGTGTCATAATTTATGTCCGAGAGGACAACTTTCTTCGGGGGTTGGATAAAGCCGTGGCATTTTGAAAGGCGGGGAAGGAGAGCACTATTGAGTTGATGCCAATGAAGATGAGAAGTCTTTGCCATCAATTTTGGTGAGTCCGTTCATTGATAGAGAGTGGCCAAACATGGATGGTAATAGTAAAAGTTATTGAGGGAAAGTTTTAACACGAAATAATTATTAGGTTAGGTTTAAAGTTATGTTAGGTTTCAATTTAAATTAATAAAGCAACTATATTTTTATAGATTATATAAATTATTAATTAAAAATAATAAATTTTATAGCAATTTAATATTTGATTTGAAATTATATATAATAATTATATTAAAATGAGACCAAGCTTATCTATGCCATGATGAGACTCAAGTATACTTTAGGTATGGCAAGGATAAATATACCTTTTAAACTATAAATTTGAATGTAGTAGTTGGTGAAGTGTGATTACCAAACAAATGTATTAAATATATTCTTATATATAAAAAAATGTTTAAAAGGATATAAAGTTTATTGGTTCCATGATGAAAGTAAATATACTTTATGTATGGAAAATATTTTATAAAAAGGATAAATATACTTTTTGAACTATAAAGTTGGATGCAGTGGTTGGTGAAGTGTCATTATTTAAAAAATGTATTAATTATATTTATATATATAATTTTTTCTAACATTATAATAATAACAAAAAAATACAAAGCTTATCTATCCCATGATGAGACTAAGTATATTTTCTATATGACAAAGGTTTTATGAAAAAGATAAAAATACTTTTTGGATTATAAAGTTGGATGTGGTGGTTGGTGCCTAAGTGATATTGTTCGAAAATATGCATTATTTGAATTCTATGTGTTATGTTAAGCTTCGTGAAACACAAAGGGGATTAGGTGGTGTTACATGTATATGTATAATATATGTTAGGTGATGGGGTCTTCAATTTTTTATATCTCGATCAAATTGATTTTCAAAAGAAACAACCTAATTTTGGTTATTTATATAATTGTGTATAATCCAAATATTTAATCAATGTAATGTTGCATAGCATTTTAGTGGTAAAGGAAATCATGATTATGATCAAAGTATATCTATTAAGCTAAAATTTATGTATTGAATTTTTAGAAGATTAAGAAACTATTTGTTTTTTTTTCATAAATGTATTTTTGTTTTTAAAAAGTCTAAAAAAAAGTATTACTAAATAATATACTTACTATAAAGGTTAGAAAGAGTAATATTTTAACAAATATTTTGAATTAAGATGTAATTTAGTGGTTTATATGATATTTTTATATAAAGCATTTTTCACTTTCTTAATTTTACAAATCTCCTTCACTATGAAGCTCATGAGATTTTTTTTTCATATTTTAGTAATAATGGTTTTCTTCTTTACACTAAGTTAAAATAAAAAATAAGTTTTCATGTTGTACATTTGAGTTGATGACCTCCATGTAAATAATGGTTTTCGTCTTTACACAAGTTAAAATAAAAAATAAGTTTTCATTTTGTACATTTGAGTTGATGACCTCCATGTAGTATCTTAATTTTTTCTTACAATTTAATTGTTTATGTCGTTAGAATTTCTCCTTAAATTCAAGATATAATAATATGTAATATTATCATTATTTTGTAAATTGACCTCCTCCTCTATACCCCAATGATTTAGCCATGTTGACATGACATATTTATGCTAACCCCATTCAAGCCACAAATATATTTGATTAGATGTGAAGGAACATCATGATGTTTTTTGACTTCCACGTTTTTTTTCTTCTTGTTCTTGTGTATAATGTGCCCAATCATAGTCATTCTATGAATGGGGGAAATAGTGGTTTCAATGAGGATAGGATAGGGTGTAAAACAATTTCAGATTTGTTGCATCTTTCTCCAAGATTTTGTAGATATTTTCAAACCTTGAAATTCACAACAATATAGGAGAAAATAGTGCCAATAATCTCAAAGAAGGATTTCTTCTAATCCTAAGGCTAAGGATACAATAATTCACAAGTATTTTCATGTCTACAACAAAATTTACACTCTCTATTTATCTTTCTATCAACAATGTAGTTCTAGTTACAAGACACTCCTTATAATTCGATGGCCAAGGGTCCATTGGTTTTCAAATCATTTCATGTCCATAATAATATTTCTACCCTCCACTTATTATTATACAATGGTATAATTATAGTAAATGGTATCATGATGACTTATTTTGTGAGAATTATATGAAGTTACTTCATCCACTATGCTACTGTGCTGCTTCAAATTAGGGTAAGTGAAGATTTTGGATTTGATAATCATAATATTTATTTTATTATTGTTAATAGTAATACATGTAGTAGATGAAAATTTCATGAGGGTTGTTTGAGTGTGTTTGGTGCATGTATGTATGAAATCACACCAACTTAAGGGGTGTGGACTACCCACTTAAGTTATTGGTAACAGGCAAAAAAAGAAGTGGAGTCAAGCAAGTTAGTGGAACAAGCTAGAATCATAAGCATACTAGACAGAGAAATAATATGAATATATAAACTAAAACTAAAAAAAATAAACATGAGCTCTGAAAATATTCAAACATCTACAATAATACGAATGGTGGCTCTTCGGCCACTCTTATTGAGTGCTGGTAGGAAATAAGGATGAGAATTTACCCTCTTGCCATAGGGCCCCTAGAACATGGGTTCTAAGTCCCAATGCAAGGATTTTTTTACCCCAAGCTTGCCCCGGTGCAAAGTCTCCCTCTCTCTCTACTGTGGAGGATTGAACTTGTTGGATGGCCAACAATTGAGTCCCCTTTATCTCCAGCTCTGGATCACACACTACTGGTATTGTTTGGGCAATTCTGGCAACATAACAATGTGTTCACCCACTCTTCATCTCATGGTATGTTATGGATGGTGACCCAAGAGAGGGGGGTGATTCCTTTGTGTGCTCCAAATATTCCATTGTGTGATAACTTGATGTTTAAGCAGGCTTTGGTGGTTGTCCTTTCGTGGCCTCAAGTGAGGAATCACTATCCTGAAGTTTGCTTTATGTGGTCCTGGAAAGTGACATTTTGCCACTCCCACGATTGCACACATTTCGGGTCATAAGGCATGCAAAGGTGCTCTTCATGAAGGATAATGCACACAAAAGCATTTATGACTTTCTCAAATTTGATTTTTCCTCAGACCTTAGAGATTTTAAAATACTTTCTAGATTCTGTAATGTCTTCTAGACCTGTAAATCCTTCTTCTTGACATTAAATAATGTCATCTTCTGCTTGTACAATTTTCCAGTGTTAACAGTTTCCCCCTAATGTGTGAGGTCTAAGAAGAACTATATAGTCGAAATAAATTATAGTTTATTTTTTGTATATCATTCATAGAGAGAGAGAGAGACCTGCGTGAGGCTCGGAATTGGAAACACCCTGCACTGGTTCGAAGGATGGCCATGTCCTATGGGACCCTTGTAAGCAGATATAATACAATATATATATATATATATATATATATATATATATATATATATATATATATATATATATATATATATATATTCTTAGAGGCGAGCATGTCCCATGCTCGTGATGTTGTGGCTAGTTAAACAAATATATTTGACAGATATATGTTCTATCTGTGTCACTGATATGGTAGTGATCTGGTGGTTGCTGATGACACTCGTTGAAGCTCTATGGGGCCTTTTTTTTTGACAATAGGTGGAATGTGGTACCCATATGCGTAAACGTGGTATGACATATAGTTACACATCGTACACATAGGTGCTAGCTGGGACCTTCCCGTGTAAGCGTTGTTGAAAGAGACGCTTATGAAGGCACGGGTCTTCTATGAATTTGATCAAAGTGCAATGGTTTTAAGGCACGATACCAAATTGACATGAAAGCTTTTGTTGTAGTCGAATTTTAGGAGGATTGATGACATCTGTGGGAAATAATGCCTCCCACAGTGCCACCCAAGGATGCCCCTTTTATGGAGAGGGGTAATCCAAGGTACCGCTTCCTTTTTTGAAAATAGCTGTTGAAGTCGACAAAAAGGGAGCCTCAACTGAACGATGGGTCGTCGAAGTGAGGGGTCAGGGACCTGGATGTGATGGGTTTAACATAGGAATGTTCGCAAGGGGTGACTAAAAATTGATGATATGGATTCAGTGGCCCAAGGTTGGAGTATACTAAGCATCTTGGAGGCAGTGATAGTCATTTATGATGGGGAAATCCCTGGAGTCGGTAGGACCTCCAGGGTTGGCATAAACTGGCTATGAATGTCATGGTGGCTTATGCATGGGGGTGTAATACTCTAACCAAGGGTGTTCAGGGACTGCTGCCATGGGAGAAAAATATGGATGCGAAGGTCGGGGGACATAGTGCACCATTTGCGATCTTTATACACTTACCAAAAGAATAAAATAATGGGGTTTGGTTTGTACACAACACAGAGACAAGTACCCCAAGACATGAAAGTGTTCACTCAATGATGTTGTGAGGAAGGTGTTTTATTGAGGGTGGGGGTCCAATTGGTTGGTCTCATGTGTGGGGTTGATGAAGCGGAAAAAAGTACTGCAGATGGGATTATGCTAGTGGAGGTATGGTGGGCCAAATATGAGGCGCAGTAGTACGCTTTTGATATGCTTTTACAACTTTATCGTCCGAGAAGGGGTTTTTAGCTTGTATTATAAACTTGAACTTATGCATGGTGAATGGATGGACATGAGGTGCTTCCCAGACTAAAGTGGTATAGCCATGGCGTCACTTTTGCTATGATATATGGTCTACTGTGGGTGATGATCGCCATGAAGGGGATGCTCTATTGACCAACGAGGATGTTTATCATGTGCAGGGTGAGGTAATGATAAACACGGTCGCATATGAGGATCCTATGGTTGATTTATCATGGAGAAATGATATCAGGATATGAATAGTTTACCGGGACTGTATCATGCTGGGGGTAGAATGATACCTACTATGGAACTTTAAGTAGATGGAGTTGTGGATGGTTTGCGAGTTTTTCCTGCAAAAATAACTACCTCAAGTGAAAGCATCTTCTTTATCAAATATTATTGAAATTCATGAGATTTAAAAATGACGATGAGAGAGGGCATACCTACCGATGCTGGAAAATTGTATTTTTTCGAGGATGCGAATGTATGGCATCACATTGGGTGTTTATGGAGTGTTGATCACAGTGTTGATTTTGGTCTGGTGATTAGATACTCTCAGCTCCAATTTTAACTTAGGAGTTGTTACTTGGATCCTAGTTTTGATTTCGGTTGGGGTTTCCCCAGAATAAGTTCATGGGGGGCATTGCTGGTTACTGTCCCCTGTCCAAGATCTCCTTTTTGTTTGTTCCTCGTCTTATTTTTGCAGCATTTGGAGGATTTTCATATTTCTCCTAGTTGTATGGTTGTTGATGAGCCTAGGAAGGGTTGCGCTAGTTTTACCAGTGCATTACATTGTGCCAGTGGTCCATAATGTGCAGGGAATGGGGGATATCAATTCCCTTGTCCCTGGTTGGTATATGAGTGCCGGGGTGACTTTCATGATAGCTAGGTTGTGATACATTCTGAGTAGAATTGTATGAGTATCCAAGGTATTTATTACTACTACCTAGGTGTCCTTGGGACAAAGAACTGATCGAACTGTCTGCAGAATCGACATGCATGGTACTACTGCTGCCTAGGTGATCTTGGTAAAAAGACCCAATCAAACTGTCTGCACGATCGATGCGCATGGTACTACTGCTTCCTAGGTGATATTGGGTCAAAGACCTGATTAAGTAATCTAAAGAATCTACCTACCAGGGTGTTACTACTGCCTAGGAGATCTAGGGTCGAAGACCTGATCAAGCCTTCTATAGAATCTACCTACCTGGTAACTCCCTGAGTATCATGGGTGTTACTACTGCCTAGGTGATCTTAGGTCAAAGAACCGATCAAGCCGTCTGTAAAATCTACCTATCTAGTAACTCTCTAAGTATCATGGGTGTTACTATTGCCTAAGTGATCTTGGGTCAAAGACTCGATCAATACATTTGCATAATCTACCTATCTGGTAACTCTCTGAATACATATTACTACTGCCTAGTTGACCTTGGGTCAAAAACTTGATAAAACCATCTGTAGTAATCAACACATGTGATAACTCAAGAGGATGAGGCATCCAGGTTCCCCTGTCCCTATTTGGTGTATGGTGGCTTGGTGGGAAGAGGGAAAAATGGTTGTCTTTCTAGTGACTATTGTTCCTCCAACAAGTATAGGATGGTACAACGTTCATTTTCGGATGCCTAGGTGGAGGGATCCTCTTGATAGGATCGCTCAATGGCATGTAAGGCATCCCTATATCGTGAGATCTCTAGGCAATGATGGGTATAGTGCCCGTAGTTCCTGTAGAGAGTGCATGTGTGATTGGTACACAATTATTTGCCTTTACCTTTGGTGGCAGGTTCCTTTTTACGGGAACACGATGTTGTGATGTCTATCTCAGAGCCAAGGAGTGGTTTTTATTCATCCATCTCTAGGAAGATATGGGTAGGGTGACCTATTACGTCGCATATGGCGTAGACTGGTGATTCATGTTGTATGGCGGGGGTCACCATCTTCTTTCCTCTTTTCTCGGTTTTCTTAGCCATGATCACTGGTTTGGCACTGGAAATTTCCTTTGCAGGGATGGTTTCGACCGTTTCTTGGATGGGTGAGACCTCCTCAGGACTGAGGGGCTTCAACCTTGTGGCAGTGACGTGGGTGGCTCCTATTCCTGCAAGGGGAATGAGCTACAAAAATGGTATTTCCAATGATATATTTGGTAATACCTGTGTTGCCAAAACTTGTTGGGAGATAAAACCAACTGGGGGGTAGAAGATAGGTGTTTGGGAGGCAGTGTAGGCTAGAGAGGCTATCGTGGCCGATGACTCGGTGCCATTACTACTTGTGTCCGTGTCTTTACTAGCTTCGGTGCTTGATGTGGACATCATGCACACCAAATCCCTTGTGACATCAGGCGATGACTCAGGGATTATGGGTGGATGTCCTAGGAATGACCCTAGAATGAACGAAAATTTGAACTGGTTGGGGCCATATTGTTGGTACCGTGAGAGAGCATCTGAGGACGTATCTATATAGGGTATAATTACCTCAATGTTTGTTAGGGGTCACTTCTCGATATGCGTCAATTGGGCTGCAGTAATGATGCGGTCCTCGTGGGGGAACATCATGATGCGGAAGACAAAGGAGGCTATGGCTGACATGGAATATATATAACTCCGCCCAAGGAGTATATTGTAGTCCAAGTGAGCATTCAAGACTTCACTGTTTATGTGGACCGTCTTTTCGGCTAAGCAAACTAGGATGTTTTGGTAGAGGCCAATGGGGGTTGATGGACGACTGTCATATGCTCTAAGCGTAATGACTGAGGGTTTTAGTTTGGGAGACCCTAAATTCTGCCAAACATTTTTAGACATGATGCACATGGATGCACCCTCGTCTATGACACATCGGTGAATTATGATATTATGGACCAACATGGGTATCTGGAAGGTGACTATGGAAGGAAGCCTCGGGGTGGCTTTGTCTAAGTCAAAAGCCATTAGGTGTGTATTGACAGGGTCAATAGCACCTAATGCAAAAAGTAGGGTTTTTCATTGTTTTGGGCATGACTGTAGTACTTCCAAAGCTGACATAACAACGGCAGATTGTGCTAAATCATCAACGATGCTATAATTATGGGCTGCTTTGGAGTAGTTTCCTGCTCGCCTATTAGGTCCCTTCACCATTTTTGGCAATGGTTTGATAAGCATATTTGAAATGGTCAAAGGTGCAGTTGGTGCACTCGTACTTGCCTCTGATGTATTGGTATCTAGTGAGGTGTTGTAATTGTGGTTCCATGTTTGGGAAACATCTCTTCACTGGTCATGTAGATTTCATGGCCACTTTTCCCGGAGTTGTTTGTATTTTTATTCTGAGTGATTATCGTCCCTTGATGTGGGAAAGGTTCCTACATCACAGTTGGTTGCTGGGAAGATCCTCCTTGTCCTCGTTTACTCTGTAGCTTCTTCAGCTCAGGGAGATCGGGACAGTGGTGAGTATAATGGCCGTACTCACCACATATCTAACAAGAGTGGTTTGTTCAGAGAGGTGGAATTTTTCTCTGTTGTTGTGCATTGCTCAGCTCCTGGCTCTAATTCTAGTTGGAGTTGCCTCTAGCCTGGGATCACGGAGGGTGTTGCTGGTTGTTGCCCCCTATCCAGGGTTCCCTTTTGGATTTTTTTTTACTTTTTTCTTCACCATGTTAGGAGGGTAGTTCTCCTAGTTATATTGGCAAGGTTGGTTTTGGGAAGGATGCACAAATTTCACCTGTGCATTGGTTTGCATAGGTGGGTCTTATGCTAGGGAATGAGCATAACACAGTCCTTGGTTTTCACCTGGCTGTTGGAGCGAAGTTCTTCCGTAAGCATTTATTTCTGTGTACTCGGTCCCTTGAGCTGGAGGATAAGGTCCTCCCTGGTGATACACTGGCGCCCTATTGGTCAAATTTTGATGAAGCATATGATGAATTTGAAAATCGGGTTGAGGTATGTTCTGGGTAGAACTTTATGTGTAACCGAGGTTTTGAATGTTGCTGCCTAGGTAACCTTGGGTCAATGACCCAACTAGTCCATCTGCAGAGTTTTATGCACCTGGAAATTCTTGATAACTTTTTAGGCATAGGGCGTTACGCAGGATGTTGTAAATGCATCCTGACTACGTATAAATCAGCTCAAGTTGTTGGGCTTTCCTGATGGCATCCTTTTTGGAAGTGGACCTCTATTGCGCCAAATCCTTTGAAATCTCTATTGTGAGAGTTTTTAGGAAAAAATCTAAAAGAACTATGTTGTTGAGTTTTTCTTTACATAAAATACAACGCCGTCTCCATTTGTGGAGGGTTCGAGATATGGATGGAAAGGGTTTGTCTGAAATGTGTCAGTAATTCCATTCCAGAATCATGGTGAATGGGTAACTAAAAAATATGTTAGGAATATGGTGGCAAGGGCACCAAAGGTTCCATGTGAATCTAAGGGTTGCTCCATGTATCACTTCATGGCTACTGCTGACAGAGGGCATTGAAATAGTCTCAATCGAATTGTGTCGTCAATGATACTGTTTGATGAGCACCACAAGTGGAAGGTCATGACATGATTACCTCGGACATCTATCCTCCGAGCTTTGGAATATCCAAAGGGAGATTCATGGGCATGGGAGGGCATGTAGGGTTGTGTGTGATGGGGTCATTCGTCATCTTGGTTATATCGAACATATTTAACGAAGCTAATAAAGGTGACTGGGAGGTTGACTCCATTGCGATGTGTGAAAACATACAGTTCTGGGTAGGAAGAGGGTTGGTTTGCGACATACCCTACTGTGTATTCAGTTGGCTTCCCAAATGGGACATACTCCTCCGCCTCCTAGGGGTTGTGGGAGGAGTGGTGTGTGGTGTGGTGTTGGGAGACCGACTAGGGTTCCCAACTATGGATTCTCCAATAAATGACGAATCAATAATGTTGGTAGTGTTTCATCTTTGACGCCTAAATGGAAAAATACCTGGAACCCCTCCCGGTAATGGGGGGAGTTCCAAAAGATGCCTAGATCGACACCTATATCGACGAGGTCCCGTTGGGTACATTTTGGTGTCGACTAGGTTTGGTTTTGGAAAAATTTGAGAGGATAGAGTCTACGATCAAAGAAAAATTATGATCACATACATAAAACAAAGGAAAATAAAAATAAATTTTACCTTTAAATTAATTCTACGTGATCATGCAATAAAAAAAGTGGTTTTTTTTTCTTGCATATGATACTCAAAATCTTAGAAGACCTATTCATCCTCACACACTCAAATGTAATTGGGCCTTGAGAAGATATCTTGCGAGTGCTGGCACAACGTCCCGTAATAGCTGGCGACGCCCCCAGTCAGCCGAAGAAATCCACCAAGGTAAGGGGAGAGGGTGTGGCAATTTCCTACATTTTCACATATAAGAAAAGGATGCCCTAGTTTTGTTCACTAAGTACCACCATCCCATGTGAGTGTTCGAGTCTTGGGCTTCTTTTTAAGTCAGCTAATAGTACCGATTATCAACCGGGTCAGGTAGCCCCAACTGATACCTCACACACTGCGCCTAAGCCTAACTTCTTATGAAATAGGTCTCTGTCGCACTCGGGTTTTCTTTTCTGTGGGCTGATAAGTGGATTTTAAGCTCCCTAAACAATAAATTTCTATGTTTCAAGATGAATAATGATCAAAGCGGCTTATTGGATGCCTACCCCCTTGATCCTAACTTAGTCTATAAATTCTTTTGTGGCCCCTATGGGGAGAATTTAGTGAGTTTGGTTAAGTTAGTTTTAGTTGTATTTTCTTTGATTAGTGAGTGAATTTGTTTGAGAAAAAATTAGACAGGCACATAGTTTTAACGTGTGGATATTCGATGATACTTTTCAAAATCCCCTATTTAAATTATGTTGTATTGTTCCTTGCTCAAAAGAAAAACATGTGCAGATATGCAACGCTTTCTTTTTTTCCTGGTTAATCTATATGATCAACTATAGGGAGATAGTGAGTTGTGAAATGGGAGAATACATATGCTTACAGAGGATCACCAAAGGGTGCAAAGGTAGCAAATATTACTTTCTCTTCTATCAACAATTCAATCCTAGTCTCGAAAATCCTAGTGCAAAAAATTGAACTAAACTAATAACTTTTACACTAGAAAAAAAGAAACTAGCTACGCATGCGTGGTCTTGGGCCACTTAATTTGTCTAGTTATCTTGGTGTGTTGGTACCAAAATTTTCAAAAAATAATTTTTTTTTCCGAATGCAAGTTATTTCCCCCCCTTACTTAAACTATGTGTGAAATTTGTAAAAATCAACTTGAAATAAAACTAACACTAAGCCTACAAAAAGTAGCTAAGAGTGATCTTTAGCAAGCTGCGGGGTACCACAACCAGTCCTGCTAGGTGTATTAGGGGCTGCCAAGCACTTTACAAGCAGGAAAAGATAGAAATAAGGAATAATTTTCTCTTTCTATCTTTTGCGCATGGGTCAGCTTTGAACACACGCCCTGGGCAAGTCCGTGAGAAGGAGAAGCGTGCAAGTTCCTACAAAATTAATTCTTGGAGCTGTTCTGCTCTAGTCTGTCACTTGGGATGAACTAGGGACTACAAGAGAAATCACGGGAAATTAAACTCCACTCCACAACATAGACATAGGTCTCTGCAAAAAAGGAACAACCACATAAACTTAGTAATAAACATTAGTGGAGTCACCAATCCTATTTGTGTGTGTTTGGCGCACATGTGTACAAAATCACACCAGCTTAAGGGGTGTGGTCTACCCACTTAAGTTATTGGTAATAGGAAGAAAAAGAAGTGGAGTCAAGCAAGTTAGTGCAACAAGCTAGAATCATAAGCATACTAGATAGAGAAATAACATTCATATATAAATTAAAAAAAAAAAAAACTAAAACAAATAAACATGAGCTCTGAAAAGAGTCAAACATCTACAATAATACGAACGGTGGCTCTTTGGCCCCTCTTATTGAGTGCTGGTAGGAAATAAGAATGAAACTTTACCCTCTTGCCAAAGGGCCCCTAGAACATGGGTTCTAAGTCCCGATCCAAGGATGTTTTTACCCCAAGCTTGCCTTGGTGCAAAGTCTCCCTCTCTCTCTCTACCATGATGGACTAAACTTGTTGGATGGCCAAAAATTGAGTCCCCTACATCTTCAGCTCCAGATCACACACTGTTGGTATTTCTTGGGAAATTCTGGCCAGCGTAACAATGTGTTCACCCATTCTTCATCTCATGGTGGCCTTATATAGGAGAATTCAAATCCTCCTTCCCTCTTTTGGTACATGGTGGATCGTGACCTAAGAGAGGGGGATGATTCCTTTGTGTCCTACAAATATCTCATTGTGTGCTCACTTGATGTTTAAGGAGGCTTTGGTGGTTGTCCTTAGCTGGATTCAAGCGAGGAATCAATGTCTTGGAGTGTGCTTTGTGTGGTCCCAAAAAGTGACGTTTCGGCACTCCCAGGATTGCGCACATTTTGGGTCATAAGGCGTGCAAAGGTGCTCTTCACGAAGGATAATGCATGCAAAAGCATTTATGACTAGCTAAAATTTTATTTTTCCTCGGACCCTAGAGATTTTTAAATACTTTCCATATTCTGTAATGTCTTCCAGCCTTATAAATCCTTCTGCTTGATATTAAATAATGTCGTCTTCTGGTTGTATGATTTTCCAGTGTTAACAAGGGTTTTTAGTTGTTTATGTAGATAATAGGGATACATTACCATAAGAATCATATTTTTATCTTAGAAAATAAAGATAATGACTCTTCCAATTATAGAAATGTCAATATATGTTGTGTTTTTCACCTTTAAAATTTACAATATATATATATATATATTCATCCTTCATTCCTTTAAGTAATATAGTCTACAACTTATTCTTGTATGATATGATATTGGAAATATAGATATTGTATTGAAAGTGTTCTATATTGTCCTCCAAAATTTCATCATCCTTTTTGTGTCATTCTAATTATTTCCTCTTGAATGCCTGTTTCCTTTCAATAATATTGATATTTTTGCAAGAAATTTTGCTTCATGTATTTCCAAGTACTAATACCCTCCAAGTTCCAAGAACCAATGTAATGAACCACTCTTCAGAGT
The DNA here is from genome assembly GCA_034641835.2 of Pinus albicaulis. Taxonomy (NCBI): domain Eukaryota; kingdom Viridiplantae; phylum Streptophyta; class Pinopsida; order Pinales; family Pinaceae; genus Pinus; species Pinus albicaulis. The sequence goes on from CM076580.1 coordinate 1,444,979,492, forward strand.
AGTAGGTAAATATTCCAATTTTTAAGCATCTAAGATGTAATCATAGCTTCAACATAGTACATCAAATTCAAATAATAAGGTATCATGATATTCACTAGATAACCCATGGAAATTGGGAAGACCAAAAGCAAGGATGATCTTCACTAAGGCCTTACTTTCGATATTTATGATGGTGAATTTAAAAGTAATGCTGGATAGTACCTCTTCTTCTACCATAATGATTTCTGGGAAATATGGTCCTTCTATGGCCCATAATTCAATCCCTATAGAAATTTATTGATTCAACCACTATATTATCTTGAGAATTGACTTCAAAAGTAGGATACCCACTTATCAGTTCTTTAGTTTCTCCTTGTCCTTAAAAATATGGAATATAGTACACTTCTTCTTCAAAATGGAAGGAGAAGGTGCTATAGCATTTCCTTTTACTAAATATTTTCATCCTCTTGCTTTTGGTCCTCCTCATCCACTTGTATATTTTTTAGTACGATGGTGGACCATTACTAAAAAAAAGGATTAGTGCTTCTTTTCATTTCTCATGCATACTATAATCCATTACATATGTGAATTAAAAACTCATTGAATAACTCTCCATGGTGAATGTTAAGGATCTTATCTCTCATCTTATTATCAAATTTAATCTCACTACAAGAAAAAATGACATTGATGAGGGTCATGCCTATGATGGACCTTTAAGGTCTATCACCAATGTCACATATGGTGAAATTCCTTAAAAAGGCGTTATTGTAAGTGCATATAGTGATGGCCCTTTAATTTTTTTCACCAAGCCATTATCAGTGACACTTTGGGTGAGGGTTGTTAAAGGCCTGCCACTAATTCTCTCTTTATTGACACTTCCAGTGACGATATTTTATTGACCCTCACCAATGCCTTTTTTGGTAAATTTTGGTGATGGTCAAAAAATGTTCATGATAATTGATCATTACAATGAGTTTTTGATGATGCTATGTGCATGTTACTATATTATTTGTCAAAGCATAATGATTTAAGGCCATTTTTGTGGAGTATTTTTCATTATGTGTCCAAGTCCATATAGTGGTTAGAGTCAGTCAATTTATTAAGAATTAATTAGTGTGTATCATTTCCCTCAAGTAATGAGAATATAGTTTTCCTAGTTTGCAATACATGATTCATCTCTATTAGGTTTATTATCTGACATATTCCCTTTAGATAAAGTTCCACTAGTGTGTGTAGAAACTATATTATTTAATACATAATCAAGCTTTTTCAATTATATTAATGAGAGAGATATAACACTTCTCAACACTCTTGGCACATATTAACATGCTTTGGCACACACTAACATTCCTAGATGCCTCGCATGTCTTAGAACATATTTGTAGCTAGAAAATTTCGCCATGACTAGGACACCCAAGCACATGTTGGAAATCCCTAGCATAGCATAACACTCTCCTAGCATGTGTTGGCATGCCTTGTAGTGCCTAGCATGCCCTGAACACTTTGGCATGCATTAACATATATGAGCACTTGGAACACATTGGAAATTGGAATGTATTTGAACCTATTATTAGTGTGCCTAGCATGCCCCTTTTGAAAAAGATAAATTCATGGCTTATTAATCTTATTATGTGTTCATTTACTTTCATTTTATGTTGGTTCTTATTTTTTTGGCCTTGACCATCATTGACACATATTCACACTCCCTGGCACCCTGCACATCCTAGCATGCCTTACCATCTTGCATGCCTTGGCACTATTTGGGACATGTTAAGACACACTCGAACTCCCTAGCACACTTGAGCTCTTGTTGAAATTCCCTTATATTCCCTATCATGCCTTACTAGTGCTTAACATACCTTATTACTCCCTCCTTGTCATGCTAGCTAGCACTCGTTGACACTCCCTCACACACCCTCGTATTTATTCACTTCGATGAATTTTTACCTAGTTCTCCCTTGTGTTTCCCTACTACTCCCTAACACCCTTAGCATTCATTAGCACACTCTGTCACACCTTAGGACTCTTCGACTGATCTAAAAGGAGTGTATTAGTTTTGTTGTGCTAAGTGTCCAATCAATAAGATAAAACATGTATATTTTGTCTTCATATGGTTGCTTAAGGAATGAGTGATTTATCCATGAAAAATAGATGAATTAGTGAACTTTAAGCATGTAAATGAGACTCAAAAAAACTGAAAATAGTTCATAACAGAGAAAAACATTCACATATAATATTTACATAGTAGGCATGATGAAGTAGTTCTCCCATCCTGGGCTACATATGCCGATCCAGCTCCCAATAGCATGTCCCTATTTGTCATTATGCTCAAAATTGTAAATTGCATATGTTTTCAGGCCTCTAATGGCTATTTTATCTACACCAATGGCTCCATAATACTCAAATTATTCTAGGTAGACTCTTGTTTCACCAAAATTGGTCGAAAATTGACCTCCCAAATCATTTTTCCCAATGACAGCTAGAAATGCTCCATTAAATGTGGAGACTAGCAGTTTAACTACAGATAAATTTATGGTTAAACCGAAATTTGAGGGCACGCTCCAAATCTATCAGGTGGTTAAGTTGACATTAACTATGAGTGGTGGGGTGGTCACATGCCACCCCGCTATAACTTTCGCTAACCATTTGTTAAACCTGCCATAAAGGTTGGAATAAGAAGTTATGGGTTCCATAATATTAAATTGTTGCCTTAAAATTTTACCCTGCCATGTGATTGTTCTTCGTGCTGGAAGCTAGACAACCCATTGGAACCTATAGTGCGATGTTCTGAACTTTTCAAACCATCACATTTAACTTTACGTTTCCGCATATGAACAGGTTAGAACACCTGCCAGTAGCTTATATTTGATGCTGAAGTTTAACATGAAGCCAGGGTTTTAGCACTAAGGTCACATGCGAGGGGGGCTGGTCCTTCGGGGCTGGCCTCCCAAGCCCTCAACACATTTTTTGATAAAATTTAAATATGTCTGGATGCATATAGGGGTAAGAAACACCCCACAGGAAGAATGGTAAGAGGTCTTGCGTGCAGAGAGGTGGTTGTGGGTTGAACCCCCATCGAGTCCAAAAATTTTTACCCAATTGTTATAAGGACATGTGGCGGCATGCGAGATTTCCATGCGTCACTTAATCATTCGTCCAACCATAAACACATCCAATAGCCAGATCAACTTTTGTACCCTCAACATCAAACATCCCACAAAGTGCCATGTGGTGCCACCATATTGGCTCAGAATAAAATGGATTATTCCCAGAATATTCTGCTGACTATACCTGCAAGCTGACTGGGCATCGAGTCACCAAAATTTTGCTGTTTGGGAAAACGAACATAACACAATATCTTCCTCATACGACATTCGTTTTTCGAACCATTCACGGCACTATAATTGCAACGACGAGACCTTTCCGGTCACTCAGGTTCGGACATGTTTCGAGCACTTTCATTTTTTAGCATATGACTTGATCTCCTTATCAAACCTACCCACTGGGAAGCTTTAGGACCCCAAAATCTCTCTGGACTACTGAACATGAAGATGAGAAGACTGTTTCCCCACTCTTCCAACCTTGATCCACTGAAAATTTCCTTAGTTTCATTAATTGGAGCTCTTCATGAAACAACAAATTTTTCCTTGTTTCCATTGACCAACCATTGTTGTTTTTGACATAATCATGCTCCACATTTACTGAACTTGCAGAACAACAATCTAACTTTGTAGTAAACTTCTTGTTTCTACATTGTTCTATAATCAAAGGAAACTTAAAGTTACACTCACCTTTCATCCTGTTCTTATGGCGATTCTTTGTTGTATTTGCCTTGAACTTGTGTCGATTCTTAACCAAGTTTCTTCGCCATTGTACCATGCCTTTCTAAAACCAGAAATGAACATTTCTGAATCCTGTGCCTTCTTTGCTAATTTTCTTTTCCCTCTCGTGGACCTTTGCAAATTCTTGCACTGACACTTTGTTTTCAGCACCATTTGACACCAATATCGACTGTTGCAATTGCTTGTCATCTTCTTTCAAAGACAATTTTCTTTAAAACTGAAACAAATCATTATATACATCAGTATTTGTATGAAAAGGATTATGTAAAACTTCTCTTTTTTTAATCATCATCAATGTCAAGTTTTGACTTGCATTGATGAGCCTCTTCATCTGCCCTACATTAACTAAAGAACTGTTTAGTTTTTTACAATGAGCTCTCACAATGTACTCCTTGCCATCTTTGAATACATGGTATTTTTTCTCATGGCGATGGAAGATAGATTTCCTATCATACAAGTAAGGACTTCCCAACGACATACCTTTTATATCAAGTGGAACAACATCTAATTCAACCGTGTTAATGAAATGTGCAGTTATTGCAAAGCGTAACATCGACTTCTTTGAAACCTGTAAATTGGCATCCTTACAAATCGAACCAAGTGGATATGGTTTCAGATGTGGAATGGTCTCAAGATTAATTTTCTTGACCAATTATTCAGAGATTAGATTTTCTTGTGACCCACTTTCAAACATTGTGTCAACCTTGGTATGTTTGGAAATGACCCTCACATGAAACAATTGAGTTCTCTTTTCTTTACTTGGAGCTTCTATGTGATAGTTATAAATACTAGAACTAGGTTTATTTACAATCTCTTTCCCTTTTATGTTATTTAGTCCCATAGCTATGGTTTTTGTTTCATCTCCTGAATTTAACACTAGTTCTTGTTCAGTTATTACAACAGTTTTTCCTTTCTCCTTGGCTTTCTCTTTGCCTTTAAAAATTTCTGGTTTCAACTCTAGACGAAGTTTCCAACAATGATCATCATCATGGTTATTTTTAGAATAGTGTTTGCAAAATAATTTTCCCTTCTCTTTTCTAGTATTTTCATTTATCTTTTTCTTCCATTTTCCTTTAAACTCATTTTCCTCATTCCCATCTAAGTTTTGTTTTCTCCTTGCCTCTAAATGTGTAGCTTGAACACAAACTTCATCTAGGCTTGTAGCGTTAAATATGAGTATTGTATGTCTTAGGTAGGTATGTAATCCTCTTATATACTTGAGCAAAGTGTCTTGGCTATGCAAATCTACTCCTAGTAAAAGAGCTCTTCTTATAAATTCTTGAGTATACACTTGTACATCTTTTCCTTTAAATTGCTTAAAATTTTGCCAGTCCAGTATGGATTTCTCCATGTGAGCTAATGGATAAAACTATTGCTTTATTGCAGAAATGAAATCAGACCATTATAAAATAATCTTACCATATTTCTTGATCTCTTCCTTTGCCTTCACTTCCCACCAAACAAGTGTTGCACCTTCCATTCTCAATGAAGCTAGTTGGATTTTGGTGTCATCATCATGAAATTTTTGGATTCTCAAATATACCTCCAATTTCCTAATCCAACTATCTATCTTTTCTAAATTAACTTCACCATCAAACATTGGAATTTCAAACTTAACATCAAGTTTTAGAAAAGGACTTTTACCATGTTCTTTGACTTGTATGGCTAACGTACTGAATATTAAGTAGAGGATGATGAAGATGAAGATGAGGGTGATGATGGTGACTTTCCACTGTCTCCATTTCCTCCATTTCCCTTCTTTGATTTATCTTCATCATTGTGACCTCCTAATGATCCCTGAACTTCCTTATGAAGTTTGGATCCTTCTCCTTATAGTATTTCATTCCTTTATTGATAAAGGACTCTCACCATTTCAGTCATGACAAGGAATGCTTTCCTGAACACTCTTTCTTCCTCTTTGGGATCCACCTCTTCATGGGTTTATTCTTCTCCTAGAGGCATGCTTGATGTTGCTTCTGCTTCTCTTGGAGGTGAACTAGGTGGTGGAGAATGTGGAAATATTTCCCTCCTTTGTTGTGGCTCACTTTGAGAACCTCTTGGATCCACCAATTTTCCTTCTCCTCTCTTAAGCTTGAGCCTAGTAAGCAGGAAAGCCCTTATAGACAGTTAACAAATCCTTGAACATAAAAACACCAAAGATAAAACTCTAACTCTAATACCAAATTGATCTGAAAGGAGTGTATTAGTTTTGTTGTGCTAAGTGTCCAATCAGTAATATAAAACATGTACAATTTGTCTTCATATGTTTTCTTAAGGAATGAGTGATTTATCCATGAAACATAGATGAATTATTGAAATTTAAGCATGGAAATATGCCTTTAAAACATTGAACAATAGTACATAATAGAGAAAAACATTCACACATAATATTTACACAGTAGGAATGATGAAGTAGTTCACCCCTCTTGGGCTGCATCTGTTGGTCCAGCTCCCAATGGCATGTCCCTCTTTGTAATTATGCTCAAAATTGTAAATTACATATTTTTTCAGGCCTCTAATTGATATTTTCTCTATACCAATGGCTCCATAATGCTCAAATTAGTCTAGGTAGACTCTTTCTTCACCAAAATTGGTCGAAAATTGATCTCCCAATGCATTTTTCCCAATGACAACTAGAAAATCTCTACTAAATGTGGAGAATGGAAATTTAACTGCAGATAAATTAATGGTTAACCCCAAATTCGGGGGCACGCTCCAAATCTGTCGGGCGGTTAAGTTGGCATTAATTGTGATTGGCGGGGTGGTCACACGCCACCCCGCCATAACTTCCGCTAACCATCTGTTAAACCCGCCATAAAGGTTGGAACTGGAAGTTATGGGTTCCATAATATTAAACCATCACCTTAAATGTTTACACTGCCATGTGATCATTCTTCGCGTCAGAATTTAGGCACCCATTGGAACCTGTAGTGCTATGCTCTGAAATTTTGAAACCGTCGCATTTAACTTTAACTTTCTGCATGTGGATAGATTAGACCACCCACCAACGGCTTAGATTTGATGTTGAAGTTTAACACGAAGCCAGCGTTTTGGCGTTGATGTCACATGCAAGGGGGGTTGGCCCTTCAAGGCTGGCCTCCCAAGCCCTCAGCACATTTTTTAATTAACTTTAAATATGTTTAGAGGCCTATAGGGGTAAGAAACACCCTACAGGCGGAATGGTAAGAGGTCTTGTGTGTGGAGAGGTGGTCGCGGGTTCGATCTTGATCGACTCCACAAAATTTTACCCAACTATTATGAGGACACGTGGCAGCCTGCGGGCTTGCCACGTGTCACTCAATCATTCATCCAACCATAAACACATCTAATGGCCAGATCAACTTTCATACCCTCTACATCCAATGGCCCACAAAGTGCCACATGGCACCACCATATTGGCTTAGAATAAAATGGAATATTCCCATAATATTCTGTTGGCTATACCTGCAAGCTGACTGGGCATCCAGTCACCAAAATTTTGTTGTTTGGGAAAATTAATAGAACGTGATATCTTCCTCATAAGACATTGGTTTTTTGAACTGTTAACGGCGCCAGAATCATAACGACGAGACCTTTTCGACCGCTTAGGCTCTACCTATTTTGAGAACTTTCATTTCTGAGCATATGACTTGATCTCCTGATCATTGACATGCCTTTCCAATTCATAACATGTGTATCACTCCCTAGCACACATTGGCAGTTGGCACATGTTGGCACTTGGAAAGTTTTAACATGTCTAGCACTCACTAATATGCCTTGGTATGATTTGGCATGGTTTAATATTAAAGTTATTTGAGATCAATTATTTGAAATTAGATGATAATTAATATATGATGATTCGACACTTAGAATGCACTAACACTTGGAACTTGGCACCTATTTCCACCTAGTGTTGGTGTGCCTAGCACACCCCTCCTCGAAAAGGTAAATTGATGACTTTTTAACCCTCTTATGTGTTCATTTCATTATAGTTAAATGTGTTTGTCCTTTTTTCTTCCTTGATAGTCCTTGGCACGTATTGTCACACCCTTGCACATCCTGGAATGCCTTAGCACTTGACACATATTAGCATATTTGACATTCCTTCGAACTATATATCACATGTTAGAATTCCCTAACATGCCTTGGCACTAATTCCCTCACAACTAGACTTACATTCTTTCATGACCGAATAAATTCCTTAGCTACTGCAGTTCATGTGAAATTTCCCTGCTTAACCCGAAACATCTTGACCAATTGGACCTACTACAAGTAGAATGTGCCTTGTTCACATAAGAATTGCCTATACCTCATCTTAGGCCACTCATGTTCAAGATGAATTTTTCCCACTTAAGATCTTACCAAGGCAAGGATCACATCTAGCCATGTCCATAAAATAACTAAGCAACATAGCTTACATAGTAATTAATTCACATGTATATCTAGTTCATATAAACAATAGAGAATTAACTAAGAGTTTCCAAGAACCACAAGATACACAAGACACACAAGATATAATTTGGCACAACTGAGTGCCCCAAAAATTATACACAATAATGTACAATATGAAATTCTCTAAAATAGTTTAAAACATGAGCATTTGGCCAAACTGTGCCACATTTCATATAAAAATAATAGATAAAAGATAAATAATGTTGTTCCCAACACAAAGTCTCCCTTTGTCTAATATTTCTTTATTAAGCCCATTATCATAATCATAGGATTGCCTCTTGCAATTCCTATTATGAACTTCTTCAAACACAGTTCATCCTTGGCACGCTTGAATTCACTAACACTCTCTGACACACTCTTATTTTTTCATTTCCATGCATTTTGACTTAGCTCTCCCTTGTGATGCCTCAACACTCCTTAACACTCCTTAGCATGCATTGAAACTGTTCAACATGTGTTAGCATGCCTTTTCATTCCTTGGCATGCCCGAACCCTCCCTATCTATCATGCCCTCATAACTACCTTTACTTAATTTGCAAATTGGGAACCCAACCAATTCCTCGCTTGGATACAAGAGCTTGACCCGGTTATGATTACTACAATTAGACTACTTTTTTGAAGTGGGTAGCTTGGGAGGTATTACACAATCCTAGTGAGATGGGTTTGTGTGAGTTTGCTCACAAAAGGCTTTGTCAGCAAAGAACCCAAGCGAAGGGATTTTTGACACAAGATCGGGTTTAAAATCTAAAATAAAATTAAAAAGGAAAACTATTATTTCCTAAGATCCAAATGGATAAAGGGGTAAGTCATAGAGGGTTCTTAAGAGGCCTAGCTAGAAAAATATATTTAAGGAGGTCTGAGTATGAAGGAAAGAACATCAAGTGAGAAGGAGATCATTTGATCAAGGAGTTCAGGAGAGATGTAGTCCTAAAGTAGGTCAAGTTAAAGGGGTGAATAAGGGTTGCTAAAGGGAGGCCATGATCATCCACTAAGAGCAAGATCAGCATGTGAAGGTTCACGAGAATGTCACACACCTTAATGGGTTCAAGATAGGAAGTAGGATGACATATTTTTGGTTCTCTTACGGTATATTGAGATCAAGAGAGGAAGCTCATGAGAATTTGGGCATGTGATTTCAGTGGTGCTTCTATGTGAAGGCTGCATCAAATTTTGAAATAGTAGAGAGGTTTGATACCCTATCTTATGATGGTTATTAGGGTTCAAGGTTTGTTATAAAGACAAACACAAATAAAGGAGGTACTGCACAATAATTTAGTGCTAGAACATAAGTAGCCACATGTGTAATATTGACTAACGTAACCCTAGTTTGAGGTTAGTAGATATCTAAAGTTCAAGTCAATATTCATTCAAATAAATTCCAAGAATCTATGGATCCATATGAGCTAGGCTAAGTCTCTTATGGAGGAAATATTTGTTGGTTTTGCTATGGGTGGATAAGGTTTTTTCTAAAGCAATTAGAATAGAAGTATAATTCCCTAGTTAGGGAGGTTTCCTATCATGTTCAGTCCATAAGGTATGCCCTTAAAACCATGACAAATATTCTTAGAAGAAGAGGGGTCATGACCCTTAGAGAGAGGTTTATCTCTACAATATATACCATATATTTGCAAGATGGTTTGCAGAAGTATGTTCGGAGATAACAAATCCAAAGGAAGGTGGAACCTGGGTAGAATATTGAGCAGAAGAAATGTGCCATATGAGGAATTGATTGACATGAAGAGGAGTTGAATTTTGTGGACTGTCCACAGAGTTTTGGATATATATATGAAGCAAACTATAAACAATTAGTCAATGGATTGTTAGTGGATGATTTGTGACCCTATTCTATTCATCTAAATTTTTTTATAAGGATGATAAGAGGAGTATTTTATATTTGTTCATAGATTGGACAAAAAATAAATTGGTACACAAGAATAGTTATTTTGAGAGGACTCAAATCACTATTAGGTGGAAAATTTGAAGATTCTTAGATGAGGGCAATGTTGTCAGAACTATATTAGTAAAATAATTTACTATGGTTGTGAAAATTGGTTGCAGTCTAAGTACATTTGGAGGGTTGTTAGGTGATTTTAAAAGAAGAGCCCTAATTCATGTACTTGTGAAGGAAAACAAGTCTTTTATAAGGGTAGGTGTATTGGGCGTAAGGACATGCAGACTTTGAAGGACTAAAGTAGTATTCAAGTGGGTTAGAAAACTAGCCCTAGTTCACTATATTGTAGAGGACTAAATCAGTGAGAAGAAGGGAAACCTCCATAGCCTTAGACTTGTCATCTTGGAGAAAGGGTAAGGCAAAAGTGGGCAGACCAAATAGTTGTTCACAAACGAAGTTGTGAGAAACTAATTTAAAACCCCAGGTGTTGTAGACCTTAAAGGAAAAAATAGGTAGATAGAGGGCAAATATTTCTGAGTCGAGTTCATTAAACTAAAGCAGCTGAGTTCATTGATAGAGGAAGATTGAGGGCTTGCATAATGGGAGGCTAGACGACCTACCAGATGTGTTCAGGACATGTTGACTAAAAGGGATATGTGTGGCCACCATCAAAAAGTGGGTCAAGTTTTGTCTTGTTTAAGGTAGATTGGTTTTCAAAGGACTAAAGCCAAGCCCTAGTTGTACTCCTTGTATCAATGTGATTGTAAAGGAACAAGAACCCTGGTACAATAGCACTATATTATTCTATTTTAGTTTGTAATTTAACGAAGAATGGTTTGGAAAAGTTAAAATTTTTGCACTAGTTGATTTCCTGATTTGTGTAGATTTATTTGTGTAAAGAAGATGTGATGTGGTACTTGAGTGTGTTTGCATCAAATATTATAAGACCAAACCCATATTCTCATGTGTCGTGGAAATTAAAATTATGTATTTTTCACCTAAGAACTACCTATAATTCATCTTAGGCTACTCATGTCCAATATCAACTCATCCCACTTAACAAGTTGCCCAGACAAGGCTCATGACATCCAAATGTGGTAGTAAAACAACTAAGAAACACAGTTTACATCTTGACATGACATAGAACCTGGCATGTCTTAAATGCCTTGGCACTATGTGGTGTGCTTTATCATCCCCTAAATTCCTTGGCATGCTTTTACACTCCCTAACACACCCTAGAACTTCCTGAAATGCCTTGGTAGCCTACCATACCTTGGCACTGCTTATCACATAACATTATCACTCCCTCCTTAACACACCTAGAACTAATTGAAACTCCCTGTCACACACTCTTATTTTTTCATTTCCATGCATTTTGATCTATTGCTTCCTTATGTTTCCCTGACACTTCCTAACACTCCCTAGTAGGAATTGGAATACCCTAACACCTGACACATCTTGTCATGTTGCCCTGGCACTCTAGCATTCCTTGGAACTCCCTAGCATACCTTGTCACTGTCTCTTTATCACACCTAGATCTCATTGACACTCCCAATAAAAAATAATTATTCATTCATTTCCATTCATTTTTACATAGTGCCCCCTTATGTTTCCATAGAATACCTTAACTCTCCTTGACACATGTTGGTACACCCTAGCACCTAGGAAATCTTCTCATGTCACCTTGGCCCCTAGCATGCCTTAAATTGTCGCTCCCTCCTTAGCACACATAGAACTCACTAACACTTATAATCAAGAACACTTATTTGTTCATTTCTAGGCATTTTTACATAGTTCTCCCTTGTGTTTCCCTTGCAATCCCGGTTAACACTTCCTTGCACGCATTGGCACATCTTGGCCGCATGCCACCCTAGCACTCTAGAATTTCTTAACACTTCCAAGAATTCCTTGTCACTCCTCCTTAGAACACTTGGAAATCATTGACACTCCCTGCCACACACTCTTATTTATTCATTTCCATGCATTATTACATAGTTATCCCTTGTGTTTCTCTAGCACTCCCTAACACTCCTTTTCAAACATTGGCGCAACCTAGAACTTGGCACATATTGGCATGATTTAATAGCACCCTATAATGCCTTGGCACTACCTTAAATACCTTTCACTCCCTCCTTAGCACACATATAACTTGATAACACTCCCTATCACACACTCTTATTCATTCATTTCCATGCAATTGAAACTAGTCCTCCCTTTTATTTCCCTGAAATTCCCTAGCATGCATTGTCGTCACAGCCTAGCACCTAGCACATATTGGAATGCCTAACATGCCTTGGAAATTTATAGCTTATGTTAGTACTTCATGGGATTCCATGCACACCTTGGAACTCCCTAGTTTTCATGCCCAACTCATAGATAGCCTTATTTTAATTACGACTTGGGAACCTAACCAAGTCATTGAAAAAATAGTGTTGTATCTAGTAAAAAATATCCCTTTCTCTAAAACTTCTTTATCCATCCCCTTATTGTAATCATAGGCTTGGATCTTGAAAGTACTATTATGAAATTCTCCTAACAAACTTCATCCATTAGACACCTAGAATTCACTAACACTCCCTGCTAGACATTCTTATTCATTTGTTTCCATGCAATTCAAACTTGTTCTCCCTTTTGAAGAACTGACACTCCCCAACACTCCTTGGCATGCATTAACACTATCTAGCATGTGTTAGCACACCTTTTCGTTCATTGACATTCCCCAGAAGGCCTTAACTATCATGTCATCATAACTACCCTTATTTGTTTTTAGAATTGGTTACCCAACCAACTCCTGCCTCGACTACAACAACTTGACCAAGTTTCATTTAATAAAACTAGCCTATGCCTTGTTCACTTAAGAATGGCTTATAACTCATCTTAGGCTACTGATGTCCAATATTAAGTCATCCCACTTAACAAGTTACCAGATGAATGCTCACATCCAACCATGTCCATAAAACAACTATGCAACATAGTTTACATCTTGACATGCCATAACACTTGGAATGTCTAACAATCACTTGGAACTATGTGGAATATGATAACATCCCAAATTTTTTTTGACATGCTTTGGATCTCCCTAACACACCCTACCATTCCTTGACATACCCTGGAACTCTATCATGCCTTGGTATTTCCTAGCATATAACCTTGTCACTCCCTCCTTAGCACACTTGGAACTCATTGACACTCCCTATCAGACACTCTTATTCGTTCATTTCCATGAATTTTTAACTAGTTCTCCATTGTGTTTCTATGGCACTCCCTAATAATCCCCGGCATACATTGGCAGACCCTGACACTTGGCACATCTTGACATGTCACCCTGACACTCTATCATTCATTGGCATTACCTAACATACCTTACACACCTAGAACTCGCTAACGATCCCTGTTACATACTCTTATTAATTCATTTCCATAGATCTGAAACTAGTGCTCCCTTGTTTTTCCCTAGCACTCCATAACACTCCCTAACATGCATTGGCACATTCTAGCACCTGACACATCTTCGCATGTTTCCTTGGCCTCTAGCATGCCTTAGCACTACCTAGAATTCCTTGTCACTCCATACCTACCACACCTGGAACTCACTATCACTTCCTATCACAGTCTCTTAATCATTCATTTTCATGCATTATTTTCACCTAGTGCTCCCTTGTGTGTCTGTAGGACTCTTTAACACTTCCTAGGATGTGTTGGTACACCCTGGCACCTGTGACATCTTAGCCGCATATCACCATGGAACACTAGCATGACTCGGCGTTTCCTAGCATACCATGTCACTCCCTCCTTAGCACAACTGGAACTCACTGATACTCCATCTAACACACTCTTATTCATTCATTTACATGAATTTTGACAAAGTGCTTCCTTGTGTTTCCCTACAACTTGCTAACATTGAACACACATTGACACTTGGCACATCTTGGTATGATTCACTAGCAGTCTAGCATGCCTTGGAACTATCTAACATATCTTGTCACTCGCTCCTTAGCAAACCTAGAACTCCATATCATTCCCTATAACTCCATAGAGCATATTGGATCTTGGCACTTGGTGGTGCTTGACAATTCTTGGCATGCGTTTGGATGCCTTAAAATGCCTTGGCATGGTTTAAGATAAAATTTATTTGAGATAAATTATTCAAAGTTAAGAGATAAATACTTTTCAGATAATAAATTATCTGGCACTACACATCATAGCCTCCCAAGATTGCCACCATATTTACAAGATACAAGTACAAGATACTCTGATCAACAACCAAATAATTTGAGAATTACTACACGTGATATTAAACATTACATTTACAAATAGGGATCACTTCATCCTTGTCTTCTTCACATAGTCTTACCCCATAATACGAGTAACCCTTCTCTAGATATAACATCTCCTATCATATTTTTCTCCCCAAAGACATGTGATTGAAACAGATTTAAATAAATTTTCATCTAGTTTTTTTAATTCCTCATCCAAACACCTTGAGTTGATATTTTTCAATTGATAAGTTCCATTCACCCAATTGATAAGAAATATTGAATATATACCTGGGAATGAGATACCCTATTGTTAAAATCATACTTGAAGAACCTTAGCATTGGATTCATGATTTCTGTTAGACCAAAACCCGCAAGCGTTAGTCTCTGCTACAGTCACAAAAGTTAGGATCCTTGAGAGGTAGTTAGTCCATGTTGTGAAACACACGGGGAGTGTTGAACCCAATATCCAACAATCTCCCCACAATGCGAGCTGGGTGAGTTTTGAACTCGAGACCAGTCGCTCTGATACCACTTATTGCAATCACGATTTCTATTAGACCAAAACCCATAGGCATTAGTATCCGCTACAATCACCAGAGTTAGGATCTAGGAGAGGCACTTAGTACATGTCGCGAAACTCATAGGAAGCATAGAACCCAATGTCCAACACTTAGTGCCATGAATACTACGTAGTTATTAGTTGCAACACACAACCTTGCTTTCATCTTAACACAATGGCATTCAGATGGAATGGGAAAGACCTATCACTACTAATGTTTTATGGGTCCTAGATTGTCCCATAAAATAAGCCACATGTCTACTCTTTATTAATTACCAAATCTTCCAAGATTATTTCATGCTTTTGATGAACTTGAATGCATGAAATCGATATATCTTTGTAGCCTTACCACTTCATATAATATGTTCTATCATATTTGGTTTTTCCAATTTAATTTTTTTCTATCATGTATATATTGTTTTGGATGGAGGTAAGGTGTTCAAAGTCCCAAAAATCTCCATGTTGACTTGGATTCAATTAGTGACCCTTATGGAATTCATTGTACATGGGAAATGTCATATTTAATCTTCAGTTGTGTTTTCATGACCCCATGAGTCTCAAACCAGTCGTTTACAGGACATGAAGTATGATACTTTAGACTGAACCTAAACCACTTATCTATCATCTTCTATTATTAGAATTCAAGAGTTCCATAGTAGTCTTATTTTTTTTCTTTTTTCTTTTTCTGTAATGAATTCCCGAAGGAAACCCATTGGGCACTTCCCCCGCTCTGAGGATGGTATCTAGGGTAAAATGGAATATATA
Organism: Pinus albicaulis; assembly: GCA_034641835.2. Classification (NCBI taxonomy): domain Eukaryota; kingdom Viridiplantae; phylum Streptophyta; class Pinopsida; order Pinales; family Pinaceae; genus Pinus; species Pinus albicaulis. The sequence continues at coordinate 1,444,995,218 of CM076580.1, forward strand.
TAAGCTCAGATATTTTTCATGCCACTTATGACAACGTTGGAAGGGAGGATAACACTCCATTACACAAGAAGTTGGACTAGATGTGATTGATGATAATTGTTGTCCAAGGAATATATTCCTACTTTTCAATTTACAAGGTGCCTTGAATTTGGTTTGTAGTGGTTAGATAATGGAATGGCCCTTAACAATGCATATGATTCTTATATCTATATAAAACACAATGGATCATAAAATCACCATGAGAGTGAGAGGATATTTTAGCGATTAATATCTTCCATTTGGCTGAATTTTCTAATTTTTCCATAAATGTACTCACTAATTAAAATAGAATATTCACTTGCATATCCATAGGATCAATTAATTTTCAATGAAAATATCATTATTTTTTTCTATAAATAACGTAAGAAATTCATTAGTAATTTAAATTTTGTCCACAAAAATCTCACCAAACATTGACTTTACCAGGCTTGTTGGAGCAATGAACTTTCCCTCTTATTCATTCATTTCTATTTATTTTAACCTGGTGCTCCCTTATGTTTCCTTGGCACTCCCTAACATTCCTTCGCAAGCATTAGTACTCTCTAGTGTACCTTCGTACTCCTTGATACACCTTACCACAAGTTACAAATAGGTTGAGTAGTAAAACTCTCTCTGTACCATTTCCCAGGGGCTTACAAACAAATCCATATTCCCAAAAATGGAGTATAAACGTTGGGAAAGCATCCATTATCTGACTAAAAAAAAAAATCAATAGAGGAAGTGGAACTCAATGTTAATAATAAAAACTACCTATCTTATAATCAAGATTGTTTGTAGAGGCCAAATAAACATATAAGCCAAATTGCAGGGAGTAAAGTACAAAGCTTCAAACTCAAATGTCTAATCCACTAAATTTCAAATTGAAAAATAGTATTTCCATATCTAGAGAGAATAGAGATATGAGAAGCCAACTTCTGACCACAAACTATACTCGACAAAATAAGAATAAAAAAAGTGAAAAGTGAAAACCAAATCAAACCAAAAGAAATTTTTTGAATTTATGTAGATATGCATGTCTTCCTCCCACTGGATTGAGGATGAGTTTGCCATTATCCCACCTAGCTCAAGGTGAATTAAATGAAAACCTTCATTACCACTTATTCCCCTACCTTATACATATATGAGGGGGCTTTAATTCTCTTCGTATCTATTGATATATCATGATTTATAGCTTGCGCATGAAGGACACATGGCTTGATACATTTTAGGTACATGACATTTAATTATCAAGGGAGGAATTATGGAATAGCTTGGGGGCAAGAGAAATGTTATATAAATTTTCCGATTTTTAGTATTGCTACCTTGCTAGATAGTAGTCAGCTTGGTGATAATGGATTCCTATCACATTTTGTGCTCATGTCAAAATTGAGGTGAATCTGTAATCAACTAGACATAGTTTCTTGACTAGTGACTTCACAACTATGCTAGAGTCCCTCAAGAAAAATTGTTACCATATAAATTTTTTCAATTTCCATTGCTAATATTAGCCTCTAAAGAAATGAGTAAGCTACTTCCTAGTTATTGGATGATGTTCCCAAACTCCAAGTGCATGACAATTTAATTTTTCCTCCAGGATCAACATGGATCTCCCTCGCACGTGCCACCCATTTTATTATATTGTTAGTGTTCAAGGATACTAGACTGGTACTTGGAATGTCGATCGGTGGGTGCTCTAGGTGCATATCAAACCAAGGTTTAGATGGGAATATACTAGTATTCACATTCAATGCACCTAGTGCATCAACTAGATCAAATTCATTGTTTTGTTGAAGGTTGAACTGCCACCACCTAGATTTTAGAGAATTGTTACCCAAAGGAAGCATTGATGGCTACCCCAACTTTTCCAACACCTGTAGACCAACGATTTCATGAGATGCATGTCATACCAGTGTTTAGATGGTAATGTGATGGTATTCATATTTAATTCACCCGATTCATCAACAAAAATTAATGCATTGTCATGTTGATGGATATCCCTGCCTTTCCTGGGTTGTAGAGCACTATGCTTATGTTGGTCCAATGACAGAGTTAACTTGGATAATGTAGATATGCTTGAAATAGATTCTTCGATACAAAATTTTATAGATCATGGTGGAGATCTAGTGGCATCGATCTCAAATATGATTTCATCCCTACTGTTTTCTATCCCTTGTGTGGATAATTGAGAATCAGACTAGTGATGCTTGTTTTTTTTTTCAACTAATTTTTATTATTGGAATTCTAATGTGTGCTCCCCATGGGATTTGAATGTTTTCACACCAGGTGGGATACATGCCTTATCATCAAGTGAAGTTACCTTTGGCTATTTGGAATTGAACTAGTGACTAACATGAGTTACATAAAATCCTAAACTGCAAGGAAAATTCTACCTTCAGGGTCAAAGAGATTTTCCAAATTCCCATATTGAATGTGAAAAAATTGGAAAAATTAGGGTTTGAATGCAAGTCCTGTCATTGTTTCAAAAAATTTCAAAGTAAGTAGGATTCTTGAATGAATATCTTACTTTTCATTACGGGATTCAATAATTTGTAGTCTACCTTATCCAAACTTTGATTGAATATGGCTCAATATACCTCTCAATTGTTGAGATTCAACAAGATGATGAACTTAGTGAAAATTAAGCACCTTCACTAAGTGGGGCCCGCAGGATATTTTTTGGTGTATGTATATTTTTAGATATGGTGAGCATATTCTATAAGTTGTAAGATGATATTTGTATATGGTTGGTCAAATGTGAAAAATAGATGAGATTCTATTTTTAGAATATTGGGCGAATTCTATTTATAGATCGTCAATATGAAAATAGATGCATGTCGATTATTATTAGCTCTTAATAATAATCCAATAATAAATATCAACTTACTCTCTTGGAGCACTTTATTTCATTGAACAGATTTGGAAAATTAGTGGGTTGATGGAATTACGCAATTCCTAGGGTGGTTGGTGACTCATCCATGGAGGACTTAGTTAGAACTGAAGTGGAAAAATTGTGATAGAGTTGGAAGAGTAGTTATGGGAGTTGTTATTCAGTTTAACTCAGTTGTGCTAGTTTTATCTAGTTATAACTGAAGATACACTAGTGAGAGTTTAGTGAATTAACAATATAATTAATTCATAACTACAGAATCACTTGTAACTGAACAAATATAATAGTTAACTATTTGTATGTCAGTTCCAGTGGAGACCGAGTGGAGAGATAGGTGAAAGGGTGAGATGGACTATCTGTTGTGACTATAGTGATGCATTCAATGCATCTGACACACATTGGAGATGCCAATGAGGATTGTGCAGTCAAGGCAAGGCAAATTCAAATTCATTCAGGGGTCTTCTTCCACAGGGATTGTGTAGTGGAGGCAGGCTGCCAGGAGGCAAGAAATTGGTGCATAGATATGCAAATTTCTGCATGACAGTGTGTAATGATTGTTGATTGTACTGAGATATTGATGTACTAAGCTTTGGATGATATTATTACATGATCCATTGATATACATAATATATGATAGTTGAGGTTTTTATTTTTAAGCTTTCCCATTAAAAAACTGTGTTTATGTGTGATTGATCTTGCTTCATATGTGTTTTACAATTGGTGATTTAATTTCCGCAAAGAATTAAGTGGAAGGATTCTGTATTTAACATAAGATTAATTTATTATATCAGGAGAATCTGGTAATAATATCATTATTAATAAATTTATATATGGTATCAAAGAAATTTGAATCACTAGAGGTTGCAAACTTGAAGCAATGCTGAGTTTTGTGCTGGTGGACAATTCGGATTTGCTGCAGAAACTTCTTGGTGCGATAGTTGAGTATTAATTGAAATGGATTTCAATGGGTTGTGGTTGGAGTATGCCCTCGAGGGTAGCTCAAACTACATATCGTGGAAGGACAGGATGGAGGTGGTGCTTGAAGATAATTGACTGAAGGAGTTCATCGATAGCGATGTTCCTAAGCCTACTTCTAGCGATGTTGCATTACTTGACGCATGGAAAAAGAAGGTAGAGAAGAGAAGAAGAATTATATTGGAAGGTGTTAAAGACCATATTGTATCAAGAATTCGTGGGAAATCCAATCCATTTTCAATGTGGAAGGCTTTGACAGATATTTTCGAAAGCAGCAACAACCATAGGAAGTTGGCACCGAAAGATAAGCTCAGAAAAATCAAAATGGAGAAGGGCGACAGTATTCCAAAATATCTCACGAATTTTTTCCAATGTAGGGATGAGATGGGGAGTGTCGGAATTACAGTTGTGCATGATGAATTAGTGAGCTTGGATCTCCTTGGGTTTAATGTTCCAAATCTGGAACTTTCTGCTCCATCGGGAATATCTTAGGATATTCAAATTCTTTCTTCAGTGAGGTATCACAAGTCCATTTTGGAGATTTAATGTTGGGGAATTTACAGTATATGTCTCCTTCCAAATAATGGAGAAATCATGAGGCTAGTTGGCCCTTCACAGACTTTGTCTACGGATATGAAATATTCCACCTCGGGAGTTTCTGCTACAGGGTCCTTGAGGACACTGTATAAGGAAGCTACTATAAAAATAAGACAAAACACTACTGGGATGCCTTAGAACACACATCATACAACTCCTATGCATAAAATGAGCTCAAAGAAATAACTTTAGATGGGTTATTCAGATCTCCCCATTCTAGGTCTCTAAAACAATGCTCAATGAGAGAGCTTACAACAATATGTGAACATAACCGTTAAACTCTGCAAATATGAATACATAATAAGAGGTAAAATGTATGCAGCCAAAATTATATGATTATATCAGTAATAATATACAAGAAATAGTTTAGGGACAATCCACTCAAGCTTTAAGAACCAACCTCTAATGAATGAACAATGAAATACATGAGTTGCTGCAACTCCACAAAATGATGGAAACCAGTGACTGTGTTTTGTATATGAAGGTAGAAGCTCTTGAATATACATTAAATACAAATTTGGTTGTATTATACAAATAAATATCCCAATAAGAAATAAATGGGCTGAAATACAGGATTTCTAGCCAATCTAGAAGAGATTGCTAGAAATGTCGGAGAATACAAAATGTGACAACTGAGTTGTCACTGCAACTAAACTAAAATATGAATGAGGCTATGGTTGATCTGAATTCTGATTGCCTTCCTCTGATAATGTCGCCAAGAAAAGGGCTGATCCCTTTAACTCAAAAGCACTCTTCCTTTGAAGCTCCAGAACCCCTCTCTCACTACCCCCTCTGAAATAACGCAGTTTCCTCCATGGACTGTGTAGTGGGAGATGATGGAATGGTGGCCTCCTACCAAAGATGTCTAATGAAGCTCGGGAATCCTTCTTTTAGCTTCTCCAATTAATATATCCCTCCTCCACTAAACAAAAAAAGCTAAGATGACTCCATGAGTTCCTCTCTTGCCGCACCCAGCAACACAATGTCCTCTCTGCTGCAGAGCTAACGCTGTAGGTGATGAATGTAGCTATGGCCAGTACCATATTGAGGAAAATCAGCTCAATCCTCATCCTTCCTTGAGGAAGAGGTAGGGATTCCTAACCGGGAACACCCTAGTGCCTGAGGGCACCACCACCCTGCTAAACAGCCCGGGGATGCAAACCTCTGCAGACCGTATTCGAAAGTATATACTCAAACACGATCCAAATGGGCTGCCATCTCCTCCTTATAAACAAAGGGAAATCTTCTCCACCATGGTCCCAACAATTAGGGTTTCCACCCTCATGTGAGTGTCTTCCCTCCAAAACTGCGCAGCTTCTCTAGGAAGCCTCTCCTTCTTGGGCAATGCTATTGACTTTAGTCAAAGGTGACTAAATCAAATGATCCGAGTTCCATTCACACCCTTAGGTGTTTATTTCAGCTGCTTTATTCTCCTCCTTTCACACAAGAAGTGTTATTTCTTCATTAAAAGAGGGCTAAGGTGTATTCTTACCCATTTTATTAAGCAAAAATAAAATATGCAACTATAATGTTCCATTTTAGCTTGAGGCTAAAAATTTGGAACATTACAGTCCTCCCCTCCCACATGTTGCTTGCCCTCAAGTAACTGCATAGAGAGAACAAAATTTCTCCCCTTTCTTTTGATGTGGCCTCCTCAACAACAAGCTTTACCACTACTCAAAAGAGGCTGCAATAAACCTATCCTCCAATGCTCTCTCCCAAGTATGAAAGCTGAAAATGATGCTCCTCGTGGAAAGATAGAAGGTGTAGTGGAATCCTTCTTGCTGTGCTATGGCCTCCTTAAGGGAGGAGTGATGATATGCATGGAATAATTTGTGCTCCCAATGGTGATCCTCTCATCCATGCTATCATCGAAATGAAAATCTCACCCCTAATTTTTGCAATGTGTTGCGGCTGAACGGAGAGTTGTTTTGATCCCCATGATGGCCGTCTCTCCATTTGAAGTGTCCATGGGGCTTCCTCTATCCTTGGGATGAAATTGTATGGCCTCCAAGAATGGCCCAAGCCACCCCATCAAGAAAATTAGCCATGAAATGCCTCCTAAAATTTTCCAAGTGGTCCCTTCCACAAGAAGAGCAAGTAGAAATGTGGCATTCATGGGTTTCCCATGGTGTCTCTTGCAAAATAAAGCATGTCTAATAGGGACAATCATGCTCCCAATGGGATATACATCCAATTCTCTCCGAATAATTCTCCTCATGAGTTTACCAACATCAGAAATACAAGGAGAAATATACAATAAAAGCAAGTTGCCAATGACAACTGAAGAGTGGTTCAAAGTTCCACTCATGGAACCTGTGTAGTGCCTCTTGGCCTGCCTCAAAATCACAAATAAAAAGTTCTTTACTAGCCACTTTTTTGCTGCCACAAACTCCTCAGAATATGGAATCATAAAATTACAAATTGGTGCCAATGGTGCACACCAAGAAGCATGTGGCTTCCCCCACAAACCATCATAAGAATAGCCAAAATCAAGGCTACAAGTAGCTACAAGTACATTATACCAAGTGCAAGAAGGGATGACCCTCCTTGAGCAAATAGGCTGCTCATATGAAGTAAAGAGGTACAAAATGGGAAATTATACCTTCTCTACCGTGTACTTGAGACCTTGAGCTGAAATGGCTGATCTGAATGCTCTCCCTCTCCTCCAATGAGTAAGGGAATGGTTTTTGTGACATCTTCTCCATCATCATTCGGGCTCTGCATCTCTCTATATGCTGAAATATGTCTTGCTGAATACCCGCCAAAATGAGCTCCTCTTCCAAGGCAAGATATGCATCAAATTGCATGGAAAAGAAGTCCTCCTCTGCTGCATGCAACCAATTCTCCTTGAGGCTAGAATCTCTAGTCAAGAAGACTCTTCCATGGGAATAGTTTACCATATCATCCATCATATACTCATCATATCTACCCGAGTTATCTAGAATCATTCATGCATCAAGATCCTTAGAGTACTCAACTAAGAGCTGAGATCTCCAGTAAGGATCAATCCTCCTAAGAGACAACACTGGTGATCTGGCATGTGTAGCTCTCCTCATGTTTTTGTCTACTAATTTGACATCCCCCATGCCAAATTCATCCTCCAAGATGCTTCCATGCCCATCATGCAGTTACTCATGCTCAAATGGAAATAATTCTCCTTGAAAATGAGCCTCCCATGAGAGACTATCACCTCCAAAGAATCTCTCGATCCTGGCCAATGTAAGCATTAGTGGCCTCCATCTACTCCAATGCATGAAATATTCCTTCCTCAAAGGAAGTATCCTCTCTCTCACCAAATATATTGAGTAATCATCCTGCATCATGAAGATGCTAGCCTCCATCCATGCAACAAACTCTATCAGTGCAGTATAGCTTATGAGAGTGGGTGAGACTGTAAATGAGAGAGTATATCTCTCCTCCCTGAGCTTTTCCCAAACTCTCTGCATTGTGCTAGATTCCTCTAATCTCTCCACCTCTCCGGATTCCAAGAGTGGTGAACCAAATGACATGATGCCTCTCATCATCTCTATACCATGTGGCCTCCCAAGTGGAATTCCTCCAAAAAGTGAGACATCAAGATTTGAAATAGACTACATGTATGAGTGGACTGATTTGTCCCTCTCTCCTCTGCACGGTGCAGTCTCTTTCCTTTGTGCAGAAAATTTTTGAAATAGATAAGGGAGAATGCTCATCATCCCTTCATGCTAATCCTTTTTCTCTTCTTTATGCATTTCACAATCCCCAACAGATGCTACATATGGCTCCAGAATTGTACCTTGGTACCCACACGTAAAAATATTTGGAACTCCTTGAAAATACATAAGGGCCCCTCTAGTGGAAGCAATAGCTCCCCTTTCAACTTCATGTGGTGATGGATCTCCTCCTAATGTGATAGTGTTGTTGGTTCTCCCCAATGCATGCAAAGTGTTTGTGTTTATGACACAATGAGTTCCACCATGTTCTTCCATCAAACACTTAGTGAATGCATCATATGTTTTTTGATTTCCATGACAATGAAAAATGGAATATTCAAACCAGCATTCATGAGCCATACCTTGAGTTGCAGCGCCACTCCTCCCATGGCCTCATTTTCTTCTTCTACTCCCTTGCAATGAAAGTGAAAAAAGGACTCCACTGTGGATCTACATGTGTGGCTGAATTCCCACACCTTTCATGAAAAATAGCTAGGATTTGTCCCATCAACAAACCCTCTCAGAAAATCTTCCCACTTCTCCCTTTCATCAAGATTTTCAATGATTCCTTCAATGGTATGGAAAAGAAGAAGGGAGACCTCCTCTTCCGTAATTCCTTTTCCATTGTTTCCTCTGAAAATATCCTCTCCTTGGAGAGAAAATCCTCTTGATAAAGGCATTAAATCTTGTGCACAGCCTGAGCCAAGATTTATTCTCTGATACCACTCTAATGTTCCAAATCTGGAACTTTTCTACTCCATCGGGAATATCTTAAGATATTCCGATTAATTCTTCAGTGAGGTATCACAAGTCCATTTCAGAGATTGAATATTGGGGAATTTATAGGATATGTCTCCTTCCAAAGAAGGGAGAGATCCTGAGGCTAGCTGGCCCTTCACAGACTCTGTCTATGGATATGCAATATTCCACCTCGGGAGTTTCTGCTACATGGTTCTTGAGGATGCTGTATAAGGAAGTTGCTATAAAAATAAGACAAACCACTACTGGGATGCCTTATAACACACATCATAAAACTCCTATGCAGAAAATGAGCTCAAAGAAATAAATCTAGATGGGTTATTCAGATCTCCCCATTCTAGGTCTCTAAAAAAATTCTCAATGAGAGAGCTTACAGCAATATGTGAACATAACCATTAAACTTTGCAAATATAAATACATCATAAGAGGGAAAATGTAAGCATCCAACATTGTATAACTATATCAGCAATAATATACAAGAAATATTTTAGGGATAAGCCACTCAAACTTTAAGAACCAACCTCCAATGAATGAACAATGAAATACATGAGTTGTTGCAACTCCACAAAATGCCAGAGAGCAATGAATGCACTGTGTATATGAAGGTAGCAACTTCTAAATATACATGAAATACAAATTTGGCTGTAGGATACAAATAAATAGCCCAATAACAAATAAATGGGCTGAAATACAGGATTTCTAGCCAATCTAGGAGAGATTGCCAGAAATGCTGGAGAATATAAAATGTGACGACTGAGTTGTCACTGCAACTGAACTAAAATATGAATGAGGTTGTGGCTGATCTGAAATCTGATTTCCTTCCTCTGATAATGTCTCCAAGCAAAGGGTTGATCCCTTTAATTCAAAAACACTCCTTTGAAGCTCCAGAACCCCTCTCTCACTGCCTCCTCTGAATTAATGCAGTTTCCTCCATGGACTGCACAGTGGGAGATGATGGAATCTTGGCCTCCTACCAAAGATGTGTAATGAAGCTCAGGAATCCTCCTTGCAGCCTCTCCAATGAATAGATCCCTCCTCCATTTAAGAAAACAAGCTAAAATGACTCCATGAGTTCCTCTGTTGCTGCACCCAGCATCACAACGTCCTCTCTGCTGCAGAGCTAACACTGTAGGTGATGAATGTAGCTATGTCTAGTCCTAGATTGAGGAAAATAAGCTCAATCCTCATCCTTCCTTGAGTAAGAGGTAGGGATTCCTGACCAGGAACACCCTAGTGTCCGAGGGCATGACCACCCTGCTAAACAGCCCAGGGATGCAAGCCTTTGCAGACCCTATTTGAAATTATATACTCAAACAGGATCCAAATGGGCTGACATCTCCTCCTTATAAATAAAGGTAACTCTTCTCCACCATGGTCCCACCAATTAGGGTTTCCACCCTCATATGAGTGTCTTCCCTCCAAAACTGCGCAGCTTCTCTAGGAAGCTTCTCCTCCTTGGGCAGCGTTGTTGACTTTAGTCAAAGGTGACTAAATCAAGTGATCCGGGTTCCATTCACACCCTTAGGTGTTTATTTCAGCTGCTTTATTCTCCTCCTTTCACACAAGGAGTGTTATTTCTTCATTAAAAGAGGGCTAAGGTGTCTCCTTATACATCTTATTAAGCAAAAATAAAATATGCAACTATAATGTTCCATTTTAGCTTGAGGCTAAAAATTGGGAACATTACATTGGCTTCCAAAGAGTTGGCATAGCTATGAAGACTCTGTTAATGGACGGGAGAAACTTCTGGATTGGGAGCGACTTTGGTCAGATATTGTGAAGGAGGAGATAAGGCGGAATACTAGGGATGGCTATTCATCGAAGAATTATGATGAAGAGAATTGCGATTTGGATACCAATGCAAGGAAAGGGAAGGGGAAGAAATCCCATCCAAAATCCGAGGCTAAAGGTAAGAAGCTAGATTTTTCCAAGGTGAAGTGTTTTCACTGTCAAGAACATGGGCATCTCGCCACTAACTGCCCATAGAAAAATAAGAACAAGAAGGTTGTTGGAGCTGCACTAGGTGAGGCCTTAGCCTCACAATTTGAACTTGATTTCTCTTGGATCGCATGCTTGGTTTCAAGCACAATGGGATCAGTGTGGTATCTTGATAGTGGTGCTTCCTTCCATATGACGGGAGACAAGGAGTTGTTTAGTGACTTGGAGGAGAAAGATCTCCAAATGCATATAGAGATGGGTGACAATGGTAGATACAGTGCGACCGACATTCAAACCATTACCTTTGAGAGGGAGTCAGGTAAACCATTTCTGTTGAAATATGTTACGCATGTGCCAGGTCTGAATAAGAACTTGGTCTTAGTTGCTATGTTGGAGGACACAGGTTATGACGTTGTTTTTAGCGAGGGAAAATATTTCCTGCAACATAAAAAAATGGGTCAAACCAAGAGGACAGGGATTCGAGTTAAGAATATCTACAAGATAGAGGTAGACGGCTGCACTATAATGATGGGGAAAGTAGAAGAAGTGGTGAGCCAAGATGAGGGAAAATTATGGCATAGGAGATTGGGCCATCTTCACCATGGCACCTTGAAGATTTTGTAGTAGATTTCTACTAGACTTCCTAAGGGAACTCTTGTGCAGTCAGATCAGTACAAGGGATGTACTATGGGTTAGTTTGTGAAGACCACCTTTCATGAGAAGGAGAACTTTGCTTCGGTGATCCTTGAGAGAATTCACACAGACGTGCGTGGACCTTTCTCAATTGGTTCAACAAAATAACACAGATATTATGTTATATTTGTTTATGACTATTCTCATAGATGCTAGATATTCTTCATGCAGAAGAAGACTGAAAATTTCTCAAAGTTATGTGAGTTTAAAGCATTGGTGGAGAAGGAGTTGGGGGAGAAAGTGAAGGCTCTATGGAGCTATAATGGTGGTGAATATATCTCGAACAAATTAAAAGACTTCTGTAGAAAAGAAGGAATTCAAAGAGAACTCATAGCGCCTCATAACCCACAACAGAATGGGGTCATGGAGAGGAATAACAGAATGATCATGGGTGTTGCAGGAGCTATGATACATGACTAGGGCCTATCAATGCACTTGTGGGTGGAAGCATGCAACACTGTAGTTTATGTGAAAAACCATTGTCCTCATAGAGTACTTGGCATGAGTACACCTGAAGAATATTTTACTGGTCAAAAGCCTGATATTTCTCATTTGAAGATTTTTGGCTCATTTGTTTACATTCTTGTGAAAAAGGATGCCAGGAAGAAGCTGGAGTCGATTATAGAAGTTGGGATATTTGTGGGGTACACAGAAACACCTCGTAATTATCGTGTGTATTTTCCAAATAGTCATATGGCTATGGTGTGACGGGATATAAAATTCAATGAGGTGAAATCCATGAAGTTGTCACTTGATAGGGAGCTACACTTGCATGCAGAGGAGGAACTTATTGTTCCCAAGGATGAGCCTCTAGATGTGGATCAGACACAGGAGGATATTCATGGAGTGGAGGAGTCCACTCATGTAGAACCAAGCATCATAACAGGCATAAAGCATACCATAGAAGTTGAGAGATTGAAGCTTGATGTGGCACAGAATGTAGGAGTCCCTACATCATAGTACAGATAGAGACAATCACCTGACTGATTCACTGGATACATGGCTCTCATGAGAAATTGTATCATGATAGAGAAATCTTCTTTTGAAGAAGCAGTGCAGGAGCCCACGTGGGTAGATGCCATGGTGGAGGAGTATGAATCCATTGTCAGAAACAATGCGTGGGAGATTGTTCCAAGGAAGTTGGTAAATCAATGGTAGGTTCAAGATGGATCTACAAGGTAAAGCAAGCTACTGATGCGAGCCTCCAGAAGTATAAGGCAAGATTTGCTGCTCAGGGTTTCTCACAGATCGAGGGGATTGATTATGAAGAAACCTTTGCACCTGTTGCACGGTATTCTTTTATAAGGACCATCCTTGCTCTCTTAGCGCAGATGGGTTGGCACATTCATCATATGGATGTGAAGACTGTGTTCCTTAATGGGATCATTGAGGAAGAAGTGTACATTGAGAAGCATTAAGGATTTGAGATCTTCAACAGTGAGTCACATTTGTGGAGACTCAAAAGAGTGTTGTATGGGCTGAAGAAAGCACCTCGTGCTTGGTACACATGGATCGAAAACTATTTCACTGGACTTGGCTTCACCAAGAGTAAGGTGGATGCAAACCTATACCAATTGTGGTGGAGGTTAAGCTTTTAATCATTGTTCTTTATGTTGATGATTTAATACTAACAGGTGATGAGCATTTGATACACTCATGCAAGGCAGATCTTGCAAAGGAGTTTGAGATGAAGGATTTGGACCTCCTTCATTATTTCCTTGGATTGGAAATATGGCAGCGAGAAGGTGAACTGTTGGTGTCTCAAGGAAAGTATGCTGAGGAGATACTTGGTAAGTTTCACATGGAGGACTGCAAGCCCATGGATACTCATCTTCCAGGAAATTGGAGGAAATAGGATGCCACATTGGCAGAGGTAGTGGATGCCATTGTCTATCGATAGTTTGTGGGTTCGCTCATGTATTTATTTAATACAAGACCGAACATATGCTATGCCGTGAACCAGCTTAGTCAAGAGATGGTTAAGCCTACTAAGCTCTTTTAGAAGGAAGGCAGGCATGTCCTAAGATATCTCAAGGGCACATCTGAGTATGGATTATGGTAAAGACAGATGGATAAGGTGAACTTGCATGGCTTCATGGATGCAGATTGGGTAGGCAGCCCAACGAAAAGAAATAGCACATCAAGAGGGGTTTTTAGTATCATATCTACAAAATTTTCTTGGTACAACAGGAAACAAAGATCCGTGGCACTCAGTTCAGTGGAAGAATAATACATGGCAGCAAGTCAAACTGCACGTGAGACTATCTGGATGAGGAAGATCCTGGTCGGTTTGTTCAGTTCTCATTTAGATCTTACAGTGATACATTGTGATAATTAGAGTTACATTAAACTCTCGATTAATCTTGTGTTTCATGATAGATCTAAGAATATAGATATCCGGTATCATCATATCAGAGATTGTGTGCAGCAGAAGATCATGTTGCTTCAGTACATTCCTACGGAAGATTAGGATGCAAAAATTCTGATGAATGCGCTCAGCAGGAGCAAATTCGAATAACATAGAGGCGGGATGAAGGTGAAGGATAATCTCTATCTTGTTGAGAGGGAGTGATGAGATTCAACAAGATGATGAGCTTAGTGAAAATTAAGCACCTTCACTAAGTGGGGCCTGCAGGATATTTTTAGGTGTATGTCTATTTTTAGAAATGGTGAGCTTATTCTATAAGTTGCAGGATGCTATTTGTAGATGGTTGGTCAAATGTAAAAAATAGATGATATTATATTTTTAGAATATTGGGTAAATTCTATTTATAGATCGTCAAACTAAAAATATATGCATGTCGATTATTATTAGCCCTTAATAATAATCCGACAATAAATATCAACTTATTCTCTTGGAGCACTTTATTTCATTGAACAGATTTGGAAAATCAGTGGGATGAAGGAATTACACAATTCCTAGGGTGGTTGGTGACTCATGCATGGAGGACTCAGTTAGAAATGAAGTGGAAAAGTTGTGACAGAGTTGGAAGAGTAGTTGTGGGAATTGTTATTCAGTTTAACTTAGTTGAGTGAGTTAAACTTAGTTTTGCTAGTTGTATCTAGTTCTAACCAAATATACACTAGTGAGAGTTTAGTGAATTAATTATTTAATTAATTCATAATTAGAGACTCACTTGCAACTAAACAAATAAAAGAGTTAACTACTTGCATGTCAGTTCCATTGGAGACCTAGTGGAGAGATAGGTGAAAGGGTGAGATGGACTATCTATTGTGACTATAGTGATGCATTCAATGCATCTGACACACATTGGAGATGCCAATGAGGATTGTGCAGTCAAGGAAAGGCCAATTCGAATTCATTCAGGTGTCTTCTTCCACAGGGATTGTGTAGTGGAGGTGGGCTGTCAGGAGGCAAGAAATTGGTGCATAGATATGCAAATTTTTGCATCACAGTTTGTAATGATTGTTGATTGTACTGAGATATTGATGTACTAAGCTTTGTATGAGATTATTACATGATCCATTGATATAAATAATATATTATTGATCTAAATGTGATCAAATAAATTCCTTAAGAAGTTTGATTATTTTCTCCTTTAGATTGATTGTTAACTGAAGTAATATTTATGTGAAAAATGACATAAACTAGTAGCAACAAATGAATTAAATCACAGCAATAAATAGAGAGAAGAAGATGCAAACATTCGATGACAGAGTTCATCCCTCCTGGACTACGTCTCCGGGTCCGCTTTCAAATGGGCATTAATTTTTATTAGGATTGATCTTGAATAATATTTACACTGAAATGGAATAGAATTACTCTGCTCGCAGACACTTCTTAACTCTGTAATCAGAAAGTACTCTCACTCGCCTTTCTGACACCTGTCTCTGCACTCAATTCCAACACTCGACGATTGAGCAATGGTGCAAACAAAACTGCCTATATCCTGCTGAAACTGAACTTCAAAAACACTCTATTGTCCTTAAAGAAGCTTTGTCATGGTCGAACCTCTGAATTCCAATTTTAGCACTTAGTTGAGGAAATTAAGTGATAAGAGTATTTGAATCCCTCATATACATGAACCTAGGGATAAGTGATAAGGTTTATTAATTACCTTAGTGAAAAATTAATTCTAAAAACCCAAATATAAACATTATGTTATAATATTTAGCCTCGATGGCTAGCTAACTGGGTGCATCTGTGAAACCACTACATGTGATCAGGCGGGTATTGTCTGGTGGTCATGGTAGCTATTGACAGTTGAGGTCTTATCCGTTGCAGTTTCTACATGACTTATCACATGACAATCTCTGACGGTTATGGTTAACGGCTACACCTGGCAGCTTAAGTCCACAGTTTACAATTTTCCGCAACTATTTACAAGAGTTTTGTCACACATTCTGACGATGTCTTGCAGTGCAGTTAGGGTAATGCTATTGGTTTTAAAACTTTAATATAATTTTTTTTATAACACAAACTTGAACCTTATTACAATGTATTTATAGCATAACGCTTAATGTTTTATAATCAAAGGTTTATATGACTTAGGTTTAGCATATGGAAATTTGCACTAGCATTTAGACTTAGGATCTAGGAATTTAGGATTTAGAGCCATACATTTAATGTTTATTTGTTTAGGTTTTAGGCTTAATTCTTAGGTTTTAGATGTATAGTGCTAGGATTAGACCTTAGGATTTATGATTAGGTCTTAGCACTTAGGTGTTAGGTCTAGGACCATTACATAACCATGAAACTTATACATCAAATTAAACCTTTGCAAGCCTTGAACCTGACCATGATCAATTTGAGGACGATTTCTTCGGGTGACACTAATGAAACTGGTAGATTGGAAACTGAACTGGACGTCGAACTATACTTGGAACTCTGCCGATCTGTACTGATCAAGATCCTCCTAGATCAATCCTCTCCACTTAAAATCTTTTGGACCACAAAAGCTTGATTTTAAGCAGACAATAAGTGAGAATACAACTCTCTCACTTTCATCTTGACTTTGATGACATAAAACCATACCTAATAATTGACCTAAAATTGATGCTTATCATGGTGCAATTTGAACCTGACTTGACTCAATGCTTGTCTTGGTGCAGAAGAGTGTAAGGCTTGATTGTAAGCTTGATGCACATAAGTTAAAAATTCATCCCACAACTTAGGATTTTTACTGCAGTTACCTCGGAGAATATGTATCCCGGTCCTCTTCACCATTTATGTAATATTCCTACTTAACCTAATCTAAGAGGAATATACATTTTTGTTTTACTTTCTGTTGCATGAATAAATTAATAAAGGAGGACATGTAAAACTCCTGAAAAGAATGAATAGATCAATTCCCATGTGAACAAGGATACATCAAGGCCATGTAAAGAAATCATTTGCAGGTGTGAAAGGGGTTTTAGCTGTGATACTGGGTCAACCTTGACCAAATCTACAGTGCTATCTAGATTCAATGTAGCTCATAAAGGGACATCACAGTTCTAGAAGGACGCCCCTCATGTGAAAGGAGCTAACTCATCAAGGTGGTTTATGGTTTGTGAAGGCTCTCATCTTATAAAAGGAAGGGGAAGGCAGCAAGAGAAGGTTTTTGATTGATTATATTTCTGAGTATCTTGTCTTTTTAGACAAATACTATTCTCTACTGTTTAGTGGAGAATTGTGCTGCTTAGCACCTGGAGTTCCTATGCAGGGATTTGACCTCTTCCGTTGAGGATTCTTGAAGGAGGTTTTTCTGAACTGATCAACTATTAGGATTTGGGCCAAGCTCTACTTCCAATTGCAACAAATATCAAGTGAGGTTTTGCTTGCTTTTGTAGGCTACAGTAAGTGGGATTCTAGATCTACTTAGATCTAGCCTGTATTGATGGCTCTTCTCAGTCAGTGTGTCATTTAACCTCTTGGAAGAGTGCATCCATTGTTTGATCTTCAAAATTGTATCTTCGCATAAGGCCAACTCTTTTAATTAAGCTACAGTGAATTTTCCTTGGAGGAACTGCATTATTTTCAGTAGAGACTTTGGAGGGTGTTTTGACCCCATTTTTTATGAGAGATCTCTGGTGATGGGCTCTGCCTTTCACTTTGGTGATCCATGGATTAGCTTGTTGATCCATGTTCTGTTTAGATCTGATATATTTTAATGTAAATTCATGTTCAAAAAATTCTGAAGCATTCTGCAAATCTACAACTTAAAACTCAGATCTACTCTTTGTAATGCATGATTCGGTCAAAACCCCAAGGGGATCTTGTAAATAAGACTTTATAGTTTCCAGAACTGAAATGGATCTGATGTTTTGTCCATAGATCTGTCCTAGATATGAGATGTAGTTTTCAGCTACTGCAGCTCCCTAAAATAACGATGTTGAGCCATTTTACAGTTTATACATGTGTTGCAGCCTTCTTTTCTGAAGATTTCTTTCTCTCTTATCTCTTGTATTCTACTATATATTGAAAGTGCTTCATTATAATTTTGATTTTATATTGTATATTTATATGTTGATCTCAATTGATGGCCTCCTAATCATGCTCCACAAGACTGTATTATCTTTTAAGCAGTTTGTTATGCATAGCTACAACCCCTCTTGTAGGGTGTTTTTCAGCTAGAGTAGGTGGTGGGAGATCTGTTTACCACACCTAGTTTGATTTTTTTTTGCTCCCCTTTTGGATCTAGACTCTAGATCTAATGATCTAAGGGATCCAAGGGCTATAAAATAAATTATGTGCATCAATCTCCCAGGATTACGTTATTTTAGCAGGGTTACTGTGTTGTTCCTATTTTGGAATATTACAATGGTATCAGAGCTCCTTTCTTGGAACAACCTATGCTTTCCTTGGAGCACCACAACCATGTTGAATTTATAAGAAGATGAACCTCTTATTGAGAGGGAGAAGAGGTATCAAAATAGAAGTCACAATAAGTTTGATTACACTACTAATGAGCAAGACAAGGGTAAAGCCCCTGAAACTGCAGATGATAAATAAGGAGAAGAGTTTGCAAGAAATATTTTGGTGGCCATGCAAGATCTGGACAAAGAGAAAAAAGAGATGAGGATGTACAGAATGAGGGAATCTCCTGGGAGATTTCATTCGGGGGAAAGCTCTGACATGTCTCATCACTGGATTGGTCAACCAGTGAACCAGCCACAAGCCCCCCAAGCTCCACAATGCTCCACTATGCCTACCTTATTAGCTGTCGAGAATGAAGGAACACAAGAGCAAGCATCTCTTGAAGACTATTTTGTGGAATATGAATCTCAAAATCAGAGATTTAGAGAACACTTGAGTTTCCAAGATTTTTGTCACCTCAAGGACAAAAGAAGACCAGGGAAGCAGTATAGAGATGGTGGGTTCTTCCATAATAATGATATATATCACTCTATTGGCAAGTTATTTTTTCCCAAGTTTGATGCCTCACCCAGTAGTTCAGCCAAGGCATGGGTAGAGAAGTTGGAAATCTACTTTCAGTTGAAAAAAGTCCCTGAGAGTGAAGCCATTAAGGTTGCAGCGCAACACTTTGATGGTGAAGCACACAATTGGTGGTTCCATGGGTTGTCTACATTGGGCCATGCCAATGTGACTGCCCACTCTAAATTCACTAGAAGACTGGTGGAGAGGCTTGACAGAAAGGATCTAGAAGCACCTTTCATGAGCCTTGCAAATTTAAAGAAATCGGGAAATGCATAAACTTATATCTTTGAGTTTCTAAGATTATCAATTATGGTTCCTGATCTATCTGCAGTAAGGAGGGTGTACATGTTCATCGATGGCTTAGGTGAACCTTTGCATGGGTTGGTTAAATCTACCAAGACCACCAGTTTGCATAATGTCATTAAGAGGACTAGAGACCTCCAAGATGCCTTTCCAAAAGCAAAGGTAACTTTCCAGAGTAATGCCCCTCACTTTTCTAAAGGGAAGGAAGAGAAAGTTTCTCCTTCCAAGGAGAGCTCATTGAAGAAGCCTCTTGATATTGAACTCAGGAGGGAGCTGAGGAAGAAGAGACTATGTTTCACTTGCCAAGATTCATGGGCACCTAGACATAGATGTGCTGCTAGGAAAGCACACTACATAGAAGTCTTCTCATATTTTGAGGAGGAAGTTGAAGATGATGAACCAAGGAGGGGTCACAACGCTGATAATGTGGAGGGAGATCCAACACCATCTGGAGATGGGGATGAAGCCTTTGCTCCAATAGGTGGAACTCTTGCATCACTGAGAGGAATGCCTAAGTACTTGACCCTAAGAGTACAAGGTTCAATCATGAATCAGAGGGTATCTGTTCTGATTGACAGTGGGGCAACCCATAAATTTATTGATGCACATCTTGTGAAAAGGAGAGCAACCCCTACTGATACTTTTGAGGGATTCTCTATTTTGGTCCCAAGAGATAGGACAACACAATGCATGCAATATTTTCCATCACTCTCAGTTACTATGGGGTCCTACACTTTGGTGGATCACTTTTTTGTAGTTGACATACCAGACACCAATATCATTTTGGGTGTCCAATGGTTTATTACATTGGGGAAGGTCAACACTGATTGGAAGGCTTTGCAGATGGAGTGGGTGGACATGAAGAGTGGTAAGCCCCAAATGATCGGAGTGGGTGGACATGAAGAGTGGTACGCCCCAAATGATCCAAGGCATGCATACTTGTCCTTCACCTAGCACTTCCACACAAACAACATAGATGGATTTTCGTAGTGGAAGCAAGGATCTCACAATCCCTTCATTAATGTTCATGAGATTTCTGCATGGGACATTCATATCTAGTGGTAAACCACGCGGGAGGCCACCAGATTCAGATCTTGTGGGGGAAGCCTCATAAATTTCTGCTCCAATTCTAGATCTAGGAGGGATTGGAGCAATAGGGGACGAAGCTATAGTGCTAGAGAGCTTGGGACATCTCAAGAGTGAGGCGGATCCTCTCACTATATCACTATCATCTTCTCTCTTTTCTAGATCTGCCCTATAGGAGGAGGAGAATGGGAGGATGAACTTTCTAACACACATCTTTGGCATTACAAATGTCAGAGAAGAGATTAGAAACATGAAAGAAACTTCCATGGAGGTATTATCAACACTGTCTTGTTGAGCAGTGTGGATCTGTATTGGAAATCTCAACTGCTTGTAGAGTATTCCAAATATTTCCACTTCGGTATGATACTAGATGACCTGCAACAAGAAGAGGGCTATTTAGTCTAAGGGGGATTCATCTAATTTCATGGCAGGATCTTCTTGTCTAGAGCTTCTAAGCTCAAATAGAAGATACTACAGAGGGCACACAAGGAATTCCTTCTCAGCCATATGCAGTCCATGAAGATCTACACCCTGATCATGAGGAGCTTCGATTGGGAGGGGATGATAGAGGACCTACATCAGCACTTTCAAGAGTTCATTCAATATAGAGGATTGGGGCAGCCAATGGACTCTTTGCAAGAGTCATCTCAGCCAATTCTTCCTTTGCTTGAGAGGAGGGAAATGCTCATGCACAACTCCTTGTCTATGAAGAACTACGATGATAAAGGATCTGACCATGTTAAGCAAGATTTATTTTATGATTTCTCACATTATTTTACCATGTTTTTGTAGGCTATGACCCCTAAAGGGGGTGAAAGATCATGTGGATCTCATAGTTATTGGAGGGCCAATACAAATTCTGAACTTGGCCACTCCCTTGTTGTGTAAAGGGAGATTCCTTTTCATGATGGGTGCTTCCCAAAGGCACCAAACATATCTGATATCTCCAGCTATGATGGGATAAGTTATGAAAAAAATGTATTGGGGGAATGCCACTTTCCATGCCTTGATCTAATGTAGGAAGGAGGTGTATTGTGCTGGCATCACATGTGGGAATTTGACCCCCCTCTTCAAGGTCAAATTTCTATTTACATATATGTAGTTTTTCTTCCATACTTGGATGATATAGTTGTACCATTTTTTGGGTTGTATGGAGGAAGTATGGATAGTTTGTATGTACCACATGGATTGGAAATTCTCTATGAGCCTCATGCTACATGTTTTAGAGAAAGAATTTCTCCAGCCATGTTTATTTCTGTTGAATTTTTCACTCCTGGTGGGATGGAATATGCACATCTTATGTTGACCTTGGAGAAACAATACCTGATGTATTGGCTTGATGAGAACTTGGCTTATGATGAGGACTGGATCATTGATGATGCCATAAATGAAGGAGGGGAAGTACTATAGCTCTCACCCTATTAGTTGCTTGAGGACAAGCAACATTTTTGAGGGGAGGACTGTAATATTCCTACTTAGCCTAAGCTAAGAGGAATATACATTTTTGTTTTACTTTCTGTTGCATCAATAAATGAATAAAGGAGGACATGTAAAACTTCTAAAAGGAGTGAAAAAATCAATGCCCATGTGAACAAGGATAGATCAGGGCCATGTAAATAAATCACTTACAGGTGTAAAAGGGGTTTGAGCTATGAGACTAGTGTTAGTATGAATTCTTTGTCGAAGTGTACGAAAAAGAACCACTTTAGCTACGCATAACTAATAGCCCTAACAACAATAATGGCTGCAAAACATCTTCAGATCTGCAATTAGTAGTTAAAGTGCTGCAACAAACAGATCTATTGGAAAGACATTAAGCGGTAAAGTAAAGAGTTTGCTCCATGCATCCAACAGACAAGACAAGAACACGATTTTTGAATGAATTTTTATATTACAGGGCACCTGGGAGGAAACAAGAAAGTGTATCCAGATCTCCTCAATGGGATGGGTTCTTTGTAGTCCTCAGCACTTCAGATCTAAGCTTTCTCTCTCTTGTAGATGTAGAAAAACCCAATGTAGAAGGTAGAGCTCAATGGGAGCAAAATAGAAGAAATGAGACCAAGTGTATAGATCCAGAGTGATCTAATATGCAACAAAAGGTGAAGAATGATGGGGAAAACCCTCCTATTTATAACAAAATATTGGGTCCTTCTAGATCTTGGTGCATGATTAAAATAATGTTAATCACATCTAGATCCACCTCTATGGAATATTTTATTATTATTTGTTGGAGGAAAAGGGTGTTTGACTTGGGTCAAATCCCTTGATTAGTGAAAAATAAATAAATAAATGATTTATTTATCTTTTTAAGGAAGTGGTTGGGATATAATCAAGTAAATAATGATTTATTTGATTAATGATGGTTTGATTTGGTCATATTCAACAAGGAATATTATTTAAATAATTATTCCTAGAAAATAATAAGATAACTATGGGTGTATCTCATTAATTTCTTTGTTTTTGGGTTAAACATGACTGGGAATAATAATTAAATTATGGTTTAATTAGTTATTCCTTTTGGGGCTTCCTAATTAACATAGTGAAAGCAGTTTTACTAGGGGTAAAACTGGTCTTACATGGTGTACTTGGGTCCATCTAATGGTGAAAGGTTAGATGACCAAAAAATGGTGTAACAGATTGCCCCCCAGCGTGCGAGTGTCAGGAGCAAATCGTATGACCGAAGTACGTTGTAAGAAGACAATCACTAGAAAACAAAAGGGTATGTCAGAGAGAGAAATATGAGGTAGATAGTGTGCTGAAGGACTAGACCCTGAGGAGACGAGACTCGCAGGTGCAACAAGTCTCTGTTATGAGAGGGTACCTGTGCTGAAGGCGGCGGGGGAGGCATACCTATGCCCGCGGTGACAAAGTACAAAAGAATAGTGTGTCCAGTGAACAAGGGACCGAACCATAGAGTACAGCTGGCATAATCAAGAGCCAGATAAAAATACAATGAATAGTCTCACATACATGTTGTGCCTGGGATAACAGCCAGGACTAGTACAATATCATCTGAGTACATGAGATAAATACAACCCAAATGCCCCCTGTAAATGGGGAAGGGCTCACAAAATCTGACTGATACATGCAAATCATGGAGGCGCTGCAGGTGGCTAAGGCCAACATCATCAAAATATGGAGCGGCATCAAAGGCTGCAATGAAGAGGTCATCCGGGCATGTGGGGGGCTACCTGCAGGGCCACCCCCTCATGAGGGCTGAGACATCTCACACACGCCCGGGAATCATCAAGAGCTGCTGCTGGGTCACTGGACTGTCCGGTATACGAATCTCGATCATGCTGAAAGGAGCTGGAGAAGCAATCAAGTCAAAGGGAAGTGAGAGATCCCCCTGCCTGATCCGAGGCACCGAACAAAAGTGGAAGCTGGAACCAAGGTACACCACCCTCTAGACCTTGCTTCTGGAATAAATGTGCTGATGTCGACAGAAGGAGGTCCGCCGTAGGTGAGGCAATGAGAGATCCTCAACTAAGGCACGAGAGAAGAACAATAGAGCGACGGACAAACTGACACTAATGATGATAGTGGAAATGGGAAGGATGGAGTGGCGAATGGACGACTTCCCTTGTTAGAGCATAAAGGGCATGAATGACATGGCAGCGACTGACACAATATCGGAAGGGACAGGGGACAGTGGGGCTAAAGGTCATAATGTGCGACGCAAGAGAGGGACCAAGCAATGAAGGATGGAGGGCTATAGTGGGGTGTAAAAGGACGCAGGATAGACTCCATGAATGCAATGATGACTCGACTTGGATGCTCTAAACAAGGGCGACTTTATAGTGCTGCCACACAGTAAACGCCCCAAGGGGGGGTCATGGAAGCATGAGTACAAGGTGGGCACTCATGACGAAAGTCGACACGAACATGGACGAGTAAGGGGGCGGTATGGTGCCCCCAGTACAGGCGTTGTAGGTGAGGAAATTCGATTTTGAATGGAGGTGAGATAACTGCATGTTGGACGAAGATGGGTCCTGGTGCAGTAGAAAAAATGAAACAACAGATGCTGGCTATCTAAAAGAAAAATAAAACATGCATTTCCGAGGGGAAATGCTAAGGGTAATATTTCTTAAGATAGAGTGCATTGCGAGGGTTAGGAAGGGGATGACCTTCAAAATCCTCTAAGAGGTATGCCCCTTTTCCAAGATCCTTACTAATGATGTAAGGGCCTAGCCATAATGAGTCAAACTTCCCGTGACCCAGGACATCATGGGCCTGGTCATAGACTAGAACAAGGTCGCCTTCGTGAAAAGTGCGAGGTTGGACTTTTCGGTCATACTGAGCTTTGGTGCGTTTTTTGGCCGCTTCCATGGTTTGTAAGGCAATACGGCGGTCTTCGGAGGCACGCTCAAGCATGATAAGTCGTTGTTCTAGCGGTTGGGTGTCAGGGAGAAGTTCAACGGCTAGTTGCAGAGAAGGAATTTCACACTCGATCGGTAAAACTGCCTCTTCTCCAAAGACGAGGTGGAAAGGGGTGAACCCGGTGGCGGTTTTGACAGAGGTTCGATAGGCCCATAAGGCAGGAAAGAGCATGAGATGCCAGTTGGTTTTGTGCTTATTCACTATTCGTTGAAGCATAGTCTTGAGGGTTTTGTTGACTGCTTCAACTTGGCCATTACCTTGGGGGTAATAGGAGGAGGAATATTGGTGCTCAAAACCCAACAGTGAGGATAGCTCACGCCATATCTCATCTTCAAAATGTCTGCCATGATCAGAGACCAGTTGCTTGGGAACCCCGAAGCGAACTATAACATGGTTAAAGAAAAAGAGGGCCGCGGTAGCTGCCGTGTTGTTGAATGTTGGCATGGCCTCGGCCCATTTGGTGAAATAGTCGACCGCCACGATGATATACTTGTGGCTACCAGAGGATGGCGGGCGACACTCCATAAAGTCGATGGCCCATTTACAAAAGGGACCAGTGGAGACGACCGGATGGAGGGGAGCTGGTGGAGCTCTCGCCTTAGGGGCGAACTGCTGGCAACTGGGACAGTGTTTGACTGCCTCAATGCAATCACTGAAGAGGGAAGGCCAAAAATACCCCGCGCGCATGATTTTTTGGGCAGTAGCAAGACCGGAGAGGTGGCCACCACAAGCGCCGCTATGGCAGGCATTAAGGACCTGTTCAGCTTCAGAGTGTGTGAGGCAACGACGAAGGACAGTATCAACCCCGCGACGATAGAGGTCGTCACCGATAAGAAGGTATCGGGGGGCCTGGTGTCGGATACGTCGGCGAGCCTCATGGTCAAGGTGGAGGGCGAACTTTTGTGTTCGCAAATAAGTAAGGATATCGCCATACCACGGGTCATCGGAAGTAATGGAAAACAGGTGTTCATCAGGGAAATCGTCATTAACGGGAGGGTCTTGCGATCCGGTAGGTAATTCAGAAATGAGCTCAGCGAGGGCTAAGCCTTTCTTACTTTTTGGGGTGACAAATTCAAGGTCGAATTCCTGAAGAATAATGACCCAACGGGCGTACTTCCCAGTGAGGATACGACGACTCAATAGGAAAGCCATAGGGTTGGAATTTGTCACAACCTTGGTGGAGCGCAGGAGGATATAATGACGAATTTTTTGGACTGAGAACACGACAGCCAGCGCTAATTTCTCGTCATAGGAGTATGAGACAGGGGGTCCCACAAGGTTCTTACTGACATAGTAGATCACATGCTCAATGCCATGGTCATCCTCTTGGATAAGGACTCCGGCGACCGAATAGGTGGAAGCGGAGATATATAGGATGAAGTCCCGATTAAAGTCGGGAGGGCGAATTAAGGGAGCAGATGTGAGAGCCTGCTTGAGGGCATCGAAAGACTCGTGAGCATGGGTATCCCAAACAAAGGGGATGTGAGAGCGTAGGAGTCTAAGGAACCCGTGTGCGGTGGTGGCGTAGTCAGGGACGAACCGACGGAGAAAATTAGCTTTGCCTTGGAGGCTTTGGAGCTGGCGGAGGGTACGCGGGATGGGGAGTTCAAGAATGGCTTGAACTTTCAAAGGTAGTGATACCGATCATGGTGAAGCCTAGGAGAAGCGTGGGAAAAAGGCTTGTAAAATGCATTCCACGGGTTAAATGGGATATTATACTTACGCCGGAGAAAAATGATGTAAATGGTGTGTGTTAGCAGGTATTAGAAAACGTGCCATTAAAGATGCGTCTAGTAAACAAGGACAAACTAAGTCGCCGACAATAAAGACTGCTTGATGAAAAATTAGCGCTAACATTTTGCCAAAAGCATGGCGGTTTATACCGGACTAATAGCGGGTTTAGTTGATCAGCGGGGGCGGATAGCAATTTAGTTGTGTCGGAGAAACCATCCATGAAGGATAGGATCTCATGCCCCGCACATTCGTCAATGATTTGGTCGATGAACGGTGTGGGGAAGTTGTCTTTGGGACAAGCTTTGTTCAGGTCGCGAAAGTCTGTGCAGACACGAATGGTGCCTTGTTTCTTGAGAACAGGAACGGGGTTAGAAACCCAAGTGGCGTATTCGATGGGGTAAATGAAACCAGCCTGCTTGAGCTTATCGATTTCGGCTTTAATAGCATCACGTCGGGAAGGATGAATGGGTCTCATCTTTTGGCGGACTGGTTTGGCGTCAGGCCAGGTGTCGATATGATGCTCGACAATGGCAGGATCGAGTCCGGGCATTTCAGAATAGGACCAGGCGAAGATATCGCAGAATTCTTTGAAAAGCTGGGTGTAAGTTTCAATTTCTTCCGGGGTGCATTGGGCACCCAATGTGATGTATTCTTCGATTCCTGGTGTGGCCGAAATGTTATTGATGGTAGACGAGATATTGGCCATGTTTCCTTCTTCGAAAGCGTCAGGTGCAGGAATGGGGTTTTTGAACCAATCAACTGCATGGGGGATGAAGTCTTTGGTTTCCACAGCGTATTGGTCGTGGGATTGCTGTGGGAGGAAATATGCGCGATGGTGCATATCATCCCAGGGAAAGTCGGGGTTGGTCATGGCTTCCATGATGTCTTCATCAGATTGGAAGAGGGGAAGATTGGAGGCAGGTGGGACACCCGAGGGAGTAGTGGTGGGGGACGGTTCATCATGAGGAGAAGGGCGCATATGGGCGATGTCAACAGATCCAAGGTCGGCTGAGAAGCTGAGGGGATCGGTAGGTTGAGTGGCTGGTGAATTAGGTCTCAAGGATGATGACAGGTACAAAATGGTGACTGAGGGCTCCGTTGGCTTAAAAGCGGGAGGCGGAATGTGAATGTCCTTTGGTCCGATCGAAGCGGCCTTGAATTGGCGTACAAGTCCAAGGAGGAGCGGTACTCGTCAAGGCGGGGACAGAGGTGGGTGTAATGGTCGTGAAAATCGCACAAGGCACAAGGGTGGTTTGTGCGCAAGTGTTTGAGTTTTGGGAGGGAGTCGGGGATAGTGACATGGACTTCTGGGAGATCAGAGTCGGGGAATGTCTCGTTGACCAGAAGCTTGAGGTGGGGCAATTCAGGACACATGTGGGTGGCGTGACCGACGACATCACACAAAGCGCATCGAATGGCGGGCTTTGGTGATCGTGGGGGGTTACGGGATGTCGGGGGGGCTGGATCGTTATGGGTTGCCCCCCTTCGGGCTTTGCCTGTCTTCTCGGGAGCCGGCACAACAGGAGAAGGGTCCGGTGGAGGTGCTGGGGGCACAGTGGCTATGGAGGAAGCGAGGGGGATCGGTTGAACCGGTGTCAAAGCCATATAAGGTTTGGGGAGACCAGGGGGGTGGCGGCTGGGGGGTCAAGGTACCATACCGGAATGCCCAAGGTCAAGTTAGGGAGAGAGAGGGTGGCCATGATGGGGACAGAAGATACTCTAGAAGGGGGAGCCAAGAAGGGGATCTGTCCAGCAGGGTAATGACCAGGAGGTACGGCTCCGAGATGGGCAAGGCCAGGGGGAACCGAGCCGGGAGGATAAAGAGGGTCGGGGATACCAGCTGTGGGGGGAGGGCCAGAAGGAGGAGGTCCGGCTGGCTGAGATGAATGGCTAGAAGCGGGTCGCGGAGGGCGGGGAGGAGGTTGCGGACTAGCCGAGGCAGGCCGCTTACGGGTGGCCTGAGACGATTGCATCATGCAAACATTCGACAAGCTGGGATCGGTAACAGGAGGGGGGGAAAGGCGAGGAAAAGTACCAAGCAGGGTAGAATCTTTGTAGACGCCGGGGGAGACACTGGTCAAGGAATCGACGGTTTGCTTGTTGGCTACGGAAGAGATGGTCGTCTCGGAGGAGGTCGGAGACGGCGGCTCATGATAAGATAGCTGGTCAATGGTGACTATCTTCCCATTATGTGGAAAAGACATCTTGCGGAAGACCGCGGATGGGACAGCAGACATGGCATAGGTGTAGCTTTGCCCCAATAGAATGTTGTAGTCTAGAGGGGCGTCAATGACTTCGACATCAACGCAAACAGTCTTACCGGCGAGGGTGATGGGACAGTTACGAAACAGGCCAATAGGCTAGGAGGCATGACCGTCCCACGCTCGAAGGGTGATCGTGGAAGGGGCCAGCTCAGGGGATCCGAGTTGCTTCCAAACCGAAGCGGACATCACACAGGTGGATGCCCCCTCATCAATTATACACCGGGATACTGTGGCATTCCGGATTTTGACAGGGAGTTGGAAAGCAACGGAAGGAGGAAGAGGGGGATGGTCCGATTGGGTGGCGTCAAAAACAATCATTTGGTTGTCAGCAGGAGCGACGGAAGGGGAAGGATCGGAGTGCATCATGAGGATCTGGTAGTCAGAGGAACCAGCAAGGGACGAGGGTGTGGCTGCATGGCTGTCAGGGGGTTGGGTAGCCACGAATCCCTGTTGAGGGAAAGGATCAGTGAACACAACTGGCTGGGTAGTGGCCACATTAGGAGGAGTGTGAGGGGAGGCGTGTTGTCCGCGCAATGTGGCTTGAGACTCCCACATCTGTCGCATCTGGGGTAAGAGAGGACAATCGTGAGTGTAGTGACCGTAAACACCGCAACACGAACAGGGCTTGTTGGTGCGAAGCAGCCTGGCGAGATGCCCTGAGGCTGGTTGCTAGTGTTAGGGTCCATACCAAAATTGGGTCCTCGGTTACCGGGGGCAGATGGGTTCTGGTTGCCTCGCCGCCTTCTTTGAGAAGAAGGGGGATTAATCGCACCCTGCTGTGCAAATACTTGCCCTGGAGGGGGTTGTATGTGCTTTTGCAGGTTGTGAGGAGGCAAGGGAGGCGGGAGCGCATATGCTGGAGGAGCTGGCGCACCAGGCTGTGGATAAAAGTAAGGGTTGGGTTGGGCGACATTGAGGTAAGCAGGAGGTTGGGCAAAAGGAGGAGGCATGCCGTATCCTGGATACATGTTGCCGGGAGGGGGAAGAGTGCTATAGGTGCTGGCCCCTCCCTGAGGGAGACCATGGCCCATAGGAGAGTGAGCAGATGGGTGAGAAAGAGATCCAACAATACCGTCGGCGGAATGAGATGCCCCCGGGGCATTAGCGCCACCGGGCCTGGGGATGTCAGGCAGAACGGTATAAACATAACCAGATTGAGCGTAGATCAGGTCATATTTTAAAGCTATTTGGAGGGCGGCTTCTTCAGATTGAGGAAAGTGAGAGGCGACATCTTTGCCGATGGGAGACGGGAGGGTGCGAAGGAACCAGTCCATGTAAACCCGATCTTCAAAGGGAGGGGCTCGACATAAGCTCCGTCTTCGTCGCCATTCCTGAACATGGGCAGAAAGGCGTGTGGAAGAGGATTGCTTAAATGAAGTCAAGAGCTACGTACCAGTGTCGTATCGGAGAGGGAGCTGGAAGTACGACAAGAAGGCTTGGGCAAGAGTCTCGAATGTGGTATGGGAGGAAGTGGCCTGTTCGACATACCATTTAGAAGCTTCGCCGGTAAGCGTGCGTTGGAACAAACGAAGACGGATGGAGTCATCGGTAATGGAATTGGAGGAACACCACATGTGGAAAGATCGGACGTGATTGGTTGGATCTTCGCCATTAAGGCCCTCGAACTTAGGGATATCGGAGGGTAGTTTGGTGGGCATAGCGGGCCAGGTAGTATTATGGTGAATTGGGTCGTTAATCAACTGATGGAAATCGGGGAGGCTGAGGCCTGCAATGTACGGCAGCACAGGGGTGGCCGGAGTAGTGGTTGTGACGGTTCCGCTAGAAGTAGGGCCGGCATTGGGGCCGGGGGAACCGCTAGCGTTAGGCCCTGGTCCAGACATGGTGAAGGTAAAAGGGGGAGAACCGGAAGGAGAAGGGGAACCCGATGAATCAGGAGAGGAGTCGGAGTGCGGACTCGAAGGTGGACTGGCTCAACGACGGCGGTGCGGAGAAGGTCGATCAACCGGAAACTGAGGGTGAAGGCCAAGAAGTCTCCGGGAAAGGCGCCTTGGGGGCGCAATGATGACAGGAAGAAGGAAACCGACAAGGGCAGAAAGGGACAAAATCAAGAAGGTCAAGGGAAGAAAAGGTGCAGTGACAATTGATTTTAGAGTCTTTGCCAGGCGGTGTAAACCAGGCGCTTCTTCACTTAGGGTCAGTGTGTGGCGTGCGTTAATTTTAATTTTTAAACCCTTTCCATTGTTTGAGAGCAAGAAAAAGTGTGCGACGTAGCTGAAAATAAACCTACAGAGAACAGAATAAAATGCTGAAATAACAGAAAAATAACAGCTACGTATGCATCTATCTAAACCAAGAAGGTGGGTCTCTCACAACTATGCTGAAAAGAAAGGGAAAAACTATGGAAACACACACAAAGGAAGCTCGACAGATCTAGGGTCAAAGGGGACAGAGATCTGGAGGATAAAGCTGCAGACAAGGGGTGCAGATCACAGCCAAGAGACAGAGGCAAGGTGGCTGGAAAAAGGGAAATCAGCAAAAAACCCGGGGGGGGGGGGGGCAAGGCAGAGGCCTCTAGAAGAAGTCCAAACAAAACGACAAGAGGTGATTTGAAAGGAAAAGAGGCTGATTTCGATGGATCTGAAAGTGAGGTAACAGATCTGGAAAAAGAGGGGGCTGAAGCTTTGAAACCGACGGCTGAAACAGCTGAAACTCTTCCACAAAAAAGTGGAGGGTACTAAAGCCCTAAGGGAATGGGTTCCCACTTAGATGAGTAAAAACAGATCAGATCTTGGTCAAGGCGGGAAAACAGAGACAGTGGCGCTTTAGCGGAGAGAACAATGGAACGGAAAAATTTGTGGGAAAAATGCTGGAAAAAAGGCAGGTCGCAGGTTCTGACCTGATCTGAGTTGAGGTCGCAGGAAACAGGCCAAAAGGTGCGTCCAGGTCGCGGGTTTTGGGCCAAAAGGTGCGACCCCCCCGTTCCGGCTGTTTCGGCGGCAGATTTTCTGAAAAATTGCCGTCTCAGGTGCGGCTGGTGTCGCTTACCTGCGCAATAGGGCCGGAAACACACGGAAGTTAGAAATTTTAGGTTTTTAGGGTTTTATGTGAGAAAAATGACATGAAAAGAGAAAAACTAAGCAGCTAAAAAAGAAGCCCTAGGGCCTGAAGTAGCTGGATATGCAGGAATATGAAAAACGACAGCGGTCGTAATTTAAAACCCGTGTGGAGTCGCCATTTGTTGGTATGAATTCTTCGTCGAAGTGTACGAAAAAGAACCACTTTAGCTACGCATAACTAATAGCCCTAACAACAATAGAGGCTGCCAAACATCTTCAGATCTGCAATTAGTAGTTAAAATGCTGCAACAAACAAATCTATAAATGGAAAGACATTAAGCAGTAAAGTAAAGAGTTTGCTCCATGCATCCAACAGACAAGACAAGAACACGATTTTTGAATGAATTTTTATATTACGGGGCACCTGGGAGGAAACAAGAAGGTGTATCCAGATCTCCTCAATGGGATGGGTTCTTTGTAGTCCTCAGCACTTCAGATCTAATCTTTCTCTCTCTTGTAGATGTAGAAAACCCAATGTAGAAGGTAGAGCTCAATGGGAGCAACAATGGCAGAAAATGAGACCGAGTGTATAGATCCAGAGTGATCTAGTATGCAACAAAAGGTGAAGAATGATGGGAAAACCCTCCTATTTATAACAAAATATTGGGTCCTTCTAGATCTTGGTGCATGATTAAAATAATGTTAATCACATCTAGATCCACCTCTATGGAATATTTTCTTATTATTTGTTGGAGGGAAAGGGTGTTTGACTTGGGTCAAATCCCTTGATTAGTGAAAAATAAATAAATAAATGATTTATTTATCTTTTTAAGGAAGTGGTTGGGATATAATCAAATAAATAATGATTTAGTTGATTAATGGTGGTTGAGTTGGTCATATTTAACAAGGAATATTATTTAAATAATTATTCCTAGAAAATAATAAGATAACTATGGGTTTATCTCATTAATTTCTTTGTTTTTGGGTTAAACATGGGTAAGGAATAATAATTAAATTATGGTTAATTAATTATTCCTTTTGGGGTTTCTAATTAACATAGTGAAAAGCGAGTTTTACTTGGGGGTAAAGCGGTCTTCATGGTGTACTTAGGTCCATCTAATGAGGTTAGATGACCAAAAAATGGTGTAACAACTTCATTCAACCTTGACCAAATCTCTGATCTTGTCTAGAATCAATGTAGTTCAAGGAACGTACCAGGTTCTAGAGGAGGCCCCTCATGTGAAAGGATCTAACTTGTCAAGGTGGTTAAGGGTTTGAAGGCTCTAATATAAAAAGGAAGAAGCATGAGAAGGTTGTTGATTGATTATATTTCTGAGTATCTTGTCTGTTTAGAAAAATACTATTCTATGTTGTTTACTGGAGAATTGTGTTGCTTAGCACTTGGAGTTCCTATGTAGGGATTTCACCTTTTCCATTGAGGATTCTTGGAGGATTTTTTTCTAAATTTATCCACTATCAATATTTGGGCGAAGCTCTACTTCCAACTGCAATGCAGATCCAGTGAGGGTTTGCTTGCTTTTGTGAGTGGAGCAAGTCGTTCTAGATCTACTTGAATCCCTAGTTTGTATTGATGGCTCTTCTTCGTAGTGTGTCATTTAACCTCTTGGAAGAGTGCATCCATTGTTTGAGCTTCAAAATTATACATCACAGCATGGGCCAACTGCGGTAAGTGCTTCCGTAGTTTCGAGAACTCATTATTTCGGTAGAGACTTTGGAGGGTGTTTTGACCCCATTTTTTATGAGAGATCTCTAGTGCTGGGCTTTGCCTTTCACTTTAGTGATCCATGGATTAGCTTGCTGATCCATGTTCTATTTATATTTGATATATTTTAATGTAAATTCATCTTCAGAAATTTCTGAAGCATTCTACAGATTTTCAACTTAAAGCTTAGACCTACTCTTTGTAATGCATGATTTGGTCAAAACCCCAAGGGGATCTTTTAAATAAGACTTTCTAGTTTTTAGATTTGAAATTGATATGATTTTTTGTCCACATATATGTCCTAGATATGAGATGTAATTTTCAGCTACTACATCTCCTCAAAATAATGTTATTGAGCCATTTTACAGTTTATACATGTGTTGCAACCTTCTTTTTTGAAGATTTCTTGCTCTCTTGTCTCTTGTATTCTACTGTATATTAAAAGAGCCTCATTATAATTATGATTTGCTACTATATATTCATAAGTTGATATAAATTGATGGCCTTCTGATCATGCTCCCTAAGACTGCATTATTTCTGAAGCAGTTTTTTGTGCATAGTTGTAGCCCCTCTTGTAGGGTGTTTTTCAGCTAGACTAGGTGGTCGGAGATCTGTTTGCCACACCTAGTTTGATTTGTTTTTGCTCCCCTTTTGGATATAGAATCTAGATCTGATAATATAAGAGATCCAAGGGCTGTAAACTCAATTATGTGCATCAATATTCCAAGAGTGTGTTATTTTAGTAGGCTTACTGTGTTGTTCCTATTTTGTAATATTACAATTTTTCGTCGCTTAGTTAAATCGTACCCCATGGTTGCAAAAGGCGTGAAATATTAGGTATCCATTTTTCATTTGGTTAGAATATTTCCCTATTCTTTAGGAAGGGGTTACTTCTAATAGAATTACACTAATAATGTCAACATATGTGGGGCTAGAAGATAAATTAAGAAGAGAAACATAGGTAAAACTCAACCTTATTATAAAAAATAGGTCAAACATACATAAAAAATTAAATATTATACACATGTAATTCTTACATTATTTACCAGTTTTGGATCAAATCCACCATTTTCTTTGTTCACCTCCATTGCAGCTACCCATCCCATTAATTCTTCAATAATTTCTTTCAATTTTCCAAGTTCCTTATATTTTTCACTCAATTTATCTTCTATATTATGCAACTATAGTTGATAGGAGAACCACTAATAGTTGTGATAAGGGGATTATGGGATCCTTTATCAAAACTGCGTGTATATTAAATTATCCATAATGCTGGTGACCAGGATGCGTTGGCAAGCGAATAAATTTGGGTTCATAGTGTTAGCATAAGTTGAATGATATGACAAAAAACGTGGGAGGAGTATTTTGTGGTGTATTGAACATGACTAGGGGACACACATGTAGCATGGATGGGTAGAAGTGGAATGTCCAATAATGTTTTAATAATATCTATAATCCACACATTAGAGAATGAGAAGGGGGATTAAGACCTAATGTCATAGGGGCTAGGGGGCCTAGAGGGAAGGTAACAAGAGAAATTAGAGAGGAACACACGAGAAAAAACCCTCTAGTCGGTGCAGGTGTAAAATATGCAGTATCTATTGTAGTAGAGCTCACAAGAGGAGGTTGGAAAGTGGAGGTTTTTGCAGATGCTTTTTTTTGCAGTGTGTTTCTCATCATAAAATGCACCGGTCCATTTTATGAAAAATAGACTGGTGCATACTATCAATTGGCACATCGAGACGCCATGCTCTTCATACAAACGGGCCTGGTGTGTCTAAGTACTCCAGCACATGGGTGATCTAAATACAAACCAGCATGGTGCGTCTCTGTAATCTAGCACACCGAAAAGGGTTATTTAAAAAAAAGTTACCGGCTATAAAAACCTCATTTTTACTTGTTTAGTGCTCTAAACCTCTCAAGCACCAGTGTGATTTTCTCTTTTGTGAGTTTCCCTACCATCGGTACTTCCATTGCTCGCATTGCTGACGTCCATTTCTGACTGTGTGGAGTTCAAATTTTGAAAACAGTGGGAAAATTTGTTTTTTTGAATTCCTCAGAAAAGATACCTCCTCGACGTTCAAATGTACAGGTAATTGACTTGTTTCTCAATAACTAAACCTTTTAGCAAATTGAAATTTAAAATTAACATAAAGTTAACAGTTAAAAAAAAAAGATATGTGCGATGCATTCGAGACATTCAACTCTCACTGGTGGTGTTGCTGCCTGTAAATTTACAGGGTGCACCACAAATGGTGTTAAATGAAACCGCACCAGGTTCTTGTGCGGTACTGAGAAAATGTGCATCGATAAAATTTAAAAAAATAACACGATGGTGCAGTAATTTACAAGACTTCACCATTGACTATATTTCCAGGGTAGTGTATTCAATCATGTCAGGTGAATATGAGTAACACATACCACCAACAACAATACATTCTTGGTGTAGTTGTTTATAGTTTAATTGACTATGTATTGTTGTTGGGCGATACGATAATAATTCATCCTAGCAGGTTAGTTTCAGCACCACACAAGATTTTTTTCATGCTTGGTAGTGAGTGGGGGTACACTGTGCACAGTGGGGTGCAAGATAAGAAATACTTATGATAGGTGTAATTCTTTTGAATTTTTTAGGCATAAGTGTTTTAATAAAACTATATATATATTTGTAAATACATTTATCATTTACTAAAAAAAAAATTATTTAATATATGAATCATTCATCGATGTCAACAGAGAGAGCAAAGGGAACAACAAGAGCATATGTAGGACCATTATAACATGATTTAATTGTGGGAGGCATGGGAGAGGGAGAGAATTGTGTACCCTAGCCCTATTATGGAAGCCACCCAGTTGCTTCTAAAGAATGAGCCTCCATAAGTTCTACGAGGAGGGCTACATATGTGAAGAACAGTGGATTATTGAGACAAATGATCTATGAGAGTAGGATGTCCATCGACTTTACGGCGATCCTTGATAGCAGACGCTGAGCGGGGACACTGTTTTGTGCTGGCCTGTCTACGAGAGGGGTAGGATTTTCTGAGTTTTCTGATTTCACTATCGTTGTGCGGTAAGGGGTGAGTTACTGTGTGCTCGCGAGAGATACATTAGGAAAAGATATATTTTCTCTTGCACATTTGGTGTTCGGTGGTCGATTACACATTGCTTCGTTTGATGGAAGGCAGTGCTATAAATATAAAGCAGTGATACCCTAATAACCTGGCTTGTTTGTATTTCTTTTATTCTATTTTAATTGTTTATTCCAGTTCATGACTTGTGAAAATAGTTTTGCAATTTTTGTGACATTTTTGTATTAGATGAATTTGTTCTTAGGCACATGGGAGTTTGACCTTCCCTTTTTATTTAGAGTTAATTTGTTTATTTTTTGAGAGGTTTCCAAAGATGAGACCTACTTTTTTTCTCCAACCTTGTAGACCGATGTTGCATGTATGTATGCAAATGTGGGGCCAGATGATGCCCAAGAGGGTCATTTCCAACTATCCAACAAGGATATCTTGATACTGCTGAAAGTTTCTCGCCGATGTTGATGATCCTCTCATTCATGAGGTGTTGTTTTTTTATTGATGTGATTTCTGGAATTGTGAGGTTGCACAACATCCTCCTCACATAGGGTGAGCCACCAAATGTGAGAGGTATCATTAGTGTTTTCTTTAAATTAATGTAGTTTCATTTTATTGTCTTAATTAATTAAATATAATAAAATTTATTCTATCATTTCTTTAACTTGTTTTATTGAATTTTTTAATGAAATTGTCTAATTATTGTTATGTAATATATATTTATGATATGGCATTAGTTGGGGACATGATTTACACTAGATGATCCATGTGAATTGTGGGGGTGATGGTGGAGGCGGCAATTAGATGACTGATGATTATCTTTTATTATAGATATAGAGATGGTATGAGAGGCACTAATTAGGTCTGGGTTTGGAACAATGTGAAATCTTTGGTTGATGGGGGTTGTGCTACGATTAGAGAGATCCATGATGATCATAGGCTCATAGAGCTCTAGATAGACATGCCTCACGATATGATGACCCTTATGCATCATATCATTAGAGCTTCCAGAGTACTGACAGTTAGGAGGGATAGGTGACATGGAGATGCACAACAGAGCATCTCATCTAATGATCATGATCATGAGGAGAGTGATCATCATTATATTATTCCACCTCCTCCTCCTTAACCTCGTGCCAGAGATCATGAGCATCCGCTGGCTGGTCTGATCTGGCAGGCATCTCGACCTTCTTTCATCTCATGGGAACCTAGTCCTTAACGGACATGACAACAATTAGCAGACACACAATCCTAAGCATGTAAGATCATTATGCTGAACTGTTGAAATGCGAGGTTGTTAGAAAATTATATTATGGAGCAATACAACACATAAAATATGCGGAAAAATACAAACACACAAACATAAACCAGAGAAACATGGATACATGGGTCACCAGTTGGGCTACATCACCGCCAGGCAATGATCCTTCTTTTTATTATCTAAAAAAAAATGAAAATAGCTTCTGACAGAATCCATTATAATATCTCATTATACTCTCACAGTCTCCCTATCTGTTCCCACTCAAATAATACATATGGTACACGACCGCAATACAATACCCTCATACGAAGAGGGGGTTGCCTTCTGGGGCAAACCTAAACTAAACATAACTTATCTGGTAAGATGATTATTGAATTGATTATTTAAGTACCTGTTTTTACAAGGCAATTTTACATACATTTAGCTTCGGGCGCGCCGGCTTGTGGGGGCGGCCGAACCCCCGGCCGAGGAGTGGAAGCCCCCGACCACATGGGGGGGACAGGTCTCGCACCACGCAAGGGTATGTATTTTTTCTAGGTATACATCCGGCTAAAACAAGGATCTGCGAATAGGGATGAAAATCGAGGCTCTACACCCAACAATCTCACTTGGGCCCAGTTAACTCCACCGCTAGTTCATTTTGTTGGACAATGACTCCTCTTTGAACCTAGCTATTCTGTCCTTGGCATCTGGAGCCTTAGTGAGCACATTAGTTTTCCTTGAATTGTTTAACATCTCTGCAGGATTAAACTGGTATGTATCTTTTTCTAGCTTCAACTCTCCATCTTCCAATACGGCCAAGTGACAAATGGTGGCAGAGATGTGTTGTTTAGTCACGGAATGAAATGTTGAGTTCTTTGCAAGATGAATGAACTTTAGCTATGTATATTTATATCATGCAAAATTCTTATAAGCCTTTGTAACCAAATAATTTCTTTACTAGCCTCTATAATGACAACATACTAACATGCACATTTGTTGAAAGTGTAACAACACTTTGAATTTTAAGAGCAAGCCAGCAGAGTTGTTCACCTACAGTAAATACATATCTGTAGTTCTCCTCTATTATCATCACCTTCCATATTTGCATCAACATATCCTTTGTGAAAATGTTTGAACCACCAAAGCATAATGCTTGATTTGTGGTACCTCTCAAATATGCGAGAATCCATTTTACATCCATCCAATTTTATTTTCTTGGATTATTCAACCTTTGATTACAACTCCTTTGCATGTGCAATATCAAATGGATATTGCATACATTAAGTTTTCAAGTTGATGCATATGGAACTTTAGACATATAATCCATGTCTTCTTGGGTCTTTGAGCACATCTCCTTACTAAGTTTGAAATAGATAGCAAAAGGTCTACTATTTGGTCTTGAATTTTCATCAATAAATATTTTCAACACATTTTCTATGTACTCATTCGAACGGTGTTAATTTGTGATTTTCTATCTCTAGTTATCCTCATACCAAGGATTTGTTTTATGACTCCCAAACCCTTCATTGCAAATGGTGCCAATTTATTTTGTTCTACTTGCATGTTGAACCACCTGCAACAAGCATACCATCTACATACAATAATGATATAATATAGATGCCATCATTTTTTCTTTTCGGATAAACATGATCAGAGTGACATCTAGTATAACCTTCAGGGCCATCAACTTATCAATTTAGATACAACTACGCTTGGAGCCTATTTAAGCCATACAAGCTCTTCTTTAACACCTTTGAATTTTTCTTTCGCTTTGACCTAATGTATGGTTTGCATGTATATCTCTTTATCTAGTCTCAACGGAGAAATGTTGTCTTTACATCTAAATGTTCCAGATGTAAATCTTCCTTCTACTACAAGACAAAATATTCTGATTGAAGGTACGTAACAATAGGAGAAAATATTTCATCAAGGTATTTTCTTACAGCAAAACCCCTTTGATCATTTGCCTATGTTTTCCTCCATATTCTTCCTTGACTGTTCCTTGTTCAATCGCAATGTAGTTTGCCCAGAATAACCTGGATAATTGCAATGCAGTTGTTAAAGGTCCATCTATTCTTCCATGGCTAGCTCCTTATTTTCACTTTCAACTTTGCATTGCTTCTTCATAACATTCGGGGTTCACCGAATCGATCGGTAATAAATAATATAATGAAGAGTATCGTTTGGGGGGCTATATATCTGGTAGATATTCTTGCTTTTGGGTGTTTGAGGTGCTATTCTTTGTGGTGGTTCTTTACTTCTATGGTTGTTGATTATTATTTTCGAACCTTTACTTTTCGATTATCTCATCGAAGACTTGAGAAGATTATGCTGACGGTCCCCATACATACGTATGCTGAAAGCTCAGTGTATCCTTTTAACTACGAAAATATGACTCTCTTTTGTTTTCCATAAATGTATTTCAAATCAATCATTTTCTTCAGGCTTTGTGACAAATTTCTTGAGTGAAAAATCTTATCTCCCTTCTCCTTAATAGCCAACCCTGTAATTCCATATGTGCATATGTGCAAATTCTGGCATTGAAGTTACATCTGTTCTCATGTGTACAACCTTTACAACACTACTGTTACTAGGGCTCCTTTTTTGTGACCTTCCAAGCTTTATGCGGTTATGTTACTTTACCCTCAACATAGTGAAATCATATTTTTATTTAAATATACCTCCTTTAATAGCCATTGGTTTTCCATTCTCTTGTTTACAAGAATCTTACCCAACAATTTTAGGTTCTCATCACCATTGGTTGTCTAAGTATCCTTGAACATAGTCACTTAAATGTTCTTATCGAGTGGCATGGAATAGGGCCATGAATCTAGGGAATCAGTGGCTGAAAAAATCAAAGCATCTTGTAACCATCTGTCACATTTTCTTCATGATTTTTTTCTTGTTGTGTGTCTCCTTCTTTTCCTTGAGATATACGGTCTTTCGGTGTCCTTTCTTTCACATTCGACCTCTGATGAACGTTTGCCTTTTCTTGATTTACTGCGATATCTTGAGCTTTTTCCTCTTTCCATTCTCCTTCCCCTAGACTCTGCACTCAAAGCATTACCCGATGTCTCACCAAAGCTTTTACGTCGCATTTCCTTGCTAAGGATATCATCGACAACATCATCAAACTTTAAAGTACTAGATCTAGAGGCAGTTGGCCATTAATGACATTCCAACTATGCAGAAATGAGCACAAATTAACGAGCTCTAACTATACATCATCAAATTTTACCTCTGAATATTTGATAGTAACTATATTAAAATCATTTAAATGGTCTACAACGAAACACTAACATCATATTAAGTAATCGTTTCATAATAAATACCTTGTTTGGGCGAGGATTTTCATATAGTTCCTGTGATACGTAATGACATATTGTTGCTGTTGAAATATTGAAGGTAGTGACACCGCAAAACTGTATACTATTCGGTGCCTTTCTATCAAGAATGTTCCATTCCGCATCATCATGGTATCGACTTCTTTTTTCCGCTCAATGGTAGGTACGGATATTTCGATACGGATAATATTCCATACGCATCTTCCGGTGGAAGTTTTGGCAGGTGAATTCTCGACCCTAAACTTCATCTTACGCCATTACTCCCCACTCGAACTAGGAACCCTTATTTGTTGCGGGTTTATCGACCAAAATATAACCGGATACATTGGGTATGAAAATTATATATTATGGAGCAATGAAACACATAAAATACGAGAAAATACAAACACACAAAACACATAAAACCCAGAGGCACGGATATGTGGTTCATGAGTTTTGAGCTACATCAACCCCAAACATCTAGTCCTTCCTTTTCATTATCCAACAAAAAATGAAGAGACAAAACCTACAGCAAATCCGTTGTAATATCCTCTATTCTCTCTCACAATCTCCGTATCTATTTCACTTAAAATATATAGTACTGCAGTACACCAATAAAATACCCTCATACGGGGGGGGTTGCTGTCTAGGGCACAAAAACTAAATAACCTGCTTCTACCGTTAGATCATTCACCTAATGAACGACCCAGTTGACTAGAAATTACTATAATTTCTGGGGAAAATTTACATCCTATTTTAAAGCCAGGTGTGCAAGCCCCCACCAAGGGACCGCTGGCCTCGACCATGGAGAGGGACAAGTCCCCCACTTTTATTTGCTAAAGGTATGTAGTTTTCTTGGGGTATACATCCAACTAAAACAAGGATCTCTAAGTGGGATAAAAATCGAGCTCCCTGACCAAAGGGTAGAAAGGACAATCATCATACCTTCATTAGTATTATTATTAATCTTTCATAGCATCATTTAATCTTCAATTATTACTAGTGTTTGTACAATGATAGAAGTAAACAAAAGGAACACAAATACTGCAGTTTTTAAGGTGGAAACCCCCTCAAGGACAAAAACCACTTGAATGATTTTCTAATAATTCTTTAATATTCAACTCAATTGAAAATAAATCTCCAACTTCCTAGAACCTAAGAAAATCATTCTTCTCTAACTCCCCTTTAGATGGATGCTCCAATGCCCAAGATTCTTTAGTAGTCAACTAAATGGATTCCCCTTGCCAATGAGCTACAACTCACCCTACTTTCACCCTACCACCCTAATTTTCATGGGCTTGAACTCGTGGTGACCTAATATAATAACACCTACCATACAGAATAATAAAATAATAATGGACTCCCGTGCAGGAAAAGCAGTCCATTACAATGATGTAAATTCTTAGAAGAAGAAGATACATTAGACCATAACCCCAACTATGACACAAATACCTAATGATGATCCTAGACCTCTTGACACTTCCTCTTAAATTATTGGTAAAGAGGCACTTGTACAAATTTTATAATATGCTTTTACAATGACTCAGTATAATGATACCTTTACAATGACTATAGGAAGTGTTGCCCACATGAAGACTTCACGTGGTGAACTTCTTATTTTTTTTCTGCACCTTAATTGCTATTCTTATCATGCTACCATTTCTCACTCTTCAGAACATTAGATCATGCATTGAGTATTATCTTGATGAATATATAATACCTACAAAAATTATTCAAGGAAATACTGATGACATGATAATAGAAAAAATTACCTCATCCTGCAAAGCATATGTTAGTGCTAAAAAAAAAAAAACAAATTAGAATACAAAGAACCTAATGAAATTAAGAGATGATCATGCATATACATAATATACTTACCTGGAGATTACTTTTGTTGCACCTTTCTTTTCTTTTCTTCCCTAGAACTTCTGGTCCTTTGCAGCCCTTGACAACACATCATCTAGCTTTCTCTTGCATTCTAGGAGCTTGATATTGAATCTGGTGTATCTCTATTATTTTAGATCCCTAAAATGTGATTTTTGGTCTTCTAGTAGTCCTCTGAGTATTCTTTCCAATGACATAGGTCTGACCCAATTTTTATTCTTCAAGGCAAAGTTATTCCCAATCTCTCATAATGACCTAATTATGGACTAGTTCAGTAGATCGAACTTGTATGAAATTCCATGTGTCACTATTTTCTCATTTGGCTCTGAAATCGATACACATAAAACTGCATTCTTTTTTCTATCTTTCACTTCTTACAAAATTCAAATCTGATACTTAGAGATAGAGTTATGACGATTTTCCCAAGGTCATCTTTTTGAGATGAAGTTCAGGAGGTTGGAAAAACCCCAACTTCCATAGATCATATCTCCGAAAATATTATGCACCATGCTCTAAACATTTTACATGATCTTTCTCAGGATTTTAGCTTCCTTGCTCATAAAAATTTCAGCTTTTGAACCTTTGTAGAAAAAACTTTATAGCGAAATCCCTACATGAGGAGGATATGAGGATCACAATTTATATAAATGCTTAGGTTGAAGGCTAACAAGTGAATGCAAAACAGTTTTGAGACAAAAATCAATTATTGAAATTTCAGCCAATACAACCAATTAGTGTCATGCCACAACCCCATGGGAGTTTGTACCACTAACTAAGTTGCCAACTTCAAACATGAATATATCTCAAACCGTGAAGAATTACGTGGTGTTATATATCAACATAAACATCTTGAAAAGTAAAACCATCAAAAATATCCTTGACAGCGAATATAGTAATTTGAGCAGGGTCAAAATTCTCACAGCATCTCGGGAGTAGACAAATTGCTTCTTTGGTTGACACCAATGACATGATGCATCACCCTTTTCACATTAATGGAAACAAAAGTACTCCCCCTGCGATCATGAAGCCTATTATTACAACATTATATCCCCCTTTGACCTCAATGGCAAAGGGTAACTCCCACTAACAGACAACCATCCTGTGGACCTATACACACTTCCACTCCCCCTTTATTTTCGAAATAAGAAGAATATAATGAGAACTTGGGAGAATCCCAAGCTTTTAGTGAAGATATTCAAATGCTTCACGAGGTAAAGGTTTAGTGAATATCAGTGATTTTTTCTTTTGTACCAACATATTTAAGTTCGATATTCTTTTCAACGACTTGTTCTCTAACAAAATGATATTTGATCGGAATGTGTTTTTCTTTTTTTTAATGCATGATAGGATTATTGGAGATGATAATGTCACTAGTGTTATCATAGGAGATGGAAATAGG
The DNA here is from genome assembly GCA_034641835.2 of Pinus albicaulis. NCBI lineage: Eukaryota > Viridiplantae > Streptophyta > Pinopsida > Pinales > Pinaceae > Pinus > Pinus albicaulis. Next base: position 1,445,039,597 of record CM076580.1, read on the forward strand.
CTCACTAAATATGTGCTTGAAGATCTTGCAAAGTTTTTTTCATCCAAAGGACTTGAGTACAAGAAGTTTCCACTGCAATGTATTATGCTTCCACTGTAGATAAAAAGATTGAGGTTTGCTTTTTTCTAAACCATGATACGAGACAACCACCTAGATATAATTTCTCTCCACTAATACTCTTACAATCATCAATGCTTCCTACCCAATATGCATCTATAAAGGCTTGAATAATGAGATTTTTTCCCTTGGGATACCACAAGTCATATTCTGTTGTGCCCTTTAGATATCGAAGAATTTTTTTGACAGAAATAATATGTGCTTCTTTGGGTGTTGCTTGGAATCTTGCTACTTTCCATTGTATACTTGTCTGGCCGGATCTTGCAGCCATATAGAATACTACTAATCATATATCTACTCAGCATAGTCCACATCCTTATATGATTATTTATGCTCCAATTTGCAACTGTTACCATGGGGTAGATGGGTTTGCAATCTTCCATTTTGAATTTCTTGAGAATTTTCTTGATGTACTTATCTTCTGACATATAAATATTTCTTTCTCTTGCTAAGATATTTGGCTTCTGAGAAGTATGTGGCTCAACAAGTAAAATCTTGGACTCACTTCATCTTTTAATAGAAATTTTCTTCATGATTGATCATCATTGCTACCAATATATATCATCCATATACCTCAACGATTGCTAAACTATCATATCTATTTGTACATAAATATTGCTATCACGGTGCCTCTCTTGAACCCTTGTTGACATAAACATCCATCAAGACGAGCATACCATACTGTAGAACTGCTTGAGACCATATAGAACCTTATTTAACACGAAAACATAGTCTTCTTTTTATGATAGTAGAAAACCTTTAGATTCATTAGGTATAGCTTCTTATTCTAATTAGCACTGAAATATTGACTTAACATCCATTTGGTTGACTTAATTTTTATTGAACATGCATAGGCAAAAACTTGAATGGCTTCCATTAGGCTCGTGCAAATGTTTCCGTAAAATCGTTCTTCACTTGTGCATAACCTTTGCAAACCAATATTGCTTTGTTTAGTAGCTTTCTTCATTCATTTTGTTCCTAAACACCCATTTAGTCCCAATGCCAGTTTTACCGAATCAGCAGAACTAATTCCCAGGAGTTATTATTCTCGATTTGATGTAATTATACATTCATATCTACTACACAATGTCCATTCTGGCTGGCTTCCTAAAAAATACTAGTCTCAAAGGTTGCTAGAAAATAAAGATGAGCTTGTTGTGATGAATGAAGCTGTCGACCTTCATTTATGTCACCAATGATTTGATTTGATAGATGGTTCTTTTGAATCCATTATTTTGTTCTCTTTCGAGGAGATTCTTGTAATTGTTCCGGTATATCTTGATGATCATTATTTACTTCTTCCTGGTTGATAATTCTTATTCTAGAATTTTCTCTGTCTTTTTAAACTCTATCTCCAAGTTTCAAATATTCTAGATCCTCATCATTTTCGACAAGGCTGTCTTCATCAATCATTTATTCTCTCCACTACTCTGGGCTTTGTCTTAGATTATAGCATTTATAGGCCTTTATTTTGAAAGCTGAAGTAACAACAAAATGCTGTCAACACGTCATTCAAACACCTTTGTGATCTTCTCTTTTAATATAAAATTTGCTTCCAAAATTTAATCTTCTGATGTGATCTTCTTCCCATAGTCCATGGTCTTGTGCAATTATTTAAGAAGCTTGGTTGATAATGACCCTTGTATCAATTTCTCAGCAGAATTTTTCATCAATTTTGATTCCTTCAACATTGTTGTACCCATTTTCATAAGGTTTTTGTTTACTTTCTTGACCCACTCCATTTTTCTCGGTGTTTAGGTATTTGATGAGAAATTGTATTTTTATTCCATTTTCATCACATTATAACGCAATAATTTGGAAGTTAATTCTGATATTATACGATCTTAGACACATTATTTTCAAATCGGTTTCATTTATGCTTTCTTGTAGATCTTGAAGAACCCAAATGCTTGATTTTCTTCTGGCCAATGCATTTGTCATCTTGGTATAGTCATATATCATTAACATGAAATATAATTCTCCATCTAAGCCTTTTATTCTCAGAGGACCACATAGATCAGTATGTATCAATTTCAATGGATGTGATGCAAAGTGTTCTTTTTTTTTAAATTCATCTTTTGTCTGCTTTCCGTGTTGACATGCCTCACATAGTGTGTTGGATGGTTTAGATTTTTGGAATTTCTCGTATTTCTTCCTTTTTTCTTATCTTGACAAGATTGTCAAAGTTTATGTGATCGATTTTTTGGTGCCATAACCAGCTTTCATCTTCTTTACCTAGTAGAGATTAGGGGAATTTTGAGGTCTAAAATCGGCCTCCTAAGAAAAATGTACAACCAAAATAAACTTTACAAGAACCAATAGGATTCAAGGTGATGATGTCAACCATGGGGAAAGATTCACCATTTTTTAACTAAAAGGGTAAAAAGATAAAAAATAATAAAATAATAAAACTACTTTTTTAACTCATATTTTCAATATATCTCTCAAATTTTTTACTCAAGTTTCGAGTAGGAGTAGTCGATGGATGCAAAATTTAATTCCTCATCCAAGGATTACCCATCTTGCATACTTTCGATGGACCCTGCCACATGAAAAATGAGAAATACATTGAAAAATATGATTGCAATCAGGTTTTTCATGTATTTCTCATTTATCGTATAGCAGGGTCCATCGGAAGTATGCAACATGGGTACTCCTTGGATGATAAATTAAATTTTTAATCCAACAAGTACTCTTGCTCAAAATTTGAGTAAAAACTTTGGGAGATAAATTGAAAATATGAGTTGAAAAATAGTTATTTCTCTTTTCCCTCTAAAATTTGATGATGTAATCAAATCTTATTTTATTATTTCCACTATTATTTTATAATTTCCTTAGGAGGCCCATTTTAGACCTCAAAATTCCCCTAATGCATGCTTTAGTTGCTTCATCCAGAACATATATATCATTTGGAGCTCGTCTTGTTGTAGCCACAATTTTTATACACTTGCTACGATTTCACATTTGTGCGGTTGAATAGAATTAGGTGTGATAAAAAGGTTGTATTAGTTTGTTGTGTAGTGTATTTTCGATTATAAATGATTTACAATTTTTCTCCATTTTTTTACTTAAGAATGAGTAATTTAACACAGAAACAGAGATGAATTTATAAGTTTAAGCATGTAAATAAGCCTAAATAACATTAGTTATAATGCATAATAGATAATAACATCATATAAGATTTGAACCAATAGGCACTTGATGAATCGGTTCACCCCTCTTGGGCTACATATTTTAGTCCGGCTCCCAATGCCATGTCCCTCTTTGTATTAACCACTCAAAATTGTAAATACATGTGTTTATAAGCCTCCAATAAAGCCTTTTCTACTGATGGCTCGAGAATATACAATTAGTCCAATTCGACTCATTCCATGGTGGTGGTGTCCTCACAACCATTTTCCCAATGCTTTACAAAACCTCCACCAGTATGAGCGCATATCACTTGACTAATTTGTGACAAACCCAAAATTTAGAATTATCTTAATTTTGTAGTATATGGCATTAAATTGTAGTTGGGGGTAGGGTGACACGTAAACCCCCCTTAAATCGCGGTTAGAGTTAAAAAACTCCACAACATGAGCGGACAGTTGTGGCCAATTCAAAACGGTCTAAAGTGTCGATTGATGGAGAAGTTTGCATGTGATAACCTTCAGTTTTAAATGTCGTAGGTTTCATTGTGATTATTGTAATGTTCTTTATAACTTTTAACATAAATGCCCTTGTTGACGACGCTGAAGGTCACGGTTGAGCAAAAGCGAACCATGGAAATAAATGTTGTAGTGTAGAATTTGTAACATGTGACCATATTATTTGGGGCCGTCGGTGAGTTGGGACTGCCCATGATCCCCCCCACAACTTGAAAACGTCAACACTTTAAATTAAATCAGATAGCTTATAAGGTTAAGTCATTGTATAGCGGAGTTGGTGGAGACTTGTGCAGGAGCACTGGAGGTCACGAGGTTGAGCCCCCAGACCTAAACAAAATTTTAGTATTCCAGGGTGCAACCTCGAGCTAGCATGTCACCCATCCAGCCCATAAGCTGCTCTGCTTATATCATCGTCCCAAAATATGACACGTGGCGAAACCTTACTTGTCTAGAGAAAATAGAATATTCTCATAATATTGTTGGCAATGTGATTCTTATGTCTTAATATGTTGTGTCGGTGAAACTCTCTAGTAAAAAAATATAGGTATATATGTCTTTTGGAGAAATACGATGCTCTGTCAAAATAAATTTGTAATGTCTTGCAGAATTTTGGTTAATATTCATATTTCAGGTGCTATACGTGGGTTTGAACAGGCCAAGTCAGGTATACATGCAGATAAGAATGATCCAAGTCGCGTATGCCTTTTTCTCTCAACAAATATGATACATGGAGGCTTTACCATGGTATTAGCCCACAATATTAGCTTAGCATGTTATCAAATTTATTAAATGTCCAGAATACCATCGTCGATTGTGGGTTTGACTCATGGTAGTAGAAACTAAATCTATATAAGGAGAAGAAGACCATAGTGCAAAGGTGTGCATGTGTAAGAGTTGTCATTGAATACTTTTATTTGAATTATATCTGCATGGGATGAACATTGTTTTATTGATAGATATAAATCTATGATGCACCCTTGGATAAAATGATATATCATAATCTCTTGACCTAAAATGACTATGTTCCTACATGGTCTATTGAAGAAATGATGAGATCGGTGATCTAGCGTATTTTTGCTGAAGTGAAGTGAAGAAATATGGGTAATTTCTATATATTTGATACATTCTACAAAGTTAATATTTACAGATCTATATGCTAGTTCATCTTGGTGAAAGTGCATATATACACAGCTTTGTCTCAGAAAATGCGCATATGGAAGTCAAGTTTTTTTGAAGATTATTTCAGAGGTTTTTTTATTTATTGTTGTTGTATTTCTGTTGTTTGTTAATGATTTTCATGTAGATCTGGGTTTAGCGAAATGTTGTATACTGTAAGTTGATTATGCACAAATATGATCCAATGGTGATAATATAACATGATGTTTCTTGATCAAAGGTTCTCCAATGTTTGAAAAGATGTCGTGAAAGCCTTAGATCTAGATCTGAAATTTGATTATGATACGGAATACTCGATAATCACAGATCTATACGCAGGTTGGTGTGAAGGAAAAAGAGTATACACGTGGGTTCAGTAAATAAAAGTAGCGTATGCATTTTAAGATAATGAATGTTCAGGGTTGAGCTTGATTATACGGTTAAAATATTTTGGTTATTATTGTGTTCTAGTTACAGTCTCATGATACATTGAAGTTTTGGGTGAAGGTTATAATTTTTGTTCTTTATGAAGAGTTGTGTTAGTGATCTGGTGAAAATGGTGAAATTTTGTCTATAGTGGTTACACGAGGTTGAAGCCTTTGGTGTGGAAGTAGAATCTTCACCGCGATGGCGGTGTTCTAATCGGGGGTTGAAGCTTGTTTCCGGTAGTGGGTTGTGCTTGAGATGGAAGTGTAGCTCACTTCGAGTTTCGGTTGGAAAATGGTGTATACAACGAGGGTAGATTCTGCTAGTAGTAATATGAGTACTGCATCTAATAAAAAATTATAAATGATTTTCATATAATAAATATTGAAGATGGAGGCAATGAGATCAATTATTTTCTCTAAATTAGGTTTCTGTATGTTGGTATTACACCATTTTTTGGTCGTCAACTTTTCATCATTAGATGGACCCAAGTACACCATAAGACAGTTTTACTTAAATGCTTCTTTCACTATGATTAATTAGAAACCCAAAAAGGAATAATTAATTAAACCATAATTTAATTATTATTCGAGTCATGTTGCTTAAAAATACGAAATTAATGAGATAAACCCATAGTTATCTTATTATTTTTCTAGGAATAATTGTTAATAATATTCCTTGTTAAATGTGACCAAATCAACCACCATTAATCAAATAAATCATTATTTGTTGATTATATCCCAACCACTTCCTTAAAAAGATAAATAAATAATTTATTTATTTATTTTCACTAATCAAAGAGTTTGACCCAAGTCAAACACCCTTTCCCTCAACAAATAATAATAAAATATTCCATAGAGGTGGATTCTAGATGTGATTAACATTATTTTAATCATGCACCAAGATCTAGAAGGACCCAATATTTTGTTATAAATAAGAGGGTTTTCCCCATCATTCTTCACCTTTTGTTGCATATTAGATCACTCTGGATCTATACACTCGGTCTCATTTTCTGCCATTATTGCTCCCATTGAGCTCTACCTTCTACATTGAGTTTTCTACATCTACAAGAGAGAGAAAGCTTAGATCTGAAGTGCTGAGGACTACAAAGAACCCATCCCATTGAGGAGATCTGGATACACCTTCTTGTTTCCTCCCAGGTTCCCTGTAATATAAAAATTCATTCAAAAATCGTGTTCTTGTCTTGTCTGTTGGATGCATGGAGCAAACTCTTTACTTTACTGCTTAATGTCTTTCTATTTATAGATCTGTTTGTTGCAGCGCTTTAACTACTAATTGCAGATCTGAAGATGTTTTGCAGCCATTATTGTTGTTAGGGCTATTAGTTATGCATAGCTAAGTGGTTCTTTTTCGTACGCTTCGACGAAGAATACATACTAACAAATGGCGACTCCACACGGGTTTTAAATTACGACCGCTGTCGTTTTTCATATTCCTGCATATCCAACTACTTCAGGCCCTAGGGCTTCTTTTTTAGCTGCTTAGTTTTTCTCTTTTCATGTCATTTTTCTCACATAAAAACCTAAAAACCTAAAATTTCTAACTTCCGTGTGTTTCTGGCCCTATTGCGCAGGTAAGCGACACCAGCCGCACCTGAGACGGCAATTTTTCAGAAAATCTGCCGCCGAAACAGCCGGAACGGGGGGGTCGCACCTTTTGGCCCAAAACCTGCGACCTGGACGCACCTTTTGGCCTGTTTCCTGCGACCTCAACTCAGATCAGGTCAGAACCTGCGACCTGCCCTTTTCTCAGCATTTTTTCTGTAATTTTTCTGGGTTCTGCTGCAGCCTCTGCCAGGGTTTTCCAGCCTCTGTCTCAGCCCGCCTTGACCAAGACCTGATCTGTTTTTACTCATCTAAGTGGGAACCCAGCCCCTTAGGGCTTTAGTACCCTCCACTTTTTGTGGAAGAGTTTCAGCTGTTTCAGCCGTCGGTTTCATAGCTTCAGCCCCCTCTTTTTCCAGATCTGTGACCTCACTTCCAGATCCATTGAAATCAGCCTCTTTTCCTTTCAAATCCCCTCTTGTCGTTTTTTTTGGACCTCCCATAAAGGCCTCTACCTTGCCCCCCCCGGCTTTTTGCTGATTTCCCTTTTTCCAGCCACCTTGCCTCTGTCTCTTGGCTGTGATCTGCACCCCTTATCTGCAGCTTTATCCTCCAGATCTCTGTCCCCTTTGACCCTAGATCTGTTGAGCTTCCCTTGTGTGTGTTTCCATAGTTTTCCCTTTCTTTTCAGCATAGTTTTGAGAGACCCACCTTCTTGGGTTAGATAGATGCATACGTAGCTGTTATTTTTCTGTTATTTCAGCATTTTACTCTGTTCTCTGTAGGTTTATTTTCAGCTACGCAGCACACTTTTTTGCTCTCAACAACGGAAAGGGTTTAAAAATTAAAATTACTGCACACCACACACTGACCCTAAGTGAAGAAGCGCCTGGTTTACACCGCCTGGCAAAGACTCTACAATCAATCGTCACTGCACCTTATCTGCCCTTGACATTACTTGCTTCTGTCCCTTTCTGCCCTTGTCGGTTTCCTTCTTCCTGTCATCATTGCGCCCCTAAGGCACCTTTCCCGGAGCCTCCTTGGCCTTCACCCCCAGTCTCCGGTCGATCGACCTGCTCCGTCCCACCGTCGTCGAGCCAGTCCTTCTCTGATTCTTTGGGTTCTTCTTTTCCTTCTGGTTCTCCCCCCTGTCACCTCCACTATGTCGGGTCCAGGGCCTAACACTAGCGGGAATCCCGGCCCTAATGCCGGGACTACTACTAGCAGGACCACCACAGGAACTACCTCGGCTTCACCCGTGCTCCCCTTCTTGGCAGGCCTCAGCCTCCCCGATTTGGACCGGTTGATAAACGACCCTATACACCATAATGCTAGTTGGCCTGCTATGCCGACAAATCTCCCGTCCGACATCCCAAAGTTTGACGGCCATGCTGGCGAAGATCCTTCAAATCATGTTCGATCTTTCCACATGTGGTGTTCATCGACCTCCATTACCGATGACTCTGTTCGTCTTCGATTGTTCCAACGCACGCTTACAGGCGAAGCTTCCAAGTGGTATGTTGATCAGCCCACTTCCTCCCATACCACCTTCGCAACTCTTGCCCGAGCTTTTTTATCTTACTTCCAGCTTCCCCTTCGTTATGACACTGGTATCGAACTCTTGACTTCCTTCAAGCAAACCTCTTCGACCCGCCTTTCTACCCATGTCCAGGACTGGCGGAGACGATGGAGCTTATGCCAATATCCTCCCTTCGAAGACCGTGTCTACATGGACTGGTTCCTTAGATCTCTCTTGTCCCCTATCGGGAAGGATGTCGCATCCCATTTTCCTCAAACCAAAGAAGATGCCCTCCAAATGGCGTTAAAGTATGACCTGATCTACGCTCAGACAGGTTACGATCCTACTGTCCTACCTGATCTTCCCACACCCAATGATGCCCATACACTGGGGGCACCTCATGCCGCCAACAGTATCATTGGACCCATCTCTCATCCATCCGCTCAACCTCACATGAGCTATGGTTTTCCTGGGGGAGGGGGCACCACTTCCTGCACTTCTACCCCTCCCGGTAGCATGCATCCAGGATACGGCATGCCTCATCCTTTTGCCCAACCTCCTGCTTACCTCAATGTTGCCCAACCTAACCATTACCCTTATCCACAGCCTAGCGCGCCAACTCCTCCAGCACATGCACTTTCGCCTCCCTGGCCTTCTCAACCCCTGCAACAGCGCTCCCCGCCCCCTCAAGCGCAGGTGGATGCACAACAGGGATTCATGGCTACCCAACCACCTGACAGACAAGTGGCCACTCCACCTTCCCCTTCTGGTTCCTCCAATTACCAGATCCTCATGATGAACTCTGATCCGCCTCTAACCGTCGACCTTAACCTTCAAACTCGGTCTCGCCAGTACCCCAAGCCTCCTACTCAGTCTGCTCCCGAGCCCCCCTCTTCAGGTTCTGTAGAGCCTCTTTCGACATCCAATGGCCCCTTACACATCCCTCAACCCAAAGTTGAGGTTCATCCAAAGATTCCAAAGGGACCATTACGCCGAAATGCTGCTTCCGGTCGAGCCGCTCCGTCGTATAGCATAGTAGATGATTTGGCGCAGTACCCTGCTGCCATTTCCACACTGGAACTCCTCCAGTCATGCCCTTCCCAAAAGAAGGCTCTACTATCTGCCGTGGGCGTTGTAGATCCTGCTGACGACCAGATGATTGTTTTCGACGCCACTCAATCGGACCACCCTCCCCTCCCTCCTTCCGTCGCCTTCCAAATCTCAGTCAAAATACGAAACGCCATCGTTTCCCGGTGTATCATTGACGAGGGGGCATCCACCTGCGTGATGTCCGCTTCGGTTTGGAAGCAACTCGGATCCCCTGAGCTGGCCCCTTCCCCGATCACCCTTAGAGCGTGGGACGGTCATGCCTCCCAGCCCATTGGCTTGTTCCGTAATTGCCCTATCACACTCGCCGGTAAGACTGTTTGCGTTGACGTCGAAGTCATTGACGCCCCACTAGACTACAACATTCTTTTGGGCGAAGCTACACCTATGCTATGTCTGCTGTCCCATCCGCGGTCTTTCGCAAGATGTCTTTCCCCCATAATGGGAAGATAGTCACCATTGACCAGTTGACATATCATGAGCCAAAATCTCAGACCTCACCTGAGACGACCATCTCTTTTGTAGCCAACAAGCAAACCGTCGACTCCTTGACCAGTGTCTCCCCCGGCGTTTACAAGGATTCCTCCCTGCTTGGAACTTTTCCTAGTCTCCCCCTCCTCCTATCTCTGACCCCAGCTCATCGAATGTTTGCATGATGCAATCGTCTCGGGCTGCTCTCAAGCAACCTGCTTCGGCTAGTCAGCAACCTTGCCCTCCGCAACCTGCTCTTATCCCTTCACCTACAGTTGGTAGTCATGAGCCCCTTTATCCCCCTGGCATGGTTCCTCCAGGCCTTAGCCATTTAGGAGCCGTCCCACCTGGCCACTCCCCCTCTGGTCAGATACCGTTCCTAGCTCCCCCACCAGGAGTGTACACGGTACCAGTCATGGCCACCCTCTCTCTTCCTAACTTGACCCTTGGGATTCCCGGTTGGTACCTTGATCCTCCAGCCCCCACCTTGCCTGGTCAACTTCTTCCATATGGCATTTTGTTAACCGACCCCGCAGCTTCTCCCGTTGTATGGTGCTAGTCACTAGCTAGCAGAACCACCTCTGTTGCGGCAGCTCCCGGGTAAGAAGGGCAAAGCTCGCAAGGGGCATCAAAGGACAAGGCTGCCCGACGACCACCATCCTCCTCAGCCTCCAAAGCATACCATCCAGGGTGCTTTGTGTGATGTTGTCGGTCACGCCTCCCATACCTGTCCTGAATTACTTCATCTCAAGCCCATGGTTAATGTCACGTTCCCTAAGTCCGCGGTCCCAGAATCCTCTGTTCCTTCCGCGACCGTGGCCAAGAACCCCAAGACTATTCACACCAACCACCCCTGTGCTTTGTGTGATCTCCATGGCCATTCCACCCATCTTTGTCCCCGCCTCACGGACTTCCGCACCTCTATCGTTGCGTTCCACCAATTCGAGGCCAAGCGCAATGAGTCCACCTCTCTCCTATTTGCGCATTCTGCTTCAGCAGAACTACCAAATATGACTGCTCCCATTGACATTCCCCCTCCGGATGTCGAGATGACGGAGCCTTCGTCCAGCATTTTCTACCTATCATCATCCATGAGACCCTTGGGGAACATTCCATCTGAATCCTCCCTTGTTGTTTCGCTTGACCTTCCTTCAACGGACATCTTGGGCTCAACATCGGTAGATCCTTTATCTACTTACTCTTCGGTCACCCCTTGTGACGATGCGTATGTGAACCTCTCTTCTCATGATGATGATTCAGGCCACTTCACCACGTCAGGTGGTTCTTCTTCCACCAGTCACCCCATCTTCTCTCACGATGACGACATTATGGAAGAAATTCCCACCCCTGACTTTATTTATTCCCCCTTACATCGAACCCATGCGTTCACACCACACCCACCTTGTGGCCGTTACATCGAAACCCAGTGTTTGGGTTAGGGGGCACCCACATTTGAGCAACCAAGAGAAGCCATTCTCCACCACTCTCCTAGTGTATCTGGCCGTGTTGACTCTAGACCCAGTATTCTTCCACATTCAAAAGAACCTCTAGAGTCCCATATCACTTCAGATCACTCTCAGGACGATACCCCTTATCGTTCCCTCATCTTACATCAGCAACCCAGTCTCTTCGACATTATTGTTGACCAACCTATAGATTTTCTACGAGAGCATCAGTTCATTATCTCCAAATCCTCCTTTTGGGATAGTGATACCAGGTATGCCAATTCGGGAACTTAAAGTCCATTTGATCCCTATATGCAGTCCCAAAAGAGATTGGTAATCCTCCATTTCCTTTCTCAAAACTGCATAACCATAACCAGAACAAATGGCACACCACATCATTAAAATGTGTTTAGATTCCCATTTTTCTAAATACATTTTTGCATGACCACACCATGCTTGGGGGCACCTCTGCCCCCCAACCATAACCCTCCTCACCTCGTTTTTGGAGAGGAGGTTGTCTTACCAATCGAATGTGAAATCCCTTCCCTGCAACTGGCCGTTGAACTTCTCCCTGACACCCAACCTCTAGCACAACGACTTATCATGCTTGAGCGTGCTTCCGAAGACCGCCGTATTGCCTTGCAAACCATGGAAGCGGCCAAAAAAACGCACCAAAGCTCAGTATGACCAAAAAGTCCAGCCTCGTCCTTTTCACAAAGGCGACCTTGTTCTAGTATATGACCAGGCCCATGATGTCCTTGGTCACAGGCAGTTCGACTCATTATGGCTAGGCCCTTACATCATCAGTAAGGAGCTCGGTAAGGGGGCATACCTTTTATAAGACTTCAAAGGCAATCTTCGCAATGCACTCTATCTTAAGAAATATTACCCTTAGCATTTCCCTTCTGAGATGCGTGTTTTATTTTCTGTTAGATAGCCAGCATATTTTTATTTGTATCCTTCGCCAGGACCTATTTTGCCCAAGAAGGGTCACTTCACCTCTCCTTAAAATCGAATTTCCTCACTTACAACACTTGTACTTGGGGCACCATCTTGCCTCCTTACTTGTCCATGTTTGTGACGATTTTCGTCATGGGTCCCCACCTTGTACTCATGCTTTTATGGTCCCCCATTGGGCCTTTTACTGTGTGGCAGCACCATCGAGTCGCCCTTGTTTAGAGCATCCAAGTTGAGTCATCATCGCATTCATGGAGTCTATCCCGCGTCCCTTTGTACCCCACTATAGTCCTCCATCCTTCATTGCTTGGTCTCTCTCTTGTGTCGCATATTATGACCTTCAGTCCCACTATCCCCTATCCCTTACGATATTGTGTCAGTCGCTGCCATGTCATTCATGCCCTTTATGCTCTAACAAGGGAAGTCGTCCATTCGCCACTCCATCCTTCCCATTTCCACCATCATCATTAGTGTCAGTCTGTCCGTCGCTCTATTGCTCTTCTCTCGTGCCTTAGTTGAGGTTCTCTCATTGCCTCACCTACGACGGACCTCCTTCTGTCGACCTCAGCATATTTATTCCAGAAGCACGGTCTAGAGGGCGGTGTACCTTGGTTCCAGCTTCCACTTTTGTTCGGTGCCTCGGATCAGGCAGGGGGATTTCTCACTTCCCTTTGACTTGGTTGCTTCTCCAGCTCCTTTCAGCATGATCGAGATTTGTATACTGGACAGTCCAGTGACCCAGCAGCAACTCTTGATGATTCCCGGGCGTGTGTGAGATGTCTCAGCCCTCATGAGGGGGTGGCCCTGCAGGTAGCCCCCCACATGCCCGGATGACCTCTTCATTGCAGCCTTTGATGCCGCTCCAGATTTTGATGATGTTGGCCTTAGCCACTTGCAGCACCTCTGTGATTTGCATGTATCAGTCAGATTTTGTGAGCCCTTCCCCATTTACAGGGGGCATTTGGGTTGTATTTATCTCATGTACTCAGATGATATTGTACTAGTCCTGGCTGTTATCCCAGGCACAACATGTATGTGAGACTCTTCATTGTATTTTTATCTGGCTCTTGATTATGCCAGCTGTACTCTATGGTTCGGTCCCTTGTTCACTGGACACACTATTCTTTTGTACTTTGTCACGGCGGGCATGGGTATGCCTCCCCCGCCGCCTTCAGCACAGGTACCCTCTCATAACAGAGACTTGTTGCACCTGCGAGTCTCGTCTCCTCAGGGTCTAGTCTTTCAACACACTATCTACCTCACACTTCTCTCTCTGACATCCCCTTTTGTTGTCTGGTGATTGTATTCTTACAACGTACTTCGGTCATACGATTTTCTCCTGACACTCGCACGCTGGGGGGCAATCTGTTACACCATTTTTTGGTCATCTAACCTTTCATCATTAGATGGACCCAAGTACACCATGTAAGACCAGTTTTTCCCCAAGTAAAACTGCTTTCACTATGTTAATTAGGAAACCCCAAAAGGAATAATTAATTAAACCATAATTTAATTATTATTCCCAGTCATGTTTAACCCAAAAACAAAGAAATTAATGAGATACACCCATAGTTATCTTATTATTTTCTAGGAATAATTATATAAATAATATTCCTTGTTAAATATGACCAAATCAACCACTATTAATTAAATAAATCATTATTTATTTGATTATATCTCAACCACTTCCTTAAAAGGATAAATAAATCATTTATTTATTTATTCTTCACTAATCAAGGGATTTTGACCCAAGTCAAGGTCCCTTTCCCTCCAACAAATAATAATAAAATATTCCATAGAGGTGGATCTAGATTTGGTTAACATTATTTTAATCATGCACCAAGATCTAGAATGACCCAATATTTTGTTATAAATAGGAGGGTTTTCCCCTTCATTCTTCACCTTTTGTTGCATACTAGATCACTCTGAATCTATACACTCGGTCTCATTTTCTGCCATTGTTGCTCCCATTGAGCTCTACCTTCTACATTGGGTTTTCTACATCTACAAGAGAGAGAAAGCTTAGATCTGAAGTGTTGAGGACTACAAAGAACCCATCCCATTGAGGAGATCTGGATACACCTTCTTGTTTCCTCCCAGGTACCCTGTAATATAAAAATTCATTCAAAAATCGTGTTCTTGTCTTGTCTGTTGGATGCATGGAGCAAACTCTTTACTTTACTGCTTAATATCTTTCCATTTATAGATATGTTTGTTGCAGCACTTTAACTACTAATTGCAGATCTGAAGATGTTTTGCAGCCATTATTGTTGTTAGGGCTATTAGTTATGCGTAGCTAAAGTGGTTCTTTTTCGTACGCTTCGACAAAGAATTCATACTAACATTTCTTATAGGACAAATTCAACACATAAACATTAAATTAAAATGTCGATAGAACATAATAATAGATCAACATAAGACAAGCCAAATAATGTAGATTATATTTTACAATTTTTATTGTCCAGCAATGATAGAGAGTGATGTGTGTTACGACAGTCAATAGGATGCATCAGCCAGCAAATACTTTCTCAACATCAGATCAGCCAACCTTCCAAGCGTCACACACACCCCTCAAAGACAGCTCCAAAAGTCAATGAAAGTCAAAAAAATAATCCCTCATCCATATTTTTGACATCATCCATATTTTAGGCATCATCCATATTTTTGGCATCCATTTTCGGCATCCATATTTCTGACATCCAGATTTCTGGCATCATCCATATTTCCGGCATCCATATTCACACGTGGGAGAGAGAGAAGTCTCTTCTAGGCTATACGAACCAATCAGATCATGAGTAATGTGTGTGATGAGATGATTATGAAATGGACATCATATCTTTCCAATTTATATCAGTTAGTGAGGGTGTGTGACACATCTATTCGGCTTCTGACCCTACATTACAAATCTGGCAGACGTAGCACATGCGTGGAAAATAAAATTAAAATATATGTTCTTCTCATCCAAACAAGATGATCTTTAGATCAATATTGCACCTCTCTGAAAGAGGAATCCAAAAAAAATATAATCATCATCATATGAGTAGTGCAACCTGGAGTTTGGACCTATTTGACCAAAATTAACAGTGTTGCTACTCTGAGAACATAACATGATGGTTAAATACGAAAGGCCACTCTAAACAAATTGGCAAATGCTTACAAGATTCTCGGTACTTTGTTTTGGACACAATATTTTTTTTTAATGGTCTAACAATATTTACTTAGAATACATCTCAACATTTATTACTTATATTCTACATAAGCCACATATTATTGAAAAAGTAATCTGCATGGTTGAAATTGTCAGCATAAGTTTCAAGTTATGAGTCAATATATTACTTTCAATTTATAATTGGGCACTGCCTATTTGGTGTATGTTTGTTGCTTTGGTACTTATTCTCATTTTATATTTCGTGGCTTTGAGAAACAGTGAAGGTGTTATACTTGATTTCATATCGTGGAAAGTCATAGTAATTTAGTCTGAAAAGGAAAGATTTGCAAATCTCAAACTTAGACATTAGAATATGTTTATCACCTTTTTAAATAAATCAATAATAAGATCAACATGACATAGTCTTATTCTATCATCTTTTTGTAGTGGAACAATGGCCCTTTGTATTTGATGTGTTATTTACCTCCAAATACTTTTCATCAACATGTTCTTTACCTCCAATTTCTCTTCATCCACCATATAATTTTTTTAATCTTATAATTATTTGTCAAATTTACTAAAGACTTGCACCTTGCTTCATATTTCAAAAAATCTATTTGTTACTTGAATCTGGTGTGGGTAGGTTACAAGAAATGTGATTGGAAAAATGATGGGGAGACAATGAAAATCATGTCTCGGATATGATACATACGTTGTTGGAGATCCTTCAGGCACCTAAGCCATTGACTTTGGAAATGTTTCTAGTAGGGGTTTTCATGCTTTTTTATGTTGAGATTCTTTCACCTCATGGTTATTTTGGGCAAGGAAATGTTTTTTATGAATACCAGACAAGACATCGGTGGAAAGGTTTTTTTTTTTTCTTTTAATAATTGCAATGTCCATTCCATGATATTCTCTCTTTTTTGTTTTATTATATTTTGAACATTTCTTTTGATTTTGTTTTGTATTTTAACTATGAAATTGAAAATACTTGATATCATGTCCATTCAAACAACCAAATATTGAAGATGAAATTAGTATTACACGATATTGATTAAAACCTTTTTAGTTGTTTTGTGTTAAAAGATTTTCATGACTATTAGAAAAAATTACTTTCATGTTGTTATTTCAACACATGTTGTTTATATACTTGACCAAGTGTATTCGTTAGAGAATGAAATGTTGTTGTGAGACAATGATTAGACATCACATCTCATATTATTTTTTTTCACAAGTTATGTACAACTTGAGTTTTTTAGCATGTAACTTAGTTCACATGATTGTGCCTAAGATTTCCCTGAATGTTGAATACTAAGTTAGTAAGGTGTTTTTTTTTATTTTTTATGGTGACATTTTATTTTCTTTGTTTATATAGGTCATCTGGCTACATAGTGGCCACTATCGCCCAACTAAAGATAACTTGTTCGAGTTTCTTGATTTTATAGGGAAAAATGACTTTGACATTGCTGATGTTGAGGTGTATGTCGTATAAATAGTTTATAGTCTACTTCAGTTTATATTCTATTGTTCATCATATTTCATGTCTTATACTCTGCATTGTATCTTCTTTTGTTTTCAGAAAATGAACTCATTATTGATGGTAAGAAGTACGAATTGAAGAAAGAGGAGAACGATAACACTGGAGCGACAAATGCAAAAAGAGTGAGAGAAGAGACAGTTCTAGTGATACCCTTCTAGCCAATATCCTGCATAAGACACACACATAAATACTGATGGTCAAGTCTTCAAAGTTGGTGAATTCATCTGCAATATGGGGAGACAATTCATAACACATCTTGGATATGATTCCTTTGTTGTTAGAGATCCTTTAGGCACATGCGCCATCAACTTTGGAAATGTTTCTAGTAAGAATTCATATGGATTTTAATGTTCTAATTATTTCACCTCAGGCTTATTCTGGGCAAGAAAATGTTTTAGGAATGCCAGACACGACATCGGTGGACAGGTAAGAAATTTTTTTATAATTGCAATTTTCATTCCATGATATCCTCTCTTTATTGTTTGACTATATTTTGGACGTTTCTTTTGATTTTGTTTTGTCATTTAACTGTGAAATTGAAAATACTTGGTATCATGTCCATTTAAACAAAAACCAAAGATTGAAGATGAAATTAGTATTACACGATATTTATTGGAATCCTTATAGCTATTTTGTGGTAAAATATTTTCATGAATATCAGAAAAGTTTACTTTCATGTTGTTATTTGAGCACGTGTTGTTTATATACTTGACCAAGTTCATGTGTTAGAAAACGAAATGTTTTTGTGAATAAAATGACAAGGATTAAACATCATACCTTGTATTATTTGTTTTCACAAGTTATCTACAACTTGAGTTTTTTAGCATATAACTTAGTTGACATGATTGTTCCTAAGCTTTCCCTGAAGGTTGAATACTAAGTTACTAAGGTGTTATTTTCTATATATGGTGACATTTTATTTGCTTTGTTTATACAGGTCATCTGGCCACATTATAGTGGCCACTATTGCCCAACTGAAGAAAATTTGTTCGAGTTTCTTACTTGTATGGGGGAAAATGGCTTTAACATTGCTGATGTTGAGGTATATATTGTATAAACTATTTATAGTCAAATTTAATTCATATTCTAGTGTTCATTGTTTGTCATGTCTTACACTCTGCATTGTATTTTATTTTTTTTTCAGAAAATGAACTCAATATTGATGGTAAAAAGCAGAAATTGAAGAAAGAGGAGAGCAATAACATTGGAGCGACAAATGCAAAAAAAGGGAGAGAAGAGAACTGGTCTGGTGATACCCTTAGAGCCAATATCCCGCATAAGACATACATACAGATATTGATGTTCAGGTCTTCAGAGTTGGTGAATTCACGTGCAATGCCTTGGCAACAGAATGATAATGTTTTGAAGTGATGAAACATCATTTCATGTGTAAATTGTAGTCCAACCAATATTAAGTTGGAAACTCATTGTAAGACTTTAACATTTCATATAATATAATTTATTTGGTTGAAATTATTTATAATTTCACTTGATATTGTTTAGTATTATAATTAACATATGCAACTTTATGTTTTCATATTAGATGAACATGCACATTGTATGATATTTTTTAAACCATACAAATTAATTTATGTTGATTAATAATGAACACATAAAATCAATTTAAAACTACTAAATTAGTAGTTTATATTGATTAATGATGAACACAAATAAAATAAATATACGACTAAATTATCCATTTATAATGATTATTAATGAAAGTAAATGAAATGAATATAAACTACTAAATTAGTCGTTTATATAATGAATATGAAACTATTAAAAAATGATAAATGACCATTGCAGATAATAAATTTGTGATTACAAATAATGACTAAATTTCACATATATACGACTATTAGTAGCTAATTTACAGTATCTTATAACATGACCAAAAATTCAGTCATATTTCTTTAGTCATTAATTAGTTTCAAACGATGACTAAAATTTGCATATATATGACTATTAGTAGCTAATTTACAGTATCTTATAACACGACCAACATTTTGGTCAATTTCTTTGGTCATTAATTGGTTTTCTCAGATGATTATATAGTAATATATTTTGTTGTATATTTGGTCATTAATTGTGACAATTAATGACCAAATCAATGATTAAAATAATGACCAAATCAATGACTAAATTAATGACTAAATCAGTGACTAAATTAATGACCAAATATACTACTAGACAACAAAATTGAGATAACCAATTAATGACTAAGCTAAAAATGACTAAAAGTTGGTTGCGTTATAAGATACTGTAAATTAGCTACTATTGGTCACCGACCGAAAAATAGTCGTTTATATGCAAATTTTAGTCATTTTTTTAGTAACTAATTAGCTATTTTGTACTAGTGAGGGGAGGATCGAATATATAAAATAATTGATTGTTTCTTAATTAGAGAATATCTTATTGATGAATCTCCCTTAATTCATAAATGGATTGGTGAAGGAAGGGGTTTGGATCATTCACCTGGTTTTTTAGAAATCAAAGATCTGGGAAGGAAAATGTCTAGTTCCTTTAAAATAAATTATTCTTGGATGAAACTTGAAGAATTTTTAAATTTTGTCCAAGATTATTGGAGATCTTAAAATCCTCTTTCTTCAACTTCTGTTGCAATTCAAATTTCCAAAAATCTAAAAGTGTTAACATGACATCATTGCATGGTCACCCTAAAAGTGATTAAGAGACACCTAATAATTTAGAGCTATAGAAGATAGTTTCATCCTTATCACTGACGAAGATTCTAATGGTTATCTCATGGATAATATAAAGGCTAGACTTGTTCAATTCTAAACTAGAAAAAAGGAATTTTGTTAGAACAATATGCTACTTGGAAACTTAAGAGTAAAGTTTGCTGGCTTAAGGAAGGAGATGAGAATACAAATGTGTTCCATAATGTTACAAAAGGAAAGAAATATACAAATATTATGTGGGAACTACATGACATGGATGGTAATAGAGCCTCTTTGTTTGAATATCTGGCGAATATGGGAAGGTCACACTTTGAATCTTTGTTTAAATATCCCTAAGAAGCAACAATAACAGAATTTGTGCAACTGTCTTGTTTTTTTCCTAGTTTTGAAATAAATTCAGAGAATGCATCTATAATGGAGGAAATCACATCTGAAGAATTAAAAGAGGTGTTTTCAAGTTTTGAAAAGGATAAGATTTTTTGTCTCAACGAGTGGTTAGTGGAATTTTTCATTGATTTTTATGAACTTATTGTAGATTATCATCTTCGTGTTATGGAAGAATCACAAACTACAATGTGGATTCTAGATTCATTTAATGGTACTTTTATTGCCCTAATTCAAAAATTAGACAACCCTGCTACTTTGGATGAGTTTCGACCCATATCTCTATGAAATTATGTATATAAGGTCATTTCTAAGGCCATTTCCCATATTTTAAAGCCAAACTCATTTAAAGAGGTATCAAAATATCAATTTGGCTTCCTTGAAGGGTGGCAGATCCATGAAGCTATTGGAGCCCCCCAAGAATGACTACATAGTATAAAATTAAGGAATATCAAAGGTGTGATTATGAAGATTAACCTTTCAAAATCATATGATCGGGTGAATTGGATCTGCATTCCTCTCTTTCTTACACATTTGGGGTTTAGTATTCCTAATGTAAACTAGATTATGATTTGCACAACCTTCGTTTCAATAATTTTTCTTATTAATGGATCGACCTCACATTTCTTTCATGCTCACATAGTTCTTCAAAAAGGATGTCCATTATCACCTCTACACTTTTTATTGGTATCTGAAGGGTTAAGATGACTTCTTGGGGGCCTAAAAACAGGGGTTATCTGAAAGGATGATGTATATTTGTTGGGAATTATACTTCACAATTACTATTTGTAGATGAAATTTTCATATTTTATGATGGTACGAGTAAATATGTTACAACCATTAAAGATGCACTTGTTCTCTTTGAATTTGCTATAGGTATTGTAAAGATGTTACAACCATTAAATATGAACTTGTTATCTTAGAATCTGCTATAGGTATTGTTGATTTTAGATAAATATTCTATACTAGTAACTACTTGTAATGATTTAATTCTTTTACATAATTTATCCATGATTTCACCATTAATTAAATAATTAAAATACATCAACATTATAAAATTTATGACATTAGGATCATGAATATACAACCAAAACAAAGAACACAATAATTTACCCTGGGAAAATTTGCATGGGGGAAAACCCAACAACCTTTTTAATAGAGAAATTCTTCAGTTCAACAAATATACATCTTAGTCAAACACTAGGTAATTAAACCTGGTCCATCCTCTTAGTCAAGACAATCAGCTAGCCTAAGAAATTTCTCTGGACTACTCAGCTAGGACCATTTTTTTCCCTCCTTTATCCATAGAATTATGTCCTACAACTCAGAAGCTCATTATTTCTGTCTCAGAAATTAATTTTTTCATAAAGATTATATAATGTTTCATCTCATAATTTCAATCTGCACTTGATCTAGTGACTTATCTTGAAATTTTCCTTCTTATTTTTCTTCTTCACATGGCTCAACACAAAATGAGATGTCTTTTTTATCATATTTGAATTTCCTCCTGAAGAGGAGGAAAAGTCACTTAAATAGGAATATTGAAGGTCGAATGGGTTCATTCCTTTAACTAGATTGACTTAAGTAGGAGGAGGTCGAATTCATCTTTTCGAAACCAAAATTTCAATTTTTAAAACTCAAATTTTCTTCCTTCAAAAGGAGCCTGAAGAACATGCTTTACAATATTTTATTTTGACCCAAACATGAAAAACATGCTTTGCAAATACATCAAGTACAAAAATAATAATTATAAAGATCAGCCTTAGTTACAAAATTCAACACTCCCTCTTAACTGGGGAAGTATTCATAATGACTACCTAGATGCTCTCGTGTTGACAAATTTCTCTAAGAAAATTTTATATCATAATAAACATCAACATCATTTATAACTTAGTCAGCTAATTTTTCATATAACATCATTATCCAATTACCATAGTCTAGTTAGCAACTTTGAAATATAGTAAATTATTAACATCAACTAGTTTTCACAACTAGTCAGTACCACTGACCCATAATCTTGGTTGATACTCCTATAATATTTCATAACATTTACCATCAATTGGTCATCATAAATTTGTTCATTACCATCCACCCATAATCTTGGTCGATACTCCTCACCTAGACTAGTCTTGGTGTTCACCATCCTGGTCAATCTCTTTGACTCATGGTGAAACTACAAAGGCCACACTCTACATGAAAAACTGGGCCTGATGCTAAATGAGATACTCATACTATCTGGAGAGACTGAGACTAATTTTTAAATCCACAGACTCAATTGAGTGATCTTAGAATTCTAGGACCATTCTCACCAACTAGTCAACATCTTTAACATAGGGAGAATGGCTATTCTTTATTGGACCATTCTCCCTAATTGGTCAACATCTTTGACATAGGGATAGTGAATCTCCATGATGCTATCATATCAACACTCTCTCTAAGTTAGGTATATGATCATTCTTTATAAGAATTATTTTCCTCTAATTTTGTTTTCTCATCACTCCCTCTTACTGAGAGAGAGATGCTCAATCACTCTAATATTGTCCTGGGAAAATATTCTTGATAACATGGGAGGCATACTACTTTCTTGTTGTACCATGTATTGGTATTATATATCAAGGTGTCTTTACCTGTCATCATTCCATCATATGCATCTGATAAAAAAATCCCACAATTAGCTTTTGAAGCCACATTTATTCAATACAAACTTCATGGGATGTGGTATACTCTAATTCTGAAGTGCTGAGTGTGAAAGAGTTTTCCTTCCTGCTTATCCAAGAACAATAGTAGAGCCTCAAGTGAATCATTGTCCTAAATTTCTCTTCCTGCCATCTCTACTCCCTATCTAGTCAGAATATGTATATCCTTACAGTTGTACATCATTGTTTGATTCATATCTCAAACCATATCTGATTGTGCCATGACGAACTGTACCATGTTGGTACTTCAACACACATTGACCTATATGCCTTGGCTCAATCATAGACTAATCTAATTCCTGCTCTTAATCCATCATCTTGGCTACAAGTTACCCTAACTAGGTGTTCTTTTTGGAATAGATCCTTCCATGTAAATCTTGGTTTCTCCCTATAACACTAATGCTATTAAAGTGTATCGGATATCTAGTCAAAATTCTTCACTTTGAATCTAGACTCAACTCTCTCTAAAGCTAAAGAAAGAGTTCATAAGGAAGCCTTAATTCCTCCTTCTAAAATAAATCTCTTAGGTCAATGTTTCTTCCTCTAACACATGATTTTAGTTGTTATCATAAGAAAATAAATCATATATAGGATCAACCTTTATCCAATTTTATTAAATCCGAGGAGATTTTACAAAGACTTCTTTCTTCTTACAAGTATAATACTTCTTCATATGCTTCACAAGCTTGAGGTAGCTCTTGTGTACACTTCTTCATTCATTGAGGAATATGATCTCTAGATCCATCTAATGTAGTTTTCAACATGAATCATAAAGATAATAAATTTTAACAGAAGTGTACCTCACAAGATGTCCCTTCATAGTATTCTCCCTCTTACTGAGGTAATTCTTTTCTTTTTAATTCTCTCAAGTTTCCATCTATATATCATCTTGGAATTCACCACTAACTTATTTTCCATATTGATCAAGGAATACTTCAATATTTTTAATCTTTTTGATCCCCGAGATTCCAACTAGGACAATATCTCTCAATACAAGTCCTCTCGTCACAAGATTTTCTTTGTTCTTCCATTATTTTGATCTACTTCCAGGGCCTTTACAAACTTCATTATGTACCTAAATCCTCACTAATATGCCAAGGAAGAAAAATAAAAACTAATAAAAGGATATAAATACAAGAGATTAACTACTAGTAGAAACAATAGAAATCATTAAAGAGGAGAGATGTAAAATACTTATATTTTGAGAATAATGTCAATTCCCTCTTGATATCTAGTTTTCTTGCATCCAACTTGAAATAAATAGATATGATGTGTTTTTATTCCTCATATGAGCTAAGGATTCTTATTTCAGCAAAAACGTCAAATACTAGGGTTTTTTCCATAAACCCTGAGATTTCTTATCCAAGCCTTGTTGCTTTCTAGTGTTTACAAAACATCGATATTCAATTGTTAAAAGCCCTATATTCTCACCTCCATGTGAAAATATAGTAATATCAAATGTGAAATGATGAATTTTGACCTTTCAAAAACATATGATTAGGTAATTTGAATCTATATTTTTCTCTTGCTTACACATTTTGGGTTTAATCTTCCTATTGTAAACAAGATTATGAGTTGCATAATTTTTGTTTCCTTCATTTTTATGATTAATGGATTAGACTCACCTTTATTTAATGCTAAATTAAGGGGTCTTTGAAAAGTATGTCTATTATCGCCTCTACTCCTTTTATTGGTAGCTGAAGGGTTAAGCCAATTTCTTATGGAGGCTGAAAGGAGGGGTTCTCTAAAAGGATTATGTGTAGTTTTTGGGATTTATACTTTGTATTTATTGGTTGTATATGAAATTATCATATTTTGTGATGGAATAAGAAGAAATGATACAACAATCAAATATTCACTTGTTCTCTTTGAAGCTACTACAGTTATGATGAGTAACAAAAAGAAATCTACTTTATCTATTTGTGGGATCATTGTTGAAGTTATGGCTTTTTATCAAGGTACTTTTTCCTTTGTTGTAGTTGATATTTATGTGGGATTGTAATATTTTTTATTCAAGTTAAAGCCTAACTCTATAAATTTGTGGATTGGGTTTGGTTAATAGAAAAAATTGGAAAAGGGCTTAAAAACTGGAGCTTAAGATGGCTTTCTAGAATTGGAAGAATTGTTCATATTATATCAATCCTTGAGGAAATTCAAGTTTATTATATGGAACTTTTCTATATCCCAAATGATATATTAAACAAGATAAATAAAATTTGTTGAAATGTTTTATGGTTAGGTTCATCAAATCCCTTTGTTCTTCCATGGGTAAGTTGGGCAAGAAAACTTTTGGAGGTTGGGGTTTAAAGGACTTGCATTTTTTTTCAAAAACTTTAGCATCGAAAACTAGCTAGAGATTATTAAAAGCTTGCACTCTTTGTATGAAAATTTGTATATGAAATATATACACCCTATGTAGTTAGATGACTGAATTCGTTTACCCAATAAATTAAAAACCAATATTTATATCATTTGGAAAGTTGTTCTCACCTCATTCTCATTGATTAATTTGGGCCTAGCTTGGAAAGTGGGAGATGTATCACATTTAAGGTTGGCCTCAATCCTTGGATTGGAGTTCATATTGTTCACATACTTTCAAAACATTTAACTGACTATCCTACATGGTAATCCTCATTTACTCTAGTCAATTTATAGATCAAAAAAAAAAAAATATATGGAATTAGGGTTGGGTTTTGATATATCATTTTTGCATTCCCCTACATCTTCATAATTTATGGATTAGATATATTGGCAATTTACATGCATCACATATCAAATTAGTTTATGAGGAGGATGAAATGGTTTGGTCCCATGATCCCTAAGGGGTTTATATGCCAAAATTTCGATATAATTTTCTTATATATGATAGATTACATGATATTTAGGAGGACGGGTGAAATTTTTTTTATGGAAGATCAAAGGTTCCAAAAAATCGAGACTTTTTATGTGGTGTGAACTAGCTAATAAAATCCCATCCTGGGACAATTTAACGAGATTTTTTCAAGGTCCAAACAAATGCGCCCTATGAAAAGCCAATGAAGAATCCTTTAGTCATTTATTCATGTTGTTTCCTTATTTTAAGTGTTTGTAAATATCTTATGACAAAAATTATATTTGCACATATTTGGATAGATGAAGAGTTAATTGAGGCTTGGTTTTAGTGGCTCTCATTGAGGGAGAACAAACGGTATTGAGTATTACCTATTTTAATAGTTTGGGGAGTTTGTCTTTCAAATATCATCTCATTCCTATTGAGGTTTATGTGACATAGATTTTAGTTGTTTATGACATTCTCCCAAAGGACTAGAGGGATAATAATAATAATAGAACCCTAAATCCAATAGTCATTGATAGATCTCATCCTTAGGAATTCTTTGACGGGGCTTCACAGGGAGACCCTCCTGGATGTGGTCAAAAAGGTTTACTACATCTTTTAGAGACTCATTTATTCTCTCTAAAAATGGGTTTGGGAGCAGGTTCCAACAACCATGAAGAGATCTTATTTTTAAATTTGTTGCTTACGTTTTCAATTGAGAAACTAGTGGATCATTTACGAGTCTTTGGAGACTCTATGTTGGTTATAAATTGGGTCAAAGGGTCTTATAGATGTCACAATATGAGACTATTTCCTTTTTTGGAAGAAATAACAAGACTAAAATATACCTATACTCATTTTTCAGTGATCCATGTTTATAGGGAACTCAATAGTCAAGTAGGTGGTCTTTCGAAGGAAGGCTTGCGATTGTATTTTGGGACCTGTTTGATCAAAGAAAAACAAAATAGTCAACATTATGAATTTTATCATAGAATATTCATGGACAGAGCTAATAAGATATGGAAACTTTTCTTCTGGTTCACATTCTTCAATCAACATTTTGTGGGACTTTTTATTATATCTCTATGCATTTATACTTATTTCATATGGCGATAATATGTATAGAGACTTTGTTGATGTTTGTAATAGTTTTTTTGTACATATTCTAGAGGAAAATATTTCTATTAGTTTTTTTATGGATATATGGCCTCACTTTTTAGAAATATCCTGATGGATCCTCATATATGAATATAAGCTTGTCACGTATATGTAGACTATAAATTTATTTACTAAATAAAATTATGTTTTTGTTCAAGGAAAAAAATTGATATATCTACTAGTTTGATGCAATTGGAATGTGGCTCATCTAGAGTAGTTGAAATGGGAAATTCAAGTGTTGTATCTATATACTTAAGAATATGTTCTTCTTCCCATAAAGTGTTGTATGGATTTGGTTAATAATGTGTGTGTTTTTTCCTTGGTAAAACCCATAAGTTCAGATATAAAATATGTGTCATTATAATACTAATGAAATAATGAGGCCAGGGGTGTTATTTCAAGGGGATGGCTCCCATTGACCTTTATCTGTTGAAATCTTCTTATGATTCACCTCGTTTCCTTTTCAAAAATAATGTATATAGTTGATCATTGCGGCTTTTATTGATATTGTTGTTAAGTATTTTATCGTTTCTCCATGGTAGTCTCATCATATAACCACACTACAATCCTTTAAATTTAACCCCCTCAAATGGAATTGAAATAAATTTAAACCATTTAAATTCACGAGAATTGCAATCGATACCTATTGGAAGTGAAAAATGAGAACCAAACTGATAAGGGCCAAAATGCTTGAGGGAGAACCAATTAGTTAAAAGTTACTACAAAGCTTAAGGGTTTCATGGAGGGAAAGAAACAAATGAAAGATTGTACTTCTCAAATTCAAAAGTGGGTTGTGTCTCCCTAAAATGGATACCAGACCCAAGAAAATTTAGGAAGCACAAGCACGATTTCCTCTACTCTCTTGCAGTGCATCGATATATGTAAAATTTTCTACAAATGGTCCTTAGAGATAAGCAGGTAGACAACTGTAAATTGTTTGTAGGGTATGAGGATCTCAAGCAAATTTTTTGAAATATCCACTATAGCTTGGATGATATTGTATCTAGTCTAACAAGGGTTAACAAATATGTGGTTTCTGACTTTGATACTGAGTTGGAGGAGATAAATGAAACTCATGTTATCATCAATGCTCCCTTATTCACTGCATCTCCTCATGTTGCTTCTTCTTCTCAGGGTAATTCATCACCGCTATATTTTTTCATCATAGGACTGAAGCAGCAACCACCTTTTTAGCACTCCTTTTTTTCACGTGGAAGTTGATGTGATCTTGGGGAGACGATGGTTGTTCCCTCAGATAGATTAATGGTCAACTCATATACTTTTGGTTCCATGTTGAATGAATCTTTTTTTTCTCTTGACTATGGCTCAACTAATGTTATCCTTCCTAGTATTTTGAAAAATGTACTGGCGATAGACATGATTTAATCGAGCTCGTATAGGTTAGCTCTTTTCTATTTCATGTATGAGTGTATTTTGTTTCGAAATTAATCTGTTTGTCCTGATGGGTTGTTGGGTACACATGGATGAAGCTCTTATCTCACAAGGTTGTCTTTTGTGATGTCAAAAACTCTTTGTGCTCGATGTAATCATTTTTTATACTAATGGAAATCATTCGAAGAAGCTTACAAAAAAAAATAGTACATGGATAACTTTTGTTGACACAAATCTTACTCAGTTATTTCCTTTCCATTATGAATTTTGGCTTACGATTTCCACTCAGTTTCAATATTAATATTGTTAAGTATTGAAATTGTTTTATGATTTAAAATATTATTTTTTTACTTTATAAATCTGTATTGTTGTAATTATTTTTTTAATTGTTATGATTACAGTTCCTTGGAGTTTGATAA
The DNA here is from genome assembly GCA_034641835.2 of Pinus albicaulis. Classification (NCBI taxonomy): domain Eukaryota; kingdom Viridiplantae; phylum Streptophyta; class Pinopsida; order Pinales; family Pinaceae; genus Pinus; species Pinus albicaulis. Next base: position 1,445,068,257 of record CM076580.1, read on the forward strand.
ATCTTTTTTTTTAATTGGGATATAGATATATATTTTTAAAATAGTAAAATTAGCACAATCATATTAATAAAGTAGTTGATGTATAGATTGATCTAGGACATATTAATGGAACATGATTAACTATGATTGATATTGTTTGATTATGATTAAAAATTGTTGACAAGAATGGTTAACCATAGTATTTGAGTGGTTTTTGATGGTTAAATAGGGTTCAAAAGAGTTAACTAAATTAGCACGAATTGACATAGTTGAGTATAATTGATATTTTTAAATCACCTTGATCAGAGTTCCATGGAATTTGATAACCCCATTTTTCATCCAGGATATGGATACCCATATTTTGAAGAAATTAAAATTACTAATCATCTAAATTACTCAATAATAATTATATAGGCTATATAATTCATTCAAAATAATTAAAACCAACCTAGATCCAACTTAACTCCAGATCTACTACGCTGAGAGGAAGAAAATATCTTAAACATCTTTTAGAGTGAAAAGATATTTGATCCCTCTGAGCGCTTAGCAGATCTAGAGTTAAGATGGTATTGTAGCCACTACAACACCCTCCAAAATTTCTCCCTTTTGAAAATTTTTGAGCCCTTAACCTTTTGAAAAAGTAGAGTTAAGCCCAAGTTCACTCTTTCAAAATCTCAAGTCGTAAAGTCACAGAAATGGTCAAACCAAACTTTCGCGACCTTGTGACCTTGTCACCCCTTAGGTCACGAAGTCGCGAGGTCGCACATAATCCAGAAACCAAAGAATTGTGACCTTGTGACCTTGCAACCCCAGGTCACAAGGTCGCATCTCTCGTAAACTCAACTCATTTGCAACAATGTGACCCTCATTTATTGTCCGCACATGCGACCCCTTTATAAATAGAAGGGTTGCATAGGTTGCATTCGACCTGCGTGACGAAGAAAGAAAATGCCTCTGACAAGCCAGCTGGAGCACGTTTTTCCCGGGTAAGTTGCCTAATCCTCCCGCTGTTTCCATTTGTTTGATTGTTACTTCCATTACCCTCACCTTGGCCTATTTAAAAATCAACCTAGATTTTTTCTAAACCTCCCATGAATCCTGTTGCTAATATTTTTTTTAGTATGAATCTTTTGTCGAAGTGTACGAAAAAATACCACTTTAGCTACGCATAAAAAATAGCCCTAACATCAAATATAGCTACCAATATCTTCAAATATGCAGTTATTTGATCAATACAAATGCTGCACAAATCCAGATCTATGCATAAAAATACATTAAGCAGTGAAAATAAATTTTTGCTCCATGCATCCAATAGACAAGACAAGAACAATATTTTTGAAAGAATTTTTATATTAAAGGCACCTGAGAGGAAAACAAGAAAGGTGTTTCCAAATCTCCTCAATGGGATGGGTTCTTGAAAGTCCTCAGTGCTTCAGATCTAGTATTTCTCACTCTTGTTGGTGTAGAAAACCCAGACAAACATAGAACTCAAAGGGAGCTCACAAAGAAAATAATGGAGAATGTGATAATGATAATGGCTCAAATTCAAACCAAGAGTATAGATCCAGAGTGATCTAATAGGCAAAAAAAGGTGACAAATGAATGGTAAAACCCTTCTATTTATAACAAAATATTAGGGTAGTCTAGAACTTGGTGCATGAATAAAATATTATTAACCAAATTCTAGAACCACCTTTTAGGAATATTTTATTATATTTGTTGGAGGGAAAAGGATTTTGACTTGGGTCAAATCCTGTATTTATAAATAATAAATAAATAAATGGTTCATTAATTATTTTAGGTAAATGGTGGAAATATAATTATATAAATAATGATTTATTTAATTATTTATAAATGATTTAGTCAAATTTAACTAGGAATATTATTTAAATGAGGATTAAATAACTTATTCCTAGGAAATAATGAAATAAATAAGGATTTATTTAATTGATTTCCTTGTTTTGGGTTAAATAGGACCAGGAATAATAATTAAATTGATGTTTAACTAATTATTCCTTGAGGAAATATAAACAAATATAGATGTGTTTATTATTTCCTTTTGGGGTTTCCTGTTTAGACCATAAAAAACTTAATAAAGGTGTTTTACTAAGTTATTTCACATAGTGAAAGAAATTTTACTTAGGGTAAAATTGGTCTTACATGGTGTACTTGGGTCCATCTCATGATAATAGGTTAGATGAACAAAAAATGGTGTAACACTTTCTCCTCGCCATAGCTTGACTTCCCTGTGTACCTCCTCTAAGAAGCTTCCCTTGCATCAGTCTGTTAAGGTTCCCTTTCCAACCCTTTTCAATGAGGAACTTCATGCATGTTTTCCACTTAATGTGTTTCCTTACCCCCCCTTTTGATTGAAATCAAGCGAAAAATTTTCATCGCCATGTAGCCCATCTGCCGAGCCTTAGAGCGACCCCACGACTCCGCAACCTTGTCACCTAGCGACCTCGGTCTCTAAGTCGTAGGGTCACTAGGTCACATATCCGTCAAAGTTTAAAATTGGCACGACTTTGTGACTTAGCGACATCACGACTTGGTCACGAGTCGCTAAGTTGCTATATCGCATTTCCGTGAAAATCTAAACTGACGCGACTTCGCAACTCAATGACCTCGTGACCTAGTCGCAAGTCACTAAGTCACCATGTCGCTTTTATATGAAAGTTTTAACCAACGCAACCTAGCGACCCAGCGACCCAGTCGCAAGGTCACCAGGTCGCAGGTTCATCCATTTTCTTGAAAGATAGTTGAGTAGAGATAGGAGCAGCCCAAGTATTTATAAATATGCCATCTGTCTTATTGTGGGATCATTTCATGAATATTCCAGGGGACCTCGAATCCGAGCTCGAGTGTGTATCCATCTCATCGGCCTCAAGCGATATGGGGCCTGTGACAGTTTGGAAAAGGAAAAAAAGCCCTGAGATAGAAATATCGGAAGAATAAATGCCTCTTTCTCTCCCCCCTATCTATGGATATATCGCTTGCACAATCGGAAAAGGGGATAGTATGAGTTGGTATCAGGTGTGCCAATAATTCACAAAGCCTGAATTTCTAGAGGACCTCCCAGACCGACAGGTGTATGTTCGGGTCAAAATATCCAAGCTCCACTATGAAAGGGCCCATCCGCCTATGTTCCCATGTTCAGAGCTGATTGATTGGATCTTGAAAAAGTTCGACCCCAAAATCTGGGTTATTCGGGATCATGTCGGGAAATCATTTGCAAATCTGAAGGGACAGGATGCAAAATTATATTACACACTTCCCACCTGAGAACAGACCTTCACCGAGGAATGGGCCACCACTCATATAGTTCCCATACCTGAGACCTTAAGGGGATGGTTAGAGGACCCAGAGAAGTTAAAGCTCAAAAAGGACCAGGAATATCAAACAATGAGTCTCAAGAAGTTCTACAAGCTCGTGGCGGAAATGTTATGTAGGATGTATGGCCGCCTAGATGCCACCACTTTCAACAACACTTGGGTTTTTCTCATGTACGTTGTCACTGTATACAACACCCGCTTCAACTGGGCCAACTTGATATTGGCAGCCCTCAAATCGAACATGTCTTCAGCACTAGCGCCTGATGAAGGGTATGCATCAGAATTTTATATGGCCTCCTATATTTTGGATGCAGTATTTGCAAGGTACCATTTTGAGGGGTGGGCACACAACTGGGATCTGAAGCATGATGGTCCAATTCACAAGGAGTTGCGAGTGTTTTGGGACTCAAAATATAAGCAATATATGGAGTCAATATTGCACAGCTTCATCCCCGCACTCTACGGGAAATTGTTTGGCAAAGACATCCCCTACATGTCTGAGCGAGCCATGGAGACAATAACCTGAGTGGCCAACTGGTTTCCTGTCATGGATATCACTTTCATCCAAGTCTTCGGGTCACTCAAGGCTCTGCTCATACTGCCCCAATTCATCACTGACAAACTACTCCTCCAAGAAACATGTTACCAGATGTCGAGCGGTTTTTCAAAGGTTCTCACTAAGGGAAAGAAGAAGTCGTGGCCCACTCTATCGCTCACTATCAGCACCTACACACTCAAATATTTGAGGGAAGTAGAGGCAGAGGCTGAGCAAGTCAAGGGATTTTGTCTACCTCTCGTGTCACACTGGACGTATGATCCTGAGAGAATCATCCCCGCCCATTGCAAACGGGAAAAATTTAAATAGATTTACTAGCATACTAAATGCCCAGTTGAAGATAGAATCAAGAACTGGTACAAAAAATATAGGGAGGCCACTCCAAAGAAATCAACTAATCAGGAATATCAGGAAAATCAAACTTTAGAGGAAAGAATCCACACTCTAAAATGAGCCTCGTCTTCCAAAGCCAAGAAGCAAAGGACTGGTATGGGCCATAACTCTTCCACCCAGTGAAGAGAAAAGGAAGCTAAAGCTCAAAGAGAATTTGAGGAGAAGGAAAATGAAGAGGAGGATAAACAAAAGAAACAGTTGAAGGAAGAACAAATAAAGAATCGGGTGGAAGAAACCCGCAAGAAAAGGGAAGAAGAACAACGGAGGAAAGAAGAGGAAGAAAAGGAAGAAGCTGCATGCCAGCTAAAGATAAAGCAAGATAAAGCAAAAGCTGAGTGCCAGCTAAAGGAAGATCAAGATAAAGTAGAAGCTGAGCGCCAGCTAAAGGAAGATCAAGATAAAGTATAATCATAACCCGAGACAACATAGTAGTGGATCTAGAACGTGAAAAATTCATCACCTAGATCCCTCCCCCAACTGGAAAGAAGGCCATGTAGTCTTTCCTCAGGAAAATCAACTTTGTGTGAAAATTCATATCAAATTTCACCCATATAGTGAAACTGTTGCAAGGTATGATCAAGAAGAACGCAAACTTCAAATGGAATTCTCCCGAGAAATAAGCGTTCGATAACATCAAGCAGGCCATCATAGAAGCACCTGCCCTTCATAGTCCAGATTTCAGCAAACGCTTTATCTTATACACCTTTGCCTCAGATTCATCTCTCGTGGTCATCCTCACTCAGAAATATGGAAACAACGATGAGCAACCCATATCATTCATGATCGCTGGGTTGCAAGGTGTCGGGCTGAATTATCTAGACATTGACAAGCAAGCTTAAACGGTGTACAAGGAGGTCAAACACTTCAGGCCATATATTTTTAAGAGTGACGTCACAGTTTTCGTACCTCACCCAGCTGTTCGCTCACTTTTGGTACAGCAAGAGCTAGGCGAGAGACGAGGCAACTGGATGACTTGCCTTGAAGAGTATGACCTAGAATTCAAGCCAACACATACTATAAAGGGCCAAGGGCTATGCCAAATGGCTGCGGAAGCCGCAGACTCACAAGTCAACGAAGAAGAGAGTTGGGAACACGAAATCGACATGTATCAAACTGATAGTATATCCCGACAGGATTCCTCCTCCTGGTACGTTGATCTTCAGAAATATTTGAACCATGATATCATGGACCCAGCTTTAACCATCCAGCAGAAACATGCAATAAGACTAAGAGCCGCATCCCACTAGCTAGTGCAGGGTAAGTTGTTCCGCAAAAGCCACAGTGGAGTTCTGTTACGCTGTTTAAAGTATGATGAGGCACAGAAAGTGTTGACAGTTTTCCATGATGGTCCAGCTGGTGGGCACTATGCAGGGGACACCACTACTCACAAGATCATGCACACTAGTTTCTATTGGCCTACTCTGTTCAAAGATGCACGCGCTTATGTCCGAAAATGCCCACAATGCCAAAAATTAGCCAATAGGGAAATACAGTCGTCTGCCCCGTTGCAGTCCATCACGCTGGAAGAAAATTTTCAGCAGTGGGGGCTTGACATGATCGAGGAAATATTTCCACACTCTTCCAAGCAACATAGATACATCCTCACAGCTATGGACTACTTCACAAGGTGGGTTGAAGCAATACCGTTGCGTCAAATCAATGATCAAGACGTAATAGCTTTCATCACTCAACACATCATGACCAGGTTTGGTGTTCCAACCTCCCTTTTTTTGATAATGCAACATATTTTTCATCATTTAAATTATATGAGTTTTCTCTAGAAAATGGTATAGTGCTAAAAAACTCTACCAACTATTACCCCCAAGGAAATGGGTTAGCCGAGTCAACTAATAAGAACCTCATCTGCATCATCAAAAAGACTCTATTTTCCCAACAACGAAATTAACATAACGCACTCCATAATGCCCTATGGCCTGATCAGTCACACCCAAATCATCTTTGGGCACCTCCCCATTTTTTCTTGTCTACGGAAAAGAGGCTATCCTTCCTCCCAACTTGTCTCTCCCAGCCCTTCAATTATCTCAAGAGACTCATAGCACTCCTTGCCCTTCCTTACAAGCTCGAATATACACATTGTTCAAGCTGGAGGAGGAAATGCTAAAAACCCGAGAAAGATTCGCCATCCACCAAAGTCGAATAAAATGATGGTTTGACAAGAAGTTTGCCGGAAACAAGTCTTTTGAAGTAGGCAACCTTATCCGAGCAAAGCTCACGAGGATAAAGGGAAACACTCCAAATTCCAGACCCTGTGGATAGGTCCCTTCCAAATCAAAGCAAAGTTTGGCTCCCACACTTACAGGCTACAGACCCTTGAAGGGAGGATTGAGGTCCTCCTGGTAAATGGGCATGACCTTAAACACTATTTCACCTGACAGCCCCAGGGGGCCGTCACCATACGTTGTACCATAGTTTTGTTTTTTTTTTGTCGTTTTTTCATTTTTTATGTTTTCAATAAATCGCTTGTTTCAAGCAGGTTCTCATTGGCCATTTCCCTTTGGCATCTCAAGTTGAAGGAGAGATGTAGAAGTTACTCAATTGGCATGTTGTGCCAGAATCTATGCTAGTGGAGAATCACCCCTGGAACGTAAGAAATGGTGTGATCTTGCCTGTGATATGCACCCAATGGAGAAACATGACCAGGTCCTAGGAACCAAGTGCAAGTAGCTTACCTAGTATGCTGGCCCAAGGGACTACTTTAAAAAAGAAAATCTTTGTGTAATCGGTCAATAGATGGAAAGGGGACAGAGCAGATCTCAGGAGATGAAAGGATATCTGTGAAAACCCGAAAGTCTTGATATAGACTAGGAGCAACCTCTCTTGCAAGAAAAATAAGTCAGGATCCTTCATCTGCCCAGGCAATAATTGCCACAGTTAAATAAGTGCCTTGAGAAAATTAAAATAAGTGCCTTGAGCACATTCAAAATAAGTGTAATTAGCACATGAATAAAGGGTAAAGGATTGAGAAAGGATTCCTGCACCGAGAAGCGATACAACGACTCTGCCAGGGTACTGACCAAGCTCGCTGGTAATGGAGCAACGTCTGTGAGTCCTAGGCAGTGACTCCGCTGGAACTGCCAGGTTCGCTGGTAGAGGAGCAACACAATGAGGACAAAGTAACTATACCAGATCCTCGAAGTGCCTGAGGTTACTCCAACCTTTTCCATCTGGTCCCTAGGAATGAAAACATGGTGGACCAACACCTTGGGACATGCAGATAGGTGAAGAAAACGTGCAAGGCCTGAGAATGAAAGTAGTGGGACCCATACGGTGAAAGGATCAACATGCTAAGCCCCCCCCATCCCCCTCAAGATGAAGCACTGATAGAGATCCTGGGCCCTACCAGTGAATCGCCATTTGTTGTAGCCGCTACAACACCCTCCAAAATTTCACCCTTTTAAAATTTTTTGAGCCCCTAACCTTTTGAAAAATTAGAGTTAAGCCAAAATTCACTCTTTCAAAATATCAATTCACAAAGTCGCAAAAATGGTCAAACAAAAATTTCACGACCTTGTGACCTTGCGACCCCTTAGGTCGCGAAGTCGCGAGGTCGCACATAATCCAAAAACCAAAGAATTGCGACCTTGAGACCCCCAGGTCGCAAGGTCACAGAGTTGCAAGGTCGCATCTCTCATAAACTCAACACATTTGCGACCCTGTGACCTTCATTTATTGTCTGCACGTGCAACCCCTTTATAAATAGGAGGGTCGTATAGGTCGCATTCGACCTACACAACGTAGAAAGAAAACACCTCTGACAATCCAACTAGAGCACGTTTTTCTCGGGTAAGTTGGCTAATCCTCCTATTTTTTCCTTTTGTTTGATTGTTGCTTCCATTACCCTCACCTTGGCCTATTTAAAACTCAACCTGGCTTCTATCTAAACCTCCCATGAATCCTGTTACTAAGCTTGATCCTCCCGACAACTTGAATTCCCTGTTTACCTCCTCTAAGAAGCTTCCCTTGCATCATTCTTTTTAGGTTCCCTTTCCAGCCCTTTTCAATGAGGAACTTCATGCATGCCTTCCACTTGATGTGTTTCCTTACCCCCCCCCTTTTGATTAAAATCAAGCGAAAAGTTTTCGTCGCCGCGTAGCCCGTCTGCCGAGCCCTAGAGTGACCTCGCGCCCTAGCGACCTCAGTCGCTAAGTCACAGGGTCACTAGGTTGCATATCCATGAAAGTTTAAAATTGGTGCAACTTCACGACTCAGCGACCTCGCAACCTGATCGTGAGTCACTAAGTTTCTAGGTTTCATTTCCATGAAAATATAAACCGATGCGACTCAGCGACCTCACGAACTAGTCACAAGTCGCTAAGTCACTAGGTCACTTTTTTGTGAAATTTTTAACCAATGCGACCTAGTGACCCAGCGACCCAGTCACACGGTCACCAGGTCGCAGGTTCATCCATTTTCTTGAAAAATATTTGTGCATAGATAGGATCAGCCCAAGTATTTATAAATATGAAATCTGTCTTATCGTGGGATTGTTTCATGAATATGCCAAGGGACCTTGAAGTTGAGCTCGAGTGCGTATCCATCTCATTGGCCTCAAGAAATATGGGGCCTACGACAGTTCTAAAAGGAACAAAAGCCCTGAGATAAAAATCTTGGAAGAAGAAATGCCTCTTTCTCTCCCTGCTATCTATGGAGATACCACTTGCACATACAGAAAAGGGGATAGTATGAGTTGGTATCAGTTGTACCAAGAATTCACAAAGCCTGAATTTCTAGAGGACCTCCTAGTCCGATAGGTGTATGTTCAGGTCAAAAGATCCAAGCTCCACTACGGAGGGGCCAATCCACCTTATATTCCCATGTGAAGAGCTGATCGACTAGATCTTGCAAAAGGTCGACATGAAGATCTAGGTTATTCGGGATCATGCTGGGAAATCATTTGCAAATCTGAAGGGATAGGATTCAGAATTATATTACGCACTTCCAACCCAAGAACAGACCTTCACTGAGGAATGGGCCACCACTCATAAATTTCCCATACCTGAGACCTTAAGGGGATGGTGGGAGGATCCAGAGAAGTTCAAGCTCAAAAAGGACCAGGAATATCGAACATCGGGTCTCAAGAAGGTCTACAAGCTCGTGGTGGCAATGTTATGTAGGATGTATGGCCACCCAGATGCCACCACTTTCAATGGCACTTGGGTTTCTCTCATGTATGATGTCACTGTATATGGCACCCACTTCAACCGGGCCACATTGATAGTGGCATCCCTCAAATCAAACATATATTCGGCACTAGCGCCTGACGAAGGGTATGCATCAGAATTTTATATGGCCTCCTATCTTTTGGATGTAGTATGTGCAAGGTTCCATTTTGAGGGGTGTGCACACAACTGGGATTCGGAGCACGACGATCCAATTCAAAAGGAGTTGTTGGTGTTCTGGGACTCCAGATATAAGCAAGATATGGAGTCAATATCGCACAACTTCATCCTTGCACTCTATGGGAACCTCTTGGAAAAGGCACCCCATGCATGTCCGGGCGAGCCATGGAGACAATAACCTGAGTGGCCAACTGGTTTCCTGTCATGGATAGCACTTTCATCCGAGTCTTTGGGTCGCTCAAGGCTCCCCATGCACTACCCCAGTTTTTCACCGACAAAATTCTCCTCCAAGAAACATGTTACCAGATGTCGGGCAGTTTTTCAAAGGTTCTCACTAAGGGCAAGAATAATCCATGGCCCACTCTGCCGCTAACTATCGGCGCCTACATAGTCAAATATTTTAGGGAAGTAGAGGTATAGGCTAAGCAAGTCAAGGGATTTTGTCTACCTCTCGTGTCACACCGAACGTATGAACCTGAGAGAATCATCCCCGCCCATTGCAAACAGGCCAAATTTAAATGGAGTTACCAGCATACTGAATGCCCAGCTGAAAATAGAATCAAGAACTAGTACAACCAAGACAAGGAGGCCGATCCAGAGGAAACCAATCAGGAAGATCAAGACAATCAAACTTTCGAGGAAAGAATCCACACGCTAGGAGGAGCCTCGTCTTCCAAAACCAAGAAGCACAGGACCGGTACGGGCCATAACTCTTCCGCCCAACAAAGAGAAAAGGAAGCTAAAGCTCAACAAGAAGCTGAGAAGAAGGCAACGGAAGAGGAGGATAAATGAAAGAAACAACTGAAGGAAGAATAAATAAAGAAGCGGGTGGAAGAAACCCGCAAGAAAAGGGAAGAATAACAATGGAGGAAAGAAGAGGAAGAAAAGGAAGAAGTTGTGCACCAGCTAAAGATAAAGCAAGATAAAGTGGAAGCTGAGCGCTAGCTAAAGGAAGATCAAGATAAAGCAGAATTTGAGCGCCAGATAAAGCAATATCAAGATAAAGTAGAATCATAGTGCCAAATAAAGGATGAACAAGATAGAGCAGAAGCAGAGTGAAAGAGGAGGGAGGAAGAAAGTCGAAAGTCAAGGGAAGATTTCTCCAAGGAAGCTGAAGGCAGCAAGACACCTCCTCCAGAGACAGAGAAATAGACTAAGCTGCCACACATCGAGGTTCCCTAGACAAATCCTGCAACCAACGTGCATTTCGCTCTCTCAGAATTGGGTACCTCCGAGGATCAAGATGAGGAGGTGTTTGATCTAACAAGACTTAACTATGATCAGTTTACACACAAGATCAGGCAGGAGAAGAGAATATTAGTAGCATGGAACCCTATTGCACCCCTTACAACCACCACAGAAAAGGATATAGTCTTGGATACCAGGACCAATCCAGTTATTATTGCATCAGCTGACACTACTTTTGCAGTAGCCACAAAGGAGAACGTAAGCAGAATGTGTAGAGAAAAATTGTCCCTGTAGAATAGACTACAGGCCTCCAAACAAAAGACAGCTAAGTCAAAACAACAAAAGAAGGCACTAGAAGAAAAAGTACAACAACTTTAGGTTAAGAATGCCCCACTAATGAAGTTCCACTCACTACTCAAAGAGAGCTAGTCACTTTGCAAGTCACCAGGAAGCAAGTATATGAAGAACTATTTACAATAAAACAGACCATCGCACCACTACTGAAAGCACATGCAGAAATGAAGAGGAGGAACACACAGCTAAAGGAAACCTCTACTGCCTTGGATGGAATACTAGAATGGTCGAACATGTATCCACAAGCTCCAGACACCTTGCCTAGAAAATATTGGATTGGCACCCAAAATGACAAAGTTCAAATCCGGATAAAGGTACAATCTAAAGAGAAACTTATAAGGATTTGGAGAAAGTAATGCTTGCATATGAACATCTGATTAGCAGAATTGACTCAATGGCCAAAGTACACCACATTCCTTCTTTGGGTGCACTGGGTGAAGGTAAAATGTGGGAACAGGTTTCCAAAGACATCCAAGCATTTCTACAACCCATAAGGAAAGCAGCCACCTCCCAAGAACTTCTGGCATCACAAGAAAACCTTTTTCAATTCATCATGACACCAATCCAGATCTATACCAAACTAGCCTCCCTGTCAAACCAGATCATGATCAAGAGAGACATTTTGATCCCAAATGCTCTCGAGTGCCTTCCCAAGTTGAGAGAAGATACTCCTCAAGTCTCCCCAGTTGCTGCAGATTATCGAGCATGGCGAAGTTACCTCAGGGAATAGCAACGGGTATATGTCCCTGATCTCACAATCACCCAACTGCTTCCATGACCAAGTCACATATTGCAGCAAGCAGAAGAGGTCACAGGTCACAATAGACAAGGGGTCATAGGTCACAGTCAAATCCGAGGTCGCAAGTCACAAATTCCCTTGAGTCGCAGAGTATGTCAATGGTTAGGAAGGCAAAAATTCAGGGATACCCAAGGGTCAATTTTGTTCTATAAATACTTCCTTCAGGAAATTGTAAAGGATATTTTTTTTGGGACTCCAAAGGAGCAAAGAGAATTGCATAGCATTGAATACACCTTTCAGAGAATGAATACAAACACTTGTGTTGAATCCACTCTTGGATCTGATGAGGACTAATGTGTTAACACTATGAATATTTTGTCTTATGTATATGATATCTTAACAATTAATTAATCTTTGTTTTTTGCTTATATCATTTATACATTTCATCTCACTAAACGTGTTAATGATATTAAGTTGTTTACTTAAGAGATGTTAGCAACTTCGTTACTAACATTTATCTTATCTTTGAGACCGCTTAAGGAAGTGAAGGGTTCTCTAACCATAAAGAATTGTTTCTTCTGTTGTTTGAACAACTTTTACAAGCATGACCCTAATGATGTGCTGCTAACAATATTTCCTTTGGCTGCATGCTTTAACTCATCTTGCTATTTGTAGTGTTGTTCATTGAGACTCATCAACCATTTGTCTTGTACCATCTGAATAATTATGTATTCATAGGTCTACAGGGCTCGTTTTTGTCCGAGAAAAAGGAGTATTCAGTAGTAGCTGGACCCACACCCCAGACGGGGTCCCTATCACAAACGGTTTAGAGTCTAATCGAGAATTTTTACCAGGGAGATCCCTCACTGTTGGCCAGACATTTCTTCCCGTCAACAGATAGATGTAGGCTGGTAATTTCTCCAACCCAGTATGAAAGAGATGTTGTAATGTCCTATTATTTAAACATTTTGACTTTGTCAAATTACATAAAAATCAAGATAAAATAAAATAAACTAAATAATAAAATAAAATTGAGATAAATTAATCAATCCACCCTTGGTGGTTTTTGGGTTCTAGATTTTGGTAACCCATGTTTTTTGCAATGGTATATATATATATATATATATATATATATATATATATATATATATATATATATATATATATATACACACACACACACACACACACATAGCCAACCTAGATCAATCTTAACTCTGGATCTATCAAAGATTGAGAGGGATCAAATCTCTTTTCACTCAAACGAGGTTTGCACCTCAAGAGATTTGATACCTCCTTTAATGCATTCATGATTATTTTTCATGGCTTCAAGTTTAAGAAATGAATTATTTAATGACTATAAATAAATATAATATTTTTTTATGTATTGATGATTATTTTTCATGACTTCAAGTTTGCGAAAACAGTATTAAGTAAGTATAAATGAATATAACTATCAACTGACTTGGTCCTAGCAACCTCACTCTTCTTAAATATAAATATTACATAAATATAATTTAATATAATGGAAAATTAACCTTTATATATTTCTTTAAAATATAGAACTTTGTAATTATATCTACTTTCAATATTAAATAACATCAATATAATTATATATATATATATATATATATATATATATATATATATATATATATATATATATATATATATATATATATATATATATATATATATATATACACTAAAATGGACTGTAATGGAAAAATTGCAAAATCTATAACAACACAAACTAAACTTAACACTTAAAATCATTTGAATAAATTGGATGAATTTTTATTCAAATCATCCATATATATTTAAAAAATAAAGTTTAATTTAATAATAAACATTAAATGATTACTTTGATTGTTTTATTATTTTTTTAATTTAACTAATTATACTATATTATTATAATTATATTAGTATAAAATATTTTTTTTTTTAATTCATCATAGAAAAATGATATTACTAAGTAAACATAGAGTATAAAAATGGTAGCTAATCTGTGCGATTGGAAACCATACCACCTTCAGAAATATATTGTCTTAATTCCACTCTTTTGTTACCATTAATTTTATAGGTCTTCCTGTCTGAAAATATTGACAACTAAAATATATAGGCATGGACTTAAAAAAAAACTTATTGTCCTACCTAATTAAGCTTGAAATTGTAATGAATATAGACCTAGTCACCGCCATAATAAACTGAAGGATGGTTTCCTCATTTTAAGACCTCATTTCACAGGGGTTAAAGCCACCACTGGAACTGCACTAGGTAGCTCTGTTGGAGCCCTCTCTGAAGCCTCTTGAGATGTTTTTGACTAAAATCTTGTGCCACTTACCTCCTGAGATTTGTATTTCCTCAAGTAGGCAGGTTCCCCTTTCGGATCCCCAAATATAATATCAACATTATGAATGTACTTGAGGTAAATTGAAAACATGGTGTTCATGTCCCCAATGTGACCATCCTATAGTTTTTCGATGTTCAGTAACCCCTTCAGGACTACTTCAATTCCATTCAGGCACTCGTTTATTGCATTTAGTTGATTTTAATTCTTCAATTGCTTTTGGCTCTATCCTCTACTACCTCTTCTTACATCTTTCATACCAAAATATTGACATGACATGCAATATCCAGGGTTTTATGATACATATTCATTCAAGTACTTGTTTCACAAGTATCAATAATCCAATCCACTTCTTCCCCAATTCTACTATCAAGGATGATCCTTCGCTTCCTTTTCAATTCATTCTCTCATACCTCTATAATATATTTGCCTTTATGTGGCATTATGGCATGATTGGTGTTTTTTCTATCCCTCAGTGTCATATCCATGCACGACCATTTATTGCAGCTCACTCCTTATGAATTCATTTTGGGTATGCCACTCATCCTACCCCCCACACACCTAACCTTACCCATTCCACTCTCTGAAAACTTTCCTAACCTTGTTGTTATTATTATCAAAACCTCTATATTCCACCACCTCTTAGTTCTCTGGCTCAGGTTAAGTATGTAAGACCCCAAACCCCAATTTAAAGCCGATATCACTTATTTTCCTCATCTAGCCATATTTTTTGTACTTTGACTCACCATTTTTGGTTCCTTTAATCCACCGACGATATTGTTGTTACTTCGTGTGTCCCTGTTATAGCTCTCCCAGACATTAATATTTCTTAGCAATTTGTACAGGCTAATCATCACCGGTATCCTACTCTTGTACACATCCTCTATTGATTTTGTACCTGCCCACATCACGAACACCTCCTTATCATTTATGAGTCGATCGACATGACGAACCATGATGGAAGGGAACCCAACTGTACCAACTTTAGTATTCACCCTCTCCATGCAATGAATACACATGGCCACTCTCACATCATAATTTAACTTACTTGTTTTCCATTATGAATTATTATTCATTTTCATGGGAAAGTGGGCCTCTGCTAGGATTCATACCCATCTCAAAACTGTCTACATCACTTGGTGTCATGGAGTTATCTGGATCCACCAAATTTTGGTAGTCTTCCTTTAGCTGACTCTCTGGGAGATCCTCCCACACCATGTCTATTAGCATTTTTATAATTTTTACCCCTTAGTTTACTAGACTGTCCACCAACACATTTGTTGACCTTTGGACAAGGGTGAATTCCATTGTTATGAGGGCCTCCAAGTGGTGTTGTATATGCAGTATTAGTTGCACCGGGAATTAGTTCCTTGTTACCTTACATATCTATGCACCAAATTGAAGCCTTTGTGCTGCTTGGATAGCTAACAATGAGTCTCCTTTGATAGTGCCATTTACAATTCCCTTCTAGGCCAACAACTCTAGCCCTTGCTCTAGGGCATGGAATTCTGCTCCATTGTTTTAGGCATGGACCAGATTAATGAAAGAGACTCTACATATTTTTCCCTTCCTCTCCTGTAAATCTCCTCTTGCCCCTGATTTTCCAGGGATCCCTTTCTATGCCCCATCAAACTTTAGCTTGAGAAACCCTTGCGGGGGAGACCAAACTGCTGAGCCCAACTATATTTGGAGATATTTTGGTTGATGAACCTACATACTTAGGTATTCTAGTTCTAGATACCTTAAAACTCTTTCTTATTGAACAGATGTTTTCTTTTATGAAGTTTTGAGCCCTCTACTAATTATAGTTTTCTTAGCTGACACCTTATTTCTTCCACCAGGTGGTCTGCAAGGGTTTCTTGTCACAAAATATTTTCCTATTTTGTTCCTTATACACTGGACAATTGACGAATCTTGGTACCAAGTTCTAGGCTAAGCTCACCACCTCATTTTTTGTATAATGGAATCTCCATTTCCTCATCATTTCCTATATAGTATCCCATATTCAATATGTTTTCTTGAAGATCAAGGCAATCAAATCCCATAATATTGTTGTGTAGCTACAAGTATTTAACATATGATTTAGATTTTCCTCTGCATTTTCACAAAGAAAGCACTATGAGGCTCCAATATATCATCTCTTAAGCAGATTATCCCAGGATAAAAATTTCTAGTGTAATCCAATGATAGGAAAATTTTGATTTTTAGCCAATGTGTTGATACCCATAATTTCTTCCAAGCTAGGTCATATGTCCCAGTTCGGCCATCACTAAGATATAATTTCACTTCTTGAATATTAAATTATCCTCATTATTTCTTCCCCTATATTAATTGATCCCAATCCACATTTACTAATATATTTTTCTTTCTTAATTCCTTTGATAACCCCTGAGCCACTTGGTTATTCTGGTTTGGCTCTTGAAAGATGGTTAAGTTCCACCTTCTCCACTTATTACTTTCTAGTCCATGTTCCTAGAACTGATGAACTTCTCTGTAGCCCTAATTATCCACTAATAATTGGATGGGATTCCATTCCTCCCAAATTTAACCTATGTTGTTGATGCCAAGAATCATCCCAAAATATGGATTCCCCTCCATGTCTAATCTCCCAAAAATAATTTTCTTGAGTTGTTTCTCTATTACTCCAGAACGAATTCCATGTTTTTGACCCTTGAATTGATCTCGAAAAACAGAAAAGGTCCTTCGTGGAGAATTTAGGCACATAATTTTCTATCCAAAGATTTTCCCATATTGTTGACCCCCATTTTAACCACCTCCACCATAGTTTTTCTCTACTCGCTTTGTTAATTATCTCTAGATCCTGAAGACCGAGCCCCTCTGCGTCTTTCGACTTACAAATTATGCTCCAGGCCACTAGTGTCCATATCCTTTTATCCTTTTCTTTGCACCAAAGAAGATCCTATGAAGTTCTAAAAAATTCTACAAAACCCCTTTAGGAGCTAGGACGATAGATAACATGTACCCTAGAATTGCTTGCAAAATGGCCTTGGTCGGCACAAGGAAACCAACCAAGTTCAAAGCCTTGACATTCCATCGCTTTACCCTATCCTATATGTTAGGATATTCCGACACATGGGAAATATTTAAGAATAACTTAGTCTAGTGTAGAGTTAGGTAAAGTGTGTTTCTTTACCATGTACATTTGTAACTTATAATCTGACAGTCATGATTTGTAGTGATCCGATGGTTATCTCTCACCTCAGTATTAACGACACTTGATCCATGGCATAACACCCGATTGGTCCATGATATCTATTTAAAGAGCATGGAGGGTTATTTGTCTGGTAACCATTTATGAGAGAAACATATGTAACTCTTCTTTTTATATTAATAAATTTCCTAAAGTGGCCGCGTTGGCTCAAGCCGTGGACTGTTTCCCTCTTTGAGGGTTTTAACCACATGATTATACTGGTGTACTGATTTTTGATATGTTTGTGAGCGGTGACCTTTGGTTCTTAACCTACAGAACCTAACCTGTAAATTCCTACATAGTATCAGAGCTATTTTGAGGGCCACTTCCGTTGTTGATCAAAATCGGAAGCCGGTTTAACTGCATGCAAATGCCATTTTGTAGATCTACTATTTCTGAAAATTTTTGGGTTTGGAGAACTGCTCGTTTGTGTATGAGTGTCTGTTACAGTGAGGAACACCTTTTGTTTCATGTGAAAAGATTTCCGGCTGCCCAAGTTATGACAGTTTAGATCTGGAGGTATAAAGCATCTGTTTTGCAGTTATATTTGTTAATAGTTCTGCTTATTTCGGTTCCCTTTTTTTATTTTAGGTTTTTAGGTTTTATTTATTTTCCAGATCTATACCCTGTTCTCTATATATGCTCTTTGTTGTGCACTGCGTGCGATCTCGACAAATCAGAAACATAAAAGGGAATTTTTTTTCCTATGTATGCTCTTTCCCCGCCCACGTCTTTGTGTAATCTCGGGAAATCAGAAATAGTGAAAAAATTTATAGTTGCTGGTAAGGCTAAATGAAAATATAACATTCTACCATAAGAATTTGTATTTGTTTTTTTTGGCTCGGTTTTTGTGTTTTTTTGTGTAGGAAAAGGCATGCACACCGAAAAAAAAAAAAAACCCTTCCTCCTTTCAAACAATAACGTGATCCTTGTATGAGAATAGAGTTCTTGGGTTCAAGTGTCCTTCTCAAGCGTCTTTTGTAAAAAAAAATTGTTCAAAGGGGCGGATTATTTTTTTTTTTAAAGCCGCACTTCATCTCGTTCCCGTAACTATTCGGCATCTACAACTCAGATTTTTCAAAAGGCATAACTTCTTTATCTGGAAGCTTTTTTTTTTAAACGGCCTAATTTTTCAAGATCTTTCCATTGGAGTAGTTAGTTTCAAATTTTTTCAGCTTCAGTTTTTGTTAGCCACCTATGAATTTTTTTCCAAGAAAACAGGTGGCTAAATTTTTTTATGAGACTTTAGGAGATACATTTCCCAGGAAAATCTCTCATCCTTGAAGCCTATGTGTGTTCATTTCCTTTAAAATAATCCTCACAGCTGTTTCCATCCAAAGGGCCTCACTGTCTGTAAAAAAATGTGCTAAGAAAGGCTTTCATTTGCCCCTTGCATCCCTGCAAATTTCCTCATTATTTACCTTTTGTCCATTTTCAAAGTCTCCCCTTTTAAACCCCAAAATCCCTCCTAAATCTTCCAAACCATCTAATTCCTCCTTTAAAAAAAGTGAAATCCCTTCATTTGAGCGTAAACCCCTTTTTTTACCTCTACCGAAAGCCTCCTTTTTTAGCCTTAAAAACATCATTTTTAAGCCTAAAACCCATATTTTTACTTTAGTACAGGCTTAGCCCCTTTCGGCCAGCCCCCAACCACTTCCCCACCATGCGATCAAGTGCCGGAACCAGGCGCTAAGGCCTTGGGCGCTTATCACATCAGAGCATTCATATAAGCGCATTTATTTGTTACCATGGAGTTCTCCAATGCGATGGCGCATTTGGTCCATAGACTCTCGCCGCGATCTGAGTCATCGGTCTACACAGAATCCGACAGTCCATGCTAATTCTACAATGCACCCGTCATTCTCCCTGTTCACCCCTCCGATCACATATCAACCATCGATCTGTTCTTAGATCTGACGGCCAACACACATCGCTCCAATCGCAATTGGAAAAACTTAATGCACCGCTCCCTGTTTCCCCCGATTGTCGACTCCCCACCGATTGAATCTCCATCGTTGATCTGTTCTTAGATCCGATGGCCAGCGCACATTGCTCCAATCACAATCGGAAAAACTTAATGCACCGCTCCCTGTTTCCCCTGATTGTCAACTCCCTGCCGATTGAATCTCCGTCGTCAATCTGGTTCCAGATCGAACGGTTGGCAATCAATTGCGCATCGCCAATCGGAAGTTCTCAAATGTGTTCCCCGCTGCCTCCCCCGATTTCGATCCGCCAATTCAATCATAGTTGTCTGTTCATCCAAGATCTATGGCCCATAATGCATCGTGCGTTTCCACCATGTTTCTTCGTCGGAGCCTCTATTAACTTCAACATTCAATCTTTACCGTCGATCTCCTCCTGAGATCTGATGGCCCTAATTGAATCTCCCTCCGCCCATGACCAAGTCCCATCATTTAATATCATTTTGTTGCATTTTCATACATTCTCAGTGTATTTCATCCGAAGGCCCAAGCCTTATAATTTGCATTAAAAAATGATTTCTCTCGCCCATCATTAGACTTTAGTGTTATAACATTAATCTTTTAATGTTTTACCTCAAAGCTCGTATCATTCCACCCCACAGTAGAATTTTAAGGTTTTCATCACGCCCAACCTTCATCAGATCAATTTTCACTATTTCACTACATTTTTCATCGTTTTCCATTGCATCCACTGCATTCACTCCTGTGCGCTGCCATCGTCACAGAATCCCACTACATCCATCCCCCCACCGCAAGGATTTCTTAACATGTTTACGTGTTGTTGCAGGGTTCAGGCGGTGAAAACTGATATTGTTCATAGTCACTGTTATAGTGACACATAGCGCAAAAAGAGCCATTGTCAGAGCCTGTGACTACAGAGGAACGCCTGGGAAGGTGGTACGATGTAATTTTTCACCAAAGTACAGAGTTTAACTTTGTGAAACCTTTCCGGCACCATTAAAGCTCAGATTTCATAGACAGTGATGTCACGAAGCAGCAAAGAGTCCCATTACAGGATTAAAGGATCTAATGCACACTTTTGAAGATCCTAAGCCTTAAATCCAGTGTCTGAGAGGAAAATGTACCAGATTTAAGACCTTATGATCAACACAGAAGGCCTAATGAGGCCTATTGCACAGAAAACAATGATATCAGTATTTTACATCAGTAGAAGTCTCCTCCCAAAAAAGGACACGGTACCCATAATTTTTTTATTCAATATTGTATTACTGAGAAGATTTCCTCCCTAAAAAAACGGTCCTGATGCTACTAGAACATTTGTTACACAGTATGGCAAGCCTCATAGTCATTTTTCTGCTTTTTTTTATTCACCAAAGTACTAAAAGTACTGCAGCGAAATCACATCAAGAACATACCTGATGTAAATTGCAGCCTATCGAAGACCACTCTTTCATCCAAAGAGTACTGAAGATTAATGCTCATATATTAAACAGAATGGGCCTTGACCCTCTTTTACTACTCGGTTTTAATGTTACATTTAGTGCTTCATCTACCTCCTCTACCTCTGTTTTAGCTATAAAACTCATGAAGAAACTCATTGTAAAGGTTATTGATCAGATATCTGTGAATTGTAAGCTGTTTCTCTTGAGACATAGTTCTCTGTGTAAAGTTGTAAGATAGGCTGAGGAAGATGTTTTTAGACTGAATATCAAGCTGTTGGAAGCATTGTACATGACTGGTGTTTCTCTTTAATATGACAAGCACATTTCTTTGGATCCTGATTTAAAGCAGCGGTGATGTTTTTCTATCTCTGTCTCTGTTTCCCTTTGCGATTCATCATATTCCATTTCTTCTGGTACGCATCAGAAATCTGGCATAGGATATACCCTTGTATTGGTACCCTATGTTTCTGCTCTCCCTACCTTTGATGTTTTATACTGTATGTATTATCTGAGTATTGATTCAAGCTAATTTAACCAGTGTAGTAGCTAATATTGTTGCTAGATGATGTATGAATTAATGAATCTATTCTTAGATGTTCTTGTTGGGTTTTAATTGAAATAATTGGGATACTGGGAGTTTAGAATGTTGATTCTGTCTCACTATGGTATTTTTCAATCAATTGAACCTTTCTAAGTTCCCTTAAGTTGGATGCTGAAGCATTGAAAGTTCAAAGCCTTTCTCTGATCTCAGGTTTTCACCTTTGTGTTTAAATCTTAATGTTTCTTGTTGTCTGAAGAGTTAACCTTTTAGGAGTTGGATCATAGGTGTCTAATGGCATGCCCTGTCCCTAGATCCGATTCCTAAGTGGTCACCTTGGAGGTTTCCTTGCCATTCACCTTCATTCTGTATCCTTTCATACCACACTATCATCTTTAAGATCCACTGTTTTAGATGACTAGCCCAACTGAAAGCCTTGGATACTGAATAGAAAGTAAACCCTTTCCTGAATCCATTGCCCAATGGTCTCGAGTGTTCTCTGAATTATCTCTCCTTTGCCTAAAATCCTCTTTGCTCACCCTCTGTCTTGTATTTAACCGTTTCTTCCAGTTTCCCAACAACCAAAAAAGCAATTAAACAAACAAACCCGTGCCAATAACTAGCCTAAAACATGAAAATAGAGCTTCAAAGACATAAAACCTTTTCCTATATAGAGAGATCCCTCTCTGGACCCAGGAGGGCTAGATCCCGAGGTCTGAAAGTGGTTCTGATGTTGTCTCATCTTTTGGTATTTCCAAACTTGCCAGAACATGGGAACTCCAACATAATGGCGATTCTGCTGGGGAAAAATTTGAGTGCCCTTAACTGCTATATTTGGTCTTGTGTCCCATTGTAGTCTCCAACACAATGGCGACTCCACTGGGGAAGCTTTGAGCCAAACACACCCTTAAACACTTCACAAACTCAAAGGAGACCATAGTAGCCTTAGTTTGGCAGTTAATCACTATGGTGGACAGTATACTATTCTTGAAACATCCTAAACCTTCCACCTGGTGACTCCATAGTTATTAACGATTAAAATACTCCATTGGTGATTAGTAGGCCTACTGATTATCTTGGTTTTCACATAAGACTCCACTGGGAGACCATCCTCAATAACAACATCCACCATAATATAAATAACAATTAGGAGCAAGCGGCTTTGTTTGAAGACAACATTATGGCTTCAAGATCCATTCACACAAGAGCTTATCCTAACCCAGACCCACCTGAAATAGTTGAAAACCCTGAGAGAATTCTCAGGAAATCTCCTACACCTAGAAAGCCAACTATTTCCAGACACATCTATAGAGCTAACTCTACACTAGAAGACTTTACAGCTCTATTAGAACCTCTTTTTTACCTAGATTCACAAAGTAGTTTACCCAGAACTAGGTCATTCGGTACTCTAAACCAACCCAACCTTGAGCTCCCTGGTTCACCATCTCACAGTGGTCAACATAGTAGGGATAGAGAGACCCCTCCATCTACACCTCCCGATATCCATTTCATTCAAAACTTGGGGCTCTGTCATCCTAAGTCTTCTCAACGGACTTTTGCTGGTCCTAGTATCCCTGTCATCCACACACAAGTTGCTCAAGATAATCCTTTACCTCCTCAAAATACCATCATGGCAGCCTGGTATGCACCTATGGTGTTACCTCAGCCCCTAGTGCCCTTACCTATTGATTATCAATCAAAGATCCCACATTTCACTGAAAAAGAGTCCACCACAGCTCAGCACCATGTAGACAGGATGGAAGATTCCTTTGACTATATGGAGATAGATGATGAGACAATCAAAATGAGAATCTTTGCCTAGAATTTGGGAGGTGATGTGAAGAAATGGTTTAAGGGCCTACCTCCTAATAGTATCCAGGATCTTCCCTCCTTATATCAGACCTTCATAAACAAATGGGAGGTCAAGGCCAATCCTCTCCAAATCTTAGCAGAATACAAGAATCTTAAAAGAAATGTAGGAGAGAGTGTCCATGACTACTCTACAAGGTTCAACGGTGTTTATAACGCTCTCCCCCCACATATGAAACCTCCCCAAGGTATGGATTTAGTGAAATACCCTGAAGGCTTTGATGCTGATATGGCCTACCAGCTTAGGGAGAGAGATTACAATAAAATGGAAGATATGCAAAAGGGAGCAGTGAGTGTAGAGGCTAACCTGATTGAGAAGAAAGCCAAAATGAGGACTGAGAAAATGGTAACTTATAGGGATGACGATGTAGCTTCCACATCTGATCCCAAGTATGACCATTTAGCCAAAAACATGGAAAAGCTACAGTAAATGATGGAAAAAATAGTCATCTCGGTCAGCAATCAGAACAGAAACCAAAATCATAACCCAGACCAAAACTTTAGGAGGAACAATACCACTCCTAACAGACAAAGAGAATCAGATCAACAAGTGATACCCTTGTTTCAAGAGAACTTTCTTGATGAAGATGAGGGAATCATAGAAGAGTCTGAGGGAACCACAATAAATATGTTTGAAATAGAAAACTCGACCCACAACGGTACCACAAAATAAGATCAGCCCTTACCCTCATGTTGGGATGAGGAAATATTAGAATCTAAGGATTACAGGCTCAGGTTTTAAAATGATATCATGTAGGTCAGAGAACAGTATGAACTTAGAAGAAAAAATACCTTAGACAATTCCAAACCAAAGGCTTCTGAGATTACTATTAAGAAAAGGCCTGAGAAAACTTCTAAAGTGACTGTCGAAAATAATAAATCAGCATCTGATAGTTCTAGGAAGAACAAAGAGAGATATGACCAAAATACCGAAAAACAAAGTCAGCCAACTAGCAGCACTAGCACTGCAGTTAGTGCTCCTGATAAAATAGTTCCTAACACTATACATAGCGAGAATCAGCACACTAAGTCTGCCACTAAAGAAGCGGCTAATAAAACAAAGTTGAGTGTCATGAAGAGTCAATCCACCTTTAATTTGGAGACTGAGATTGCAAAAATTAAAATCTTTGTCCCACTCTCTGAGCTGGCCACTCAGGATGTATATAAAGGCCAAATTTTGAAAGCATTGAATCTAAGTGAAAACAGTGACACTGTCAATCTGAGTGATGATCAACCAGCCCTTCTGTTTGGTCCAAAGATAGAAGGGAAGTTTCAGGAAGGGGTGGTACCTCCTTTTTATATCAATCTCAATATCCATGACAAGATCCTTCACAACGCGATTCATGACTTTGGGGCATCACACAACTTAATGCCTAAGGTGGTTATGGAGAGGTTAGGCCTAGAGATAACCCATCCCTATAAAGACTTATATTCATATGACTCTAGAAGGGTAAAATGCCTTGACCTAATCAAAGATCTGTGTGTGAACTTGACCCAAATTCCAGCCAGATGTATGGTTATGGAAGTTGTGGTGGCAGATGTGCCACCTAAGTATGGCATGTTACTGTCGAGGTCATGGGGAGCTAAGCTACAAGGTACAATGCAGATGGATGGCTCATATGCCACAATCCCTGTCTTTAGCCATCTTAGGAGACTGTATAGAGAGGCACAGATGAAGTTCATGGTTAGCAGCCCTAAAAAGCCTGAAAAATCACCTCTGTACTATGTACACACAGATATGGACTCCTTTATCCTTTACAACGATGAATCCATAGATGAGCCAGAGCTAGAAGACAGAGATGTTGAAAAAATAATAGAGCCCCTAGACTTTAACATAATGGCCGCTCTATACTTAGAGGAAAACGAAGAAGAAACCTTTGGACAGTGCACTGAAACAGAAACTCAAAGTGAGCAAGAAACCGAATGCAAATAGCTGACTAGTCACCCCTTTGAGATCCACACACATCAAGTAGAGAAAAACCCTCCACACCACGATGTAGACCCCATGTTATAGTATAACAGTGAATCCAATGTTAGGGAGGAAAATGATGATAAACCTAAAAAATATCCCTTATGGAAAATGAATTTCGATGGGTCTTGCACTAAAAAAAATGCAGGAGCAAGAGTGTGGTTACATAACATAGAGAGTGACTATGCAGAGAGCCATGCCTTTAATCTGAATTTCAAATGTACAAAAAATATTGCAGAGTATGAGGCTCTCATCCTAGGCTTGAATTTGTTGAAGAAACTAGGAGCCCATAGGATTGTGGTGCATGGAGACTCTGATTTAATCATCAAACAAGTGAACGGAGAATACACAACAAAACACCCTAGGTTGAGAGCGTACAGGAATGATGCTATGGATTTATTGACAACCTTTGTGGAATATGAACTGGTGTTTGTTCCTAGGAGTTAGAACATAATTGCGAATGGATTAGCCTGCATAGCTAGTTCATATCATAGACTCCCAGTGACAAACAAATCATCATTCATACCAAATATAGACCTGCAGTGCCTGATAACGAAAAATATTGGCAGGTCTTTGAGGGCGATAAGAAAATTGAGGATTTCCTGATAGGAAGGAACGAGTTTGAATTCTCTGATATAGACTCTAAATCCTAGGATAGCTGCCTGAGTGAGGAACCTCCCGACGAAGAAAAATCACCCCGTAACATTGAAATAAACACTTTAACTGAACATATTGGAAATACAACCAAAGAATATCAGAATGCAGATAAAGAGGAAATAGAGGTGCTGCAGGCAAAATATAAGAATATACCGTGAGGTCTGGCACCTTTAGAGGACCTTTTTGATTTCGATGATGTAGCGAAAAAACCCACTATAGAGCACTCAGACTCTGATGTCGAGGAATGAAATATAGGCACTGAAGACAAGCCTCAAATGATTAAATTGGCTAAGTCCTTACCCGCATACATGAAAAATAAACACATTGACTTATTTAAAGAATTCATTGACATGTTTTCCTGGAGTTACGAGGATTTAAAGGCCTATGACACAAACATTATACAGCAAAAAATACCTTTTAAAGAGAATAAAAAACCCTTCAGACAGAAACTTCGTAGAATTAACCCAAAACAATTTCCTACAGTAGAAAATGAAATAAAGAAGATGTACGAGGTAGGAATAATAGTTCCTGTGAGGTTCTCTGATTGGGTCTCGAACCTAGTAGCTGTGAGAAAGAAAACATGTGAGATCAGACTGTGCATCGATTTTAGGAATCTCAACAGAGCTTCACTTAAATACAATTACCCTTTACCAAAAATGGAACACATCCTACAGAGGGTAGTGGGCTCAAAAATGATCTCCCAGTTAGACGGTTTTTCAGGCTATAACCAAGTATTAGTACTCCCAGAAGACCAACTCAAGACCGCTTTTACCACTCCATGGGGCACTTTTATGTACGTAAAAATGCCTTTTGGACTGATGAATTCTGGTGTGACCTTCCAACGAGCGATGGACATAGCTTTTTTGGATGAAATAGGGAACTTCATTGTCATCTATCTGGATGATGTAACAGTCTATTCCAAGACTGATGAGGAGCACCTAAGACATCTGAGAAGAGTTTTTGAAAAATGCAGAAGGTTCGGTCTGTCATTAAATCCCAAGAAGACTGTTTTTGGCCTGCAATAAGGTAAGCTTCTTGGCCATATTATATCAGAGAAGGGAATTAGAATAGACCCACAAAGAGTTGAGGAAATACTATAGATCACACACTCGAGAAACATTAAAGAGTTACAATCCTTTATTGGGAAAATTAACTTCCTACGGAGGTTTATTCCCAACTTAGCTGAGCGCCTCAGGAATATGACTAACATGCTTAAAAAAGATGCAGGGTTTAAGTGGACTGTAGAGGCTAAACAATCTTTTGAGTTAGTTAAACTTGCACTCACCCGGGCCCCTGTCCTAATCAGCCCAGATTTCTCAAAATATTTCCTTATATTTTCATTTTCCTCTGAGCATATAGTGGCTGTAGTTCTACTGCAGAAAAATCCAGAGGGAATGGAATAGCCCATTTCTTTCTTCAACAAGGCTCTGAGGGATGCACCCTTGAAACATAACATAATGGAAAAACAAGCCTATGCCCTGGTAAATGCCTTGAAAGACTTTAGGGTGTACATACTGCATTCTCACACCATAGCATACGTGCCTAACATAGTGGTCAAAGAAATCTTGTCCCAAGACCTGGACGGAAAGAGGGGAAAATGGATCGTTGTGATTTTAGAATACGTCCTAGAAATAAAACCCATGAAACTGATCAAAGTTCAAGGCTTAGCGCAGCTAATGGCTGAATCAAATTTACAAGCCCTTGACATTAACATGGTAGATGCCTTGGATGAACAGGGAGGATTTCCTGATGAAACTATTAAGGAAAATTTTCAAAACTCTCTATGGTATTCCAATATCCTGTATGTGCTCATGAACCTCAATGCTCCTCCTAATCTATCAAAGACTAAGGCCAGATTCCCGAAGCTAAAGGCTAGAAACTATTGCATATTGAATGAATGTTTATACTGGAAAAATGCAAATGGTCTTCTGCTTAAATGTTTGCCTGAAACCGAAGCTAAGAGAATTAAATAGGAATTCCATGCAGGAGAGTGTGGAGGTCACTTGAGCTGGAAGGCCACTGCTAACAAAAAACTCAGAGCTGGCTATTACTGGCCTACACTTTTCAATGACATCCATAAAATGATAATTTCCTGCCATAAGTGCCAGATTTTTTAGGGCAAAATAAATCTCCTCCCTTTGCCATTACAACCCATTACTGTTGAGGCTCCCTTTCTGTAATGGGGCCTAGATTTCATAGGATAAATACACCCTGCATCTTCTGCTCAACACAAGTGGATCCTTATAGCCACAGACTACTTCACAAAGTGGATAGAGGCCATACCTTCTAGGAATGCCACATATTCTGTCATGATTAGGTTCCTAGAAGACCACATCCTCTCTCGGTTTAGCTGCCCAAGAAAGATAATCACGGATAACACTGCTACTTTTGGATCCAAGAAGATGATTGATTTTTTTCACAGGTATCAAATAGCACTCAGTCATTCAACTACTTATTACCCTCAGGGAAACAGGTTAGCTAAATCATCGAACAAGAGCTTGGTGAACATTATCAAAAAGCTGCTGGAGGAGAACAAAAATTCATGGCATAAAAAATTAGTACATACTTTGTGGGCTGACAGACTTACAACAAAGAAATCCATTGGCATGTCACCATATCAGCTTGTCTATGGAGCGGAGGCAATGTTTCCTACTAGCCTTGGGGTACCAGTGATTAAACTTGTCCAAGAGATTCAGACAGAAGAGGACAGTATGGTGAGGAGGATAAATCAGACAATTCATCTCCAAAAAACAAGAGAATAGGTCTATAACAGAGCTCTGAAAGTTCAGGAAATATAAAGAAGTTATTTGATAAGAGAACCAAGGCCTCGGACTTCAAAATTGGAGGCAAAGTTCTGAAGTGGGACTCCAGGAGAGAGGACAAAGGAAAGCATGGAAAATTCGACAGTTTGTGGCAGGGTCCTTACATCATATAGGCCACCGTAGGTCCAAATGCCTTTTTTCTGCAAGAGCTAGATGGTACAGAGTTGTTTGGGGGTCCTGTCAATGGCAGGATGCTCAAACATTACTACTGCTAATTTCTGACTTCCAGTTTTCATTCTCATTGTAAATACCATTGGTTTTATTTTCAAGAAAAAGAGAAAATGTTTCAAAAAACAAAGAGAAAGAGAGGTTCAGACATGCTCAAAACTTGAACCTCTGAAGTGCAAATATTGGCTCTAATATGATCAAAACCTGAGCCAAAGAAAGTAAAGACAGTTGGTTCTAACACGCCCAAAATCTGAACTAGCAAAGGAGGAAAAAGATTAGCTTTAACAAGCCCAAAACCAGAGCTGAAGTGAAGAAGAGAATAGTGAATCTAACAAGCTCAAAACTTGAGTCACGAGGAAAAGAAGGATGCTCCAAGATTTCAAAATCTGAAGCCTCCAAATTTTGTCTTCAAAGTTTTTGCAATTTCAGTCCAAGTGCAACTGTCTTTATGCCTTGGATCCACAGCCAACTAGACTGTCTAATCCTAGTTGGACTGTTTTTAAATTTATGTTGTAGAATGTAGATAAGAAAACTGCTAGATAGTTTAATCCTAGCAAATATTAGATTTAGGTAGAGAAACATATGAGACCAATAGTTTAATCTGGTCTCATGGAGTAATAAGGGTAGAATTAGACGAGTTTGTTTTTTCTTTCCAATAAAAAATGATGAATAAGGTCTGCAAATTCAAATGCACCTTGAAGAAAAAATGTTAGGATTGTAGTATGGGTAGGTAGATTGCTTGGGTATGTTTTCTACTGATTTATCCATCAGGTTTGCACAGCTGAATCAAAGAAGGAAGATGGTTCAAAGATCGAGCATCTGGCCTACTCCAAAGATTTATCTTCTGAATTCTTGACTCCTTCAAGAAGAAGCCATCCCCATGTGGAGCCACTCTTAGCCACCTATGAATTTTTTGCCAAGCAAACATGTGGCTAAATTGTTTTATGAGACTTCATGAGATACATTTCCCAGGAAAATATCTCATCCTTGAAGCCTCTATCTGTTCATTGCCTTTAAAAGGATCCTCACTACTGTTTCCATCCAAAAGGCCTCACTGTCTGTAAAAAATTGTGCTCAGAAAGGCTTTCATTTGCCCCTTGTATCCCTGCAAATTTCCTCATTATCAACCTTTTGTCCATTTTCAAAGTATCCCCTTTTAAACCCCAAAATCCCTCCTAAATCTTCCAAACCATATAATTCCTCCTTTAAAACAAGTGAAATCCCTTCATTTGAGCATAAACCCCTTTTTTACCTCTACCGAAAGCCTCCTTTTTTAGCCTTAAAAACATCATTTTTAAGCCTAAAACCCATATTTTTACTTTAGTATAGGCTTAGCCCCTTTCGGCCAGCCCCCAACCACTTCCTCACCATGCGATCAGGCACCAGAACCAGGCGTTAAGGCCTTGGGTGCTTATCACATCGGAGCATTCATATAAGCGCATTTATTTGTTACCATGGAGTTCTTCGATGCAATGGTGCATTTGGTCCATAGACTCCCGCCGCGATCTGAGCCGTCGGTCTACACAGAATTTGATAGTCCACGCTAATTCTACAGTGCGCCCATCGTTCTCCTCGTTCACCCCTCCAATCACATATCAACCGTCGATCTATTCTTATATCCGACGGCCAGCGCACATCGCTCCAATCGCAATCGGAAAAACTTAACGCACCGCTCCCTGTTTCCCCCGATTTCCGACTCCCTGCCGATTGAATCTCCACCATTGATCTGTTCTTAGATCCAACGGCCAGTGCACATCGCTCCAATCGCAATCAAAAAAACTTAATGCACCGCTCCCTGTTTCCCCCGATTTTTGACTCCCTGCCAATTGAATCTCCGTTGTCGATCTGGCTCTAGATCAGACGGCTGGCACTCAATCGTGTATCGCCAATTGGAATTTATCGAATGTGTTCCCCACTGCCTCCCCTGATTGCGGTCCGTCGATTCAATCATAGCCATCCGTTCATCCAAGATCTACGGCCCATAACGCATCATGCATTTCCACCATGTTTCTTCGTCAGAGCCTCTATTAACTTCAACATTCAATCTTCACCGTCGATCTCCTCATAAGATCTGATGGCCCTAATTGAATCGCCCTCTGGCCATGACCGGGTCCCATCATTCGATATCATTTCGTTGAATTTTCATACATTCTCAGTGTATTTCGTCCAAAGGCCCAAGCCTTATAATTTGCATTAGAAATTGATTTCTCCTACCCAACATCAGACTTTAGTGTTATAACATTAATCTTTTAATGTTTTACCTCAAAGCTCATATCATTCCGCCCCATAGTAGAATTTTAAGGTTTTCATCACGCCCAACCTTCATCAAATAAATTTTCACTATTTCACTGCATTTTTCACCGTTTTCCATTGCATCCACTGCATTCGCTCCTATGCGTTGCCATCATCATAGCATCCCACTACATCCATCCCTCCACCGCATGGAATTCTTAACATTTTTATGTGTTGTTGTAGGGTTCAGGCGGTGAAAACTGCCATTGTTCACAGTCACTATTATAGTGACACAGAGCGCAAAAAGAGCCATTTTCAGAGCCTGTGACTACAGAGGAATGCCTGGGAAGGTGGTAGGATGTATTTTTTCATCAAAGTACAGAGTTTAACTTTGTGAAACCTTTCCGGTGCCATTAAAGCTTAGATTTCACAGACAGTGACGGTCACGAAGCAGCAAAGAGTCCCAATATAGGATTAAAGGATCTAATGCACACTTTTGAAGATCCTAAGCCTTAAATCCAGTGTCTGAGAGGCAAATGTACCAGATTGAAGACCTTATGATAAACACAGAAGGCCTAATGAGGCCTATTGCACAGAAAACAATGCTATCAGTATTTCACATCAGCAGAAGTCTCCTCCCAAAAAAGGACACGGTACCCATAATGTTTTTATTCAATATTGTGTTACTGAGAATATTTCATCCCTGACAAAACGGTCCTGATGCTACCAGAAAATTTTTTACACAGTATGGCATGCCTCATAGTCATTTTTCTGCCTTTTTTCTATTCACCAGAGTACTACAAGTACTGCATCGAAATCACATCAAGAACATACCTGATGTAAATTGCAGCCTGTCGAAGACCACTCTTTCATCCAAAAAGTACTAAAGATTAATGCTTAGATATTAAATAGAATGGGCCTCGACCCTCTTTTACTACTCGGTTTTAATGTTACATTTAGTGCTTCATCTACCTCCTCTGCCTCTGTTTCAGCTATAAAACTCATGAAGAAACTCATTGTAAAGGTTGTTGATCAGATATCTGTGAATTGTAAGTTGTTTCTCTTGAGATATCTGTGAATTGTAAGCTGTTTCTCTGTGTAAAGTTGTAAGATAGGTTGAGGAAGATGTTTTTAGACTGAATATCAAGTTTTTGGCAGCGTTGTACATGACTGGTGTTGCTCTTTAATATGACAAGCACATTTCTTTGGATCCTGATTTAAAGCAGCGGTGATGTTTTTCTATCTCTGTCTCTGTTTCCCTTTGTGATTCATCATATTCCATTTCTTCTACTACGCATCAGAAATCTGGCATAGGATATACCCTTGTATTGGTACCCTATGTTTCTGCTCTCCCTACCTTTGATTTTTTCTGCTGTATGTGTTATCTGAGTATTGATTCAAGCTAATTTAACCAGTGTAGTAGCTAATATTACTGCTACCTGATGTATGAATTAATGAATCTGTTCTTAGATGTTCTTGTTGGGTTTTAATTGAAAGAATTGGGATACTAGGAGTTTAGAATGTTGATTTTGTCTCACTAGGGTCTTTTTCAATCAATTTAACCTTTCTAAGTTCCCTTAAGTTGGATTCTGAAGCATTGAAAGTTCAAAGCCTTTCTCTGATCTCAGGTTTTCACCTTTGATTTTAAATCTTAATGTTTCTTGTTGTGTGAAGAGTTAAACTTTTAGGAGTTGGATCATAGGTGTCTAATGGCATGCCCTGTCCCTAGATATGATTCCTAAGTGGTCACCTTGGAGGTTTCCTTTTCATTCACCTTCATTCCGTATCCTTTCATACCACACTATCATCTTTAAGATCCACTGTTTTAGATGACTAGCCCAACTGAAAGCCTTGGATATTGAATAGTAAGTAAACCCTTTCCTAACTCCATTGCCCAATGGTCTCGAGTGTTCTCTGAATTATCTCTCCTTTGCCTAAAGTCCTCTTTTCTCACCCTCTGTCTTGTACTGAACCCTTCCTTGCAGTTTCCCAATAACCAAACAAACAATTAAACAAACAAACTCGTGCCAATAACTAGCCTAAAACCTAAAAACAGAGCTTCAAAGAAATACAAACTTTTCCTATATAGAGAGATCCCTCTCTGGACCCAGGAGGGCTATCATGAGGTCTGAAAGTGGTTCTGATGTTGTCTCATATTTTGGTATTGCCAAACTTGCCAAAACATGGGAACTCCAACAATTAAAAAAATAAAATGGAAAGTGCATGCCCAGTTATTCTTAACAGCACCAATTATTTCCAATGGCTACCTCACATGGTAGATATACTTAGAAGTAAAGGACTTTATAGAATAGCCATAGGACAAGAAACTAAACCTTTTGATTATGATAAAGCTGCTAAATGGGAAAATAAACAAGATCAAGCACGAGGGTTGATAGGAATGTCCATTGCTCAATATCTTCGATTTCATATCCTTGACATTGACACCCCTGATGAAGCCCTGGAAAAGCTAAAAACTATATTTGGCATTCAAAATGAAATCAGGGCCCACCAGCTTGAAAATGAGTTGCTTACTTTGGACCCCAATAATTTCTCCTCCATTGAAGATTTTTTGTCCAAATTTAAGACCCTCAGAATTCTTTTAGAAGGTTGTAAGATAAAAAAGGACGATGGTAGCCTCATATATTGCATTCTTTCTAAGCTTGGTCTTGCATACTCTGTATTTGTTTCCGCCTTCCATTCCACCAGAGAAGCCATCATTTCTTCAGGAACCACCTACAAGAATCCCTCTTTTGATGCCTTTTGTGATTCTTTGATAAGAGAACAAGAAAAAATTTTACACCTTGGTCTTATCACTGCTGGAAATGCTTCTAAGAAAGCCTTAGTAGCCCAACAACAACCATATCAAAAGAATCCCAAGAAGAAGTATCCTAAAAAATATGGTCCTAAACCAAACAAGGGCCCTAAGCAATTTCAGCCGCAAACTAAAAAATCAAATCACCAAAATAATAAGGCAAATCAAAACAAAGGGAAGAAGACAGATAGACATTGCAACTTTTGCAATCGGGATGGCCATTGTTACACCATTTTTTGGTCATCTAACCTATCATCATTAGATGGACCCAAGTACACCATGTAAGACCAATTTTACCCTAAGTAAAATTGCTTTCACTATGTTAAATAACTTAATAAACCACATTTATTTGGTTGTTTATGGTCTAAACAGGAAACCCCAAAAGGAAATATTAAAAAAACCTATATTTGTTTGATTTTCCTCAGGGAATAATTAATTAAACC
Organism: Pinus albicaulis; assembly: GCA_034641835.2. Lineage (NCBI taxonomy): Eukaryota > Viridiplantae > Streptophyta > Pinopsida > Pinales > Pinaceae > Pinus > Pinus albicaulis. The sequence continues at coordinate 1,445,102,614 of CM076580.1, forward strand.
ATAATTTAATTATTATTCCTAATCATGTTTAACCCAAAATAAAGAAATTAATTAGATAAACCTTTATTTATCTTATTATTTTCTAGGAATAATTATTTAAATCTTATTTAGATAATATTCCTTGTTAAATATGACCAAATCACCCACAAATAATTAAATAAATCATTATTTATTTAATTATCCTTCAACCACCTCCTTAAAAAGATAAATAAATCATTTATTTATTTATTATTAACAAATAAAGGGATTTGACCCAAGTCAAATACTTTTTCCCTCCAACAAATATAATAAATATTCCATAAAAGGTGGATCTAGATTTGGTTAACATTATTTTAATCATGCACCAAGATCTAGAATGACCCAATATTTTGTTATAAATAGGAGGGTTTTTCCTACCATTCTTCACCTTTTGTTGCCTATTAGATCACTCCGGATCTAAACTCTTGGTCTGACTTTGAGCCATTATCATTGTCATATTTTCCATTATTTGTTGTGTGAGCTCCCTTTGAGTTCTATCTTTGTCTGGGTTTTCTACACCAACAGGAGAGAGAAATGCTAGATCTGAAGTGCTGAGGACTTCCAAGAACCCATCCCATTGAGGAGAATTGGAAACATCTTCTTATTTTCCTCCCAGGTGCCCTTAATACAAAAATTCTTTCAAAAATTGTTCTTGTCTTGTCTATTGGATATATGGAGCAAACCCTTATTTTTACTGCCTAATGTCTTTCTATGCATAGATCTGGTTTTTTGCAACTCTTGTCTTGATCAACTAACTGCAGATCTGAAGATATTGGCAGCCACTTTTGATGTTAGGGCTATTAGTTATGCGTAGCTAAAGTGGTATTTTTTCGTACACATCGACAAAGGATTCATACTAACAATTGGCGACTCCACACGGGTTTTCAATTACGACCGCTGTCGTTTTTCATATTACTGCATATCCAGCTACTTCAAACCCTAGGGTTTCTTTTTAGATTTTTTTTTTTCCTATTTTTATGTTTTTTTTCTCACATAAAACCATAAAACATTAAAATTTCTAACTTTCGCGTGTTTCTGGCCCTATTGCGCAGGTGACCGACATCAGCCGCAACTGAGACGGAAACTTTTCTAAAAATCTGCCGTCGAGAAACCCGGAGCTTTAGGTCACACTTTTCATCCCATAACCTGTGACCTGGACCCTCCAGGTCGCACTTTTCAGCCAATTTTCTGCGACCTGCACTGAAAACAGGTCAGAACCTGCGACCTGCACTGAAAACAGGTCAGAACCTGCGACCTGCCAATTTTTCAACTGTTTTTCTGCAATTTTTCTGGGTTTTGCTGAAGCTTCTGTTAGGGTTTCCATCCTCTGTATCCACCTGTTTAGACCTGTTTCTGATTTTTTTGCTCATCTAAGTGGGAACCTAGCCCCCTAGGGCTTCAGTACCCTCCACTTTTTGTGGAAGAGTTTTTAGCTGTTTCAGCCGTCTATTTTTTCGGAGTTTCAGCCTTCCCTTTTTCAGATTTGATACCTCATCCTCAGATCCCTTTAAATCGGTGTTTCTTCCTTTCAAATCACCTCTTGTAGTTTTTTTTGGACCTCCCTTTAGGACCTCCTCCCTGTCCTTTCCGCTTTTTGCTGATTTCCTCCTTTTTTCCATCCACCTTGCCTCTGCCTCTTGGCTATGATCTGCACCTCTTTTTAGTAGCTTTCTCCTTTCGATCCCTGTCCCTTCCAAACCTAGATATATTGGCCTCTTTTTAGTGTGTTTTGACTAGATTTTTTCCCTTTTTTAGATTAGTTTTGAGAGACCCGCCTTTTTGGGTTGAATCGATGCAATAGTAGCTGTTAATTTTCTGTTATTTAAGCATTATATATTGTTCTCTGCAGATTTATTTTCAGTTACGCAGCACACTTTTTCTCTTGCTCTCAAAACGAAAAGGGTTTAAAAATTAAAATTAATGCATGCCACTCACTCACCCTAAGTGAAGAAGATCATGGTTTACACCGCCAGGCAAAGACTTTAAAATCAATTGACACTGCACCTATCTGCCCTTGTTTCGACATTGTAATCACTTGATTCTGCACCTCCTTGCCCTTGTGGTCATTATTCTTCCCCTTGTGCCGTGTTTGTGTTGTCATCATTGCGCCCCCAAGGCACACTTCCCGGAGACTTCTTGGCCTTCACCCTCAGTTTCCGGTCGATCGACCTGCTCCGTCCCACCGTCGTCGAGCCAGTCCTCCTCCGAGTCCGCACTCCGACTCCTCTTCTGATTCTTTGGGTTCTCCTTTTCCTTCTGGTTCTCCCCCTATCACCTTCACTATGTCTGGTCCAGGGCCTAACGCTAGCGGTGCTCCCGGCCCTAATGCCGGAACTACTACTAGCGGAACTGCCACAGGAACTACCTCGACCGCACCCTTGCTCCCGTACATCACAGGCCTCAGCCTCCTCGATTTAAATCAGTTGATCAATGACCCTATCCGCCACGATGTTGGTTGGCCTGCCATGCCAACCAAGCTCCCCTCCGACATCCCTAAGTTCGAAGGCCTTGCTGGAGAAGATCCAACCAACCATGTCTGATCTTTCCACATGTGGTGTTCCTCCAATTCCATTACCGATGACTCCATCCATCTTCGATTGTTCCAACGCACGCTTACCGGCGAAGCTTCTAAATGGTATGTCGACCAAGCCACCTCTTCCCATACCACCTTTGCGACCATTTCCCAAGCCTTTTTATCTTATTTCTATCTCCCTCTCCGATACGATACTGGTACGGAGCTTTTGACCTCTTTCAAGCAAACCCAGTCAGTTTGAAGCTTTTATACCTTTCCCAGGTTTGTATTTTTTATTTTTCATTATCTTTCTTTGTATACGCAGTTTTTCTTGCACACAGTCGCGTATACCCGCGAGTTTGTGTAGAAGGATCCGCGTACACGCGGATTTCCCTCGACACGTTTGTCTTTCTCTGCCACTTTCCATCGCTGCTGGTCGCGTATACCTAGGGCTGAATTTGAAATTTCAAGATTCTGGTGTTTTGGTCTTTTCTGGCTGTGGAGGCCTGTGTTTGCAGTGTCTTTGTACTTACTGGAGTGTGACAGAAGTGGTTTTAAGTCTTGGTTCTCTTTCGTTTGTCCGAAAACTGATCTTTTTGGCGAAGTGTTCTTGTTGGTGCTAGCACTCCTGGATTGAGTTCCAAGATTGCTTTCTGAGCGTTCTTGGCTGTTCTGCTTTACCAGGACAGAGAGCTTTTGCTCATTGACTCGCTCCTGTCTTTGTGTTGTGCTTTGCATTGCGTTCTTTGCTTTGTTTTCGATTGGTTTTCTTGAGTTTCATAAGCTAGGGTTTTGTTGCATTTTTCGAAGATCTTTTCTTGTTTCTTTGGAGTTTTGTATTGCAACGAATTTGCACTATTTCTCTTGGCTGTTTGATTGAGTTTTAGTCTTCCGTTGCCCTTATTGATCTTGCTATCATTAGTTTTATAAGGTTTGGGGGCATAGTTGGAGTTTATGCTTCAAATTCGGTCTCATTTTGGCTTGGATTGAGATAGTTGTTCTTGGTTTTCTTGAAGCTCTTGTTTTATAAAACTGAAAAGCCCAAAAACATTTGTTTTGCTTTTGTTTTTGCATATCAAAAACTCAAAAAACATTGTTGCTTGTTTTTGTTTTTGTTGTTGCCTTTTTCATTTTCGTTTGGCTTCATCTTTTGGGACTTTAGTGAATTTTCTTGCTTCTAGTTTCCTGCTTGATTGTGAAGGGAGGTTGTCTTTTGATTTCTTCTTTTTCTTGTTGAGTATTTTGGTGTCTTATATTAAGAGTTCTTGTTTGCAAGAATTAGCTTTCTGGATATCAAAAGATTAGTTGAAGCTGAAGGAGCCTTTTGGGAAATTTCACCTTGTTTCAAGGGACTTTCTGCATCTTAGAATTTACATGTTAGTGGTCATTTGCATTAGGTGCATTGAATCATTTAATTAGCTTCTTAATTTTTGTGCGTGTGAGTTTGTAATTCGAAAAGAAAAATACATTTTTAGCCTCGTAGAACTTACATAGAAATTGCTCTTCATCGAAAGACTAAAAACTGCATGTGCATGTAGTCAGGTTTTTATTAATTTCTTTTGCGTCAGAACATCATTGGTTTCAACTCCATATCCTTGTGACTTAATACAACAGCCCTTAAAATAAGCGATTAAATCTAAAATCAACTAGCAAGTTTTATTTAGTGTAAATCGCCAACTAGCTAGGTTGTAGGGCCTTGGAATAGGAGAGAGGAGAGTTAACTCTCCAAGGCCGCTCAAACAGACATAGAAGTTTACTAATTGAGCGAAATCCAACTCCGTGAGGTGGCCTGGGAAAGCTCTCATCCGAGAGTCAAGCGCGAGGGGAAGTGAAGGTTAAGAAGAGGGATACCCCCCCTCCGATTAGCTGAATCTAACCTCAAGACCGTTCAGCCCAGCTTCTGATACGGATTGGTGTCCATAGTTGCTGTTCCTAGGTTCCACACAGGTGACTGCGGGGGGGAATACCCGTGGTACCTGAGGCAGACGTCGCATCACTTCCAGCAGTACTTCTGGGGGGTGCCCTTGCGAAGCTTGGGTGCTTGAGCCGGCAAAGGCTGTTGTTATGAGGTCGGCGTAACTACTTCTGATACCTTCGCTAGTTGTTCTGGGCCCTAATCATCCCAGACTGCTTTCGGAAGGTCCTATATTTCGCTTTCCTGTATTTCGGTGTCCGGTCCTCATCACCCGGAGCGGAAATACTTGGAGGCTGTTTGCTTGCTGTTTCTCAGGGTTTTGATTTTAGTGAGTGCTCTTTGCTCCTAGCTTGCCTAGCTTTTCACTTTTCTTGAGTCTAATATAATAAATCTGTAAAAGTGGCTGATCAAGCGCCTCGACGTTCGAGGAGAGTCCGGGGGTTATCTCCCGAAAGTGCAGAGCCTTCTTCGAGAAGGCGTAGGAGCGATCTAGCAGGTGGTTTTCACCCTGTAGAGTCTGACGCTGTGGAGAGAGATCCTCCACTAAGGTCTGAAGGTTTCATTGCTGATTCCGGTGTCGGTTCCGAGAGGAGCGTTTCGCTCACCTCGGGGGTATTGTTTCCTCAGGAGGAAGATTTTCAGATAGAAGATATACCTGAGCCTGCAGCTACAGGTCCATCTCCTCTTCCTCTTGATCATCCGTTTGTTATAGAGTACATCGGACCGGATTCTGAGAGACCGCCGGATCTTCCTTATCTTTCTTATCTTTCGATGGCCACGACTGGGAACGCGGCTTCTACCGTGAGTGCTGCGGGCATTCAGACCCCTGCTTCTGTCGAGGCAGGGGGCACTCTTGCTCTATCTTCAAGTGCTTCTAGCACTATGTTTGGCTCTGGGTTCACCCAAGCATATGCTTCTCAATCTGGTCCCTTTGTTTCAGGGATGTCCATTGCTGGAAATCCCTCTTTTTCCTTTACCGCCGGTGCAGCTGGATCTACGCCCATGTCCAACATGGCTAGTGGATCAGCTTCTTTTCAGGGTTTCCCCTTTGGGATTGGGCATATTCCTAGTCCCAATCCTTCTTTAGGGTCGTTTCCTTTTACGTCCCAGACCCAAAGTTTCAATCCTTGGGCTCAGGGGCCAAGTTCGACTGCTTTGATGGGGTGGAATCCTATGTTTGCAACGTCGGGGGCAGGGAATCAGTTCATCGCGAGTCATCCAGGGAATGCTTCTTTCCTTGCATCGAGTGCTTATCAGTCTCTTTCTCCTCTATCTAATGCATGGAACCCCTACCAGGGGCTTACATCTTCGGTCAATACTTCAGCGGGGGGAACTAGTCTGGGTCTTGGTAACTCGGCGTGGGGAGGAGGTTCTTCTCCGTTTTCTACGGGTCCTTTCTGGCAGCCTGGTGCCTCATCAAATCGAGGCTATTCTTTTCAGAATGTGGGAAATCCATCCCATCAAGGATGGAATTCTCAGGCTCCGCCGCGATTACCATTTCTGGCAACGTTAAACTTGACTTCTCTTGGCCGAAGTTAATGTGACAGACCCGGTACAATCCGGGTTGGCCTCAGGTTCCAACCAAGCTGCCCAGACATTCCTAAAGTTTGAAGGTAAGAATAGTGAGGATTCTCAGCAGACCATCACACATTCCACTTATGGGTGTTCCATCGACTCTACGATCGACGGAATTCGATTAGATGAGATTACCCAAGCCTTTTATGCATGGAAACGCGCGAAGTGGTACTCTGGAAAAACTCTTGGGCGTTCTTTATTTGGAGGAAGCTAGAAGCACATCTGCCTCTTTGTTTCCATTTCCAGTTGCCTGTCAGATATGAGGCTGGGACCGAACTCCTGGCTAATTTTAAGCGGGATGAGGCAACTCACATTTCTGATCATATTCAGGAATGGAGGAGAAGGAAGAGGCTTATCAAAGCCCATATTCCAGGTGAGTTCCTTCTCGAGTGGTTTTAGAAGTCACTTCAGTCAGATATTTCAAAAGATGTATCCATGTCAGGGGTATATTCCGAGGAGCAGGCCATCTTTAGGGCCCAGCAGTTAGAGTTGATCTATTCTCTGTCTGGCATGCTTTACAAGTATTTGCCTATTGCTCCTCGCTCCAATTTGGATCTATCGAAACCTAAACCTGGTCCGCATGGTGACGGACTCAGTTCGTTTACGTGGTAGTGCATTGACACCTTTTTCTCCAGTGCAGAGCGGTTGTCTTTGTCTGGCTATGCAGTCGGCGTACTGGCTGATTCTTCACCTTCCGAGTCTTTGTCCATTAATGCTGTCCAGTCTTCTGAACCCAAAGGAAATCAACAGTCCGATGGGAAGAAGAAGGGACGTAATAACAAGAAGAAGGGCAAGAATGGGAAGGGCAATGCAAATAACACCAACGAGCGTGTTGGTGAAGGGCAAAAGGAGAAAAAGAAAGTTAAGTTTCCGTGCAAGCTTTGTACTGGAGACCATCTCACGCATCTTTGCCCGAAAATTCAGGATGCTCAGCGCCTGTTATCTCAGCAGGGTTCTTCTAGTTCCCAGGCTGTGCTAACAAACCCCTTTCCCCAAGGGCAGCAATTAATTGCTGGCGCGAATCAAAATCCTGGGGCTTCCTCTGGAGGTCCTCAGGAAGGGGAAATTCCATCGAATATCTTTATGATGAGTGCTCACGTGGATGTCGCTACGAGATCCCGTGATTATGGCGGAGAGGAATCTTCGAAATCTAAGGAAGTTCCTGATGCTACTGAGCCGCTTCATATCACGAAGCCAACTGTCGAGTCTATGCCTCGGATACCGAAGGCATCCTCTAAGCGGTCAACGATCAATCCGAACATGAGGGCTGCCCAGAACTATTCGATTGTAGAAGATCTGGCGCAGAGTCCTTGTGCTATGTCAGCTTTAGAGGTACTCCAGTCTTGTCCGGCTCAGCGCAGTGCTTTGCTCACTGCCATTGGAGCTATAGATCCGAAAAATTCTCTTTTGATTACCTTTGATATGAAGAATTTTAAGAAGAGACTTCCTCATCATATGGCCTTCCATATTAAATCATCGTATCGGAAGACTAATATCTTTCGCACGGTTGTTGATGAGGGTGCTTCTACTTGCGTGATGTCTCTCGCATGTTGGAAGACACTAGGATCTCCCAAAGCTGTTCCATCTAGCACTATTCTTACTGCATTCGATGGCCATTCTCATAGGCCCCATGGTATTGTCCCGGCTTTGCCCATCTGTGTTGGGGGCAAAACCGTTAACATAGAGGTTGAGGTAGTAGATGCGGCCTTGGACTACAACCTTCTGTTGGGGAGGAACTGGATATATGATATGGATGCCATTGCATCTTCACTATTTCGGATAGTATGTTTCCCCCACGAAGGGAGGATAGTTACGGTGGATCAGCTGGACTGTCCTCCTGTAGACCTGGATGCGCCTCCTGACTCATCTGTCCCTAAGTTGGACAATACTAAGGCACCTATCGAGAATCTGGGAGTTGGAATGTATTCTTCACTGATGGGATCTTTTGATCTTCCTCCTCCTAAGGTGTCTATCAATGCTATTTCATCCTCCAAGGCTCCCCTTCGAAGAGAGTTCTTTCGAACTCATTAATTTTCGGACCCTTGGACCTTACCTTCCCCAACTGCCACTTTGGAGGAAGGGCAAGTGGGTGGAATGGCATTCCCGATTTCTGCAGCTGAGATTGCATATCGGTCTGTTGTTGACACTGCAGAGTCTGATCCAGCTCCTCTTTCGCCGGAAGAGTTGGATGGTGATGTGGCTCCGGCTTGGACGCTTACTTCTTCTTCTGCCCAGGATTGTCTAGATACCACTCTTCCATTTGAAGAGGCCATCCTGGAAGCAATGACAGGTATAGAGAGACCGTGGGATGACTTGCATCATCGGTCTTACTTCCTACCTGACTTGAGCGAAGTCGAAGCTAGTTTTCCAAGTCCTCAGTCTCCTGGACCTGTTCACCCAATCTTGAGCCCCTTAGCACCAGCACAGGTTTATGCTGAAGGGAACATGGCTGTGATCTCTCCGACTATCCCGGTGAACATCTCCAGGAATCCCAACATTATTGAGAACGTTTTCATTGGAGCTGAATGTTCCCGTGAAGAAGTTCAAATCTATACCGAGCTCTTCAAAGAGTATAGGGATGTTTTTGCTTGGTCTTATGAGGAAATGCATGGCATAGACCCATCTATCGTCCAGCATGAGATCAAGACGTATGAAAACGCTAAGCCGGTCAGGCAAAAACTTCGTCCGGTTAATCCTAGGAAGGCAGCAGCTATCAAAGCTGAAGTTGAAAAGCTGCTTAAGGCGGGATTCATTTTCCCAGTTCCTCTGACTGAATGGGTTTCAAACCTCGTTCCTGTTGATAAAAAGCAAGGAACAATTCGAGTGTGCATCGATTTCAGAGACCTGAATAAGGCGTGTCCTAAAGATAATTACCCCACACCCTTCATTGATCAGATTATTGATGAGTGTGCCGGTAACGAGATTTTTTCCTTCATGGACGGTTTTTCTGGTTATAATCAAATTACTATCCGTCCAGAAGATCAACATAAGACCGCATTTATTTGTCCCTGGGGTACGTTTTCATATAAGAAAATGCCTTTTGGTCTGAAAAATGCTGGAGCCACTTTTCAGCGGGCCATGTCCTACGCCTTCCACGACATCAAGAAAATTATCGAGGCATACTTAGATGATCTAGCTGCTCGTTCTCGAAAGAGGATGGATCATCCAGGACACCTCCGGCAAATATTTGAGAGATGTCGGTTTTATAAAATTCGTTTGAATCCGAACAAGTGCGTTTTCGCGGTAACATCCGGTCGGCTGTTGGGATTTATCGTGTCTAATGAAGGGATAAGGGTAGATCCCTTCAAGGTTGAGGCGATACTTCGGTTGCCTCCCCCGTCTTCAATCCGTCAACTTCAAAGTCTCCAAGGGAAGTCTAACTTTCTTCGGAGGTTTATCGTTAACTATGCTGAGATTACAAAGGGATATATGAGGCTGTTGAAGAAAGGAGTCCCTTTTTTTTGGGACGACTATGCTCAACGTTCATTCGATGCCTTGAAAAAGGCATTGACCTCTGCTCCTTTACTGAGCCCACCCGATTATAGCAGAGATTTTCTTTTGTATCTGGCTACAGCAGAATCTACCATTGGTATGGTTCTGGTTCAGGAGGATGATGCTCTGGCTGAGCATGTTATTTACTACCTTAGTCGAGGACTGGTAGGACCTGAACTACGATACACCCAGATAGAAAAATTAGCCTTAGCAGCAGTTCATGCTGTGCAGCGACTCCGGCATTATATTATTCTTCGCAAAACTTATGTCTTGGCAGCTGCCAATCCATTTCAGTTTGTCCTCAGCAGGCGAGTGATTGGGGGCAAATATAATAGATGGATTGTGATTTTACAGGAATTTGATCTAGAGTTCATGTTTGCCAAATCCAAGAAGTCTTTAGTTTTTGCGGAATTGATCTCCGAGTTGCCTTGTGGAGAGGCGATGATCTATGATGAGTCCTTTCCGGATGAACACTTGTTTCTGATCTCTCCACAAGATCCTTGGTATGGGGACATCATTGTATATCTCCAGACTGCGAAGTTTCCCTCTTCTTTTTCGAAAGATGAGCGTCGTAAGCTGCGTCACTTAGCTAAAAGTTATCTGATTATTAGTGATGCTTTGTACCGTCGAGGGGTTGATTCAATCCTAAGACGCTGCTTAACTTTCGAAGAAGCTGAGGCTGTGCTTAATGATTCTCACGGTGGAGCTTGTGGGGGTCATTTATCAGGGCTTGCTACAGCCCAAAAGATTTTGCGTGCTGGCTACTTCTGGCCCTCGATTTTCAAAGATTGTATTGAATCGGTCCAGAAGTGTCATCCTTGTCAAGTGTATACTCGAAAAATGCGCGCTCATCCAGCTCCGCTTTTTCCAGTCGTTACTGTCGGCCCCTTTACAAAGTGGGGTATGGATTATACTACTTGTAACCCGCCTTCGGCAAAAGGTCACAAGTACATTATCGTAGCAGTAGACTACTTTACGAAGTGGGTCGAAGCTATGCCTACTTTTGGGAACGATGGTGAGACTGCAGCTCTTTTCTTCTTCAATCAAGTCATTGCTCGTTTCGGTATACCTAGAGACATTGTCACTGACCATGGCAGTCACTTTCAGAACAGTATGATGGCTGAGTTGGCTCTTAAATTGGGTTTCCGGCAGGAGCATTCATCTCCATATTATCCTCAGGCCAATGGCCAGGTGGAAGCCGTGAATAAGTCATTGAAGACAATTCTTCAACGGACGATTGATAAACATAGATCCAACTGGCACATTATGCTATATCCTGCACTCTGGGCATACAGGACGTCAGTTAAAACTGCAACTGGCTTTACTCCGTTTCAGTTAGTCCACGGGGTGAATAAGTATTTCCCATTGAATGGGGTCCTTCCCTTGGCTGTTTGTTGAACTTCTTCACAGGCACCCGACACGGCAGGCGGCTTCTTCATACGGAACATCTTGATGAAGCGGCATGAGATCTGCATGCGTTGAGCAGACGCATAGCGAGTCAAGTCAGTGCGTGAATATCCAATTAAGCCTAGGGTCTTTTCCTAAGGCGACCTTGTTTTGGTCTATGCCCAAGAAAAGGATGCCTTGGGGGCAGGAAAGTTTAAGTCGATGTGGTATGGCCCCTATATCGTTAAAAAGGTCCTTAAGAAAGGAGCGTATACCTTGGTTGACTTCGAAGGAAACGAGTTGTCGGAGCCCCGAAATGGGCTCTATCTGAAGAAGTATTATGCCTAGGCTTTGGCCTGGCATTTTGCTTTGTATATAGTAGTTTTTTTGTCTTGTACATATCTGTTTGATTTTCGATTTTTGATGGGATGGTGATGTTTTTTTGATCTGCTTTGGCAGGTTGTGTTGATGTCATGAGTCATTATGGTTTCGCCGATGGTGCTAGTAGACACACCCGGAACTTAGCTTCCGTGGCTTGGGTGCTTCACTATCCTTCCGGTCAGCTGTTGGTATCAAGAGGGGTCTGCATTGGTCCTGCTTCCAATAACGTAGCAGAATACACTGCAGTCATTCATCTACTCTAGGAGGCAATATCTTTGGGTGTTGATTCGTTGGTAGTTTTCTTGGACTCCCAGCTGGTGGTGTAGGATGGAGCTAACACTCTTGGTCTGAGATCGATTTTTTAGGTACTCCACTTGAGGGTACGTTTGTTACAAAGGTCATTTCAATTTTTAACATTCATTCATATTCCTCGAGCTGACAATTGGTTTGCTGACTCCTTAGCTAATCAAGCTTTAGATTGGCATATTAATCATTCAATACAATAAAATCTAAATCATCAAAAACATCATACATTTGATACATTTATCACATCACAACAAAATATCGCTGTATATATATCATCAGTATGTCAAAAAACTTCACAAAATTTTGGATCCATCAATGCCGTACAAAACTTGGGCTTATGCCCCATCATGTTCAGTCTCAAAAAATATACAGTCATCTAATATGAAAATCTGTCTAAATCCTGAGGACCCTGCCCAGTGTTCCTATAGAACATCACTGCAGTGGCCACACGGCGGAACAGTCTAACCCAGTCCCGGGGTACTCCTACAACCCGTCTCTGGACGGCTTCTGGTAAGTCCTCCACAGCAGCTAGAGGGATTTGGCGGGTTAGTCCCTCCAAGTTTCTCTGCACGGCCTGGAGGGTTCTGTCAGAATCCGCTGTCTCTGCTTCACCTCTGCGGCGCTTGTGACGTGCTAGGCCCTCAGGACGCACTGGTCCAACATCTGAAACATGATCATTTTTTGTCGGTCATTATGAATCCAATCCAAAAACATGTTTGTTTTTCATTTTTCATACATATTTGAAAAAACCAAAAAAATCATATAAGTTAAAATTTTTGAAAAAACTTACCGACTGCTCCCCATGCTGCACCGGGTGGAAGTACTAGATCTGGATCTCCTCGGAAATCCATCCCGGCATAGGGATAGTCATCTACTGCGATGATCTGTTCTCTCCACCATAAGAAGAACTCATCATCCCAGTTAGTTCGGGGTACCTCGCTGCCCCCCAGTCTCTTCATCATGTCTGCCCAACGGGCAATTCTTGGGTCCCGAGGGCTGCTGATAGTTGAGATGACTTTGGGTCTCAAAGTTGGAACTCTCTCGAAGAAGAATGTAGTCAAAATGGTTCCATAGCCAAAGTGTTTTGTATGTGTTTTGCGAATCGAGGTCAGTTGTTGTTTCATGTTCAGTAGCAGGGCAGTGCACCAATCATACACATGAATTAAGCACTCTACAGCTATGCTCATGTGCATCCTGGACGCCTGATGCAGTGAGGCAGATCCTGCCACTCTGCCGATGGTGAATAGGAGGATCTTCATGTGCAAGTCCTTGATATCTCTGATTGCAATCTGTGTGCCAACTTTCTTGGAATATTCTCTGCAATAGAGTTGGACATAGTCCTCCACGGTTAACCCTCCCAGGGGCTTTCCGTGCAGATCCACTGGGTCTCCCCTTCTGGAGAGTCCAGTGATGAAGTATATATCTTCCACTTCTATGCGTAGTGGCATTTGATCGATGATGAAACAATCCTGATCCGGTTCCCAATAATTTACCAGCATTTCAAGCAATCTCACATTACTTTTCATATTGGGCATTTTGAAAAATTTGAATAATCCACAGTTTCGGAGGACGTTTTGTGCTGCGCGGTCTTCCATGACCTCTTGGTCCACTGCACTATGCTCGCGTTCCCTCCATGAAATTGTCATCCTGAAGAAATTCATTAAAATTTGCATTAGAAACTCATTTTTAAAGTTCGGACTTGCGCATACGCTAGTTTCGCTGTGCACAGTCGCGTGTACACGCGGCTTTCCTTCTTTGAACCCGCGTATGCGCAGGTACGCGTTTTTTAATAAGGGTTTCCAGGTAAAAATCCACTTAATTTTAAATTTTAAACGGACAAAATGAATCAACAGGATGAATAAGGAGCCTACCTGAAGTTTCGCTGAATTCTGACGGTCAGTCGTTGCTGATTTGACGAAACAAGTTTTTAGCTCCAGAGCTCTTTTCCAAATCAGCTATGCAATAATGAACCAATTGAGAGGTAATTTGTGTATTTATGGCTAAAAAATTGAAAATTTTCGCAAAAAATTTCCTTGTGCTTATTTTTTCGATCTGTCTTATGCTGTATAATTCGATTGCTTGGAAGTGCCCAGTTTGGTATATTTCAGGTACATTTTGACATTTTCGAGATTTTTCCCGGTTTTTGGCCCATGTGTTCAGACTCTTCACGGCAGGTATATGATCTTCACTGGCATATAGGTTAGGGAATCACTTTCCGTTGCATCTTGCATTTTAGCCTCCATACTGATCACTTGCCTTAGGGTCGATCCCATCAGGTCATGAGTATTATACCATTTTCACTCGCCGATTTTTAAAATCATGACTTGATGGTAGAGCCTTCCTTTACATGGGCTTCTTAGTTAGTTCCTCGCTATCGCTTGTTGCCCATGCTGCTTTTTATGTAGGCTCGGGAGTCCTCTTTAGTCCCGCCATGTCTTTCGTGTTGAAGCTTCATTCTTCTCCTTCATCACTTATCATTTTTCTGGCTTATACCCTAGAGGCTCCCTGGTGTCGTTAAGTTGTATTACTGCATTGCATATTGGCTACTTGTTTATCCTGGCCTTTAGCCGGCTTCATTTGGACTCGATGTTTGAGCCAACTTTTGACCTTGACTTTCTGTACAAGTTAACCATTGCATGCACTTAGCTATCACGACTTGACACCTTTGTACCCATGGATGGAACGTTCCTCTGAGTATCACTGACCAGTTTTTCGCCACCTTGCATTGAGCATAGGATTGTTCCAAACCCCGGAACTAGTGCATCTGCTTTTTTCGATACTCGTTCTATCCATTGTATCATAGCATTCTTTTATTCTTTTTCAGGCTTATTATGAAAAAGACAAAAAAATTAAATATAACAAAAAGAGCGGGAACGGGATGTATCTTCATTATTTCGATGGCAGTACAGAGTCAGTTTTGTCGCCCTTGAACAAAGCACATATACTTATATATATTTCCTTCATTTGGGATGGTTCTAGTTTGACCTAGGTTCAGCCTTTACCATGTTTCACTTGTCAGTTCTCCCCCGGTTGGTTATCTCTTCCAATCATATGGAGAGTTTGTTTGCCTCCTGCAAGACAGACTTATACAGTGTCACTTTTACTGCCATGGTCATCCTGAAAATTAGTGCTTTGTTCAGGAGTCCCAACTGATTTGACAGTCTAAATTCTGTGTATCAATAATGAATCTAGGCCTTCAAGGTCTTATGAGCATTCGTATTCTATCACATCAGATGTTTTGGTCTTCTGCTCGTGCTGGTTTGAGAAGGTCCCCATTGACTTCTTGCCGGAGGGTTTGTCTCTTATCGACTATGACATATTGCTCTGAGAGCAAACCTAGAGCCGCACCTTGGGCCTATTTCCATCATTGATAGGTGACCTCGTGCTCGGCATTTGATCATCATCATGGGTCTTTGACTGAGTGGTTTCCCCTGTGTTCAACGCCAGCACACATTATCACACTTGGGATTCATGCAGTACCTTGATTTCCATTTGACCCTATCGGTGGATTTCTCGCCTCTGTGTCAGCTTTCATTATTGGTTGGTTTAGAGGGTTTCTTCCGTGCGCTAGATTCATCTTGTGCATGTCAGAAACGTACTTCGGTTTTGGTTCCATCACTCTACTTCGTCTGATTCCTTCCAAATCTTGGCCTGCGGGTTACACTCGCGCTGGACTGATGTGGGATGCCTTAACGCCTTCCTTCCAGCAGATCTTTTGCCATCGACTCCGACTCATTGCTCTGGGAATAATGTCTAGAGTCTTTTTGTCAGTACCTTAGGGTTTGCAGTCATCAGTGGCAGACTCTTCGCTATCGACAGTGGGGATTCATTATTGCCTCCTGATTGGTAGATTCTTTCAAGTGTTCGACTTCAACTCATTAATTCACACTTGTCAGATTGTACTGGGGCACCTTGACACTCATTATCATTATCGGTGGGTTGTCTCGCGTTGGTTAACGGGAAACATCATTGCCCGGTAATCCAACGATTTCTCACATGGTCGACTTCAGCTCATTTATTCCCGGTGTGTAGAATTGTGCCGTTGTGATCGGTGAAGACCTCGGGTTGCATCAGCATTTCTCGGTTCACTGTTGACAGTTCTCTCAGTTTCTGCCAGTGTTGCCGTCCACCCTTATATGTTGCAGTTCAGCACAGCAGCATCTTATATGTTGATCCCCGAGTTGCGTGATTGTACCGTTTGATTCGCCTCTTATGATCCGGTACTTGGAGATTCAGTTACTTGATCAGACATCCAGTTGCACTATCTTTGATCAGCTTTCTATATGTGATACTTGGACATTGATACAGACTTGTCTTTCCGGGCCCTGCTCAGATGATTCACTATGTACTTTCAGTTCGGTTATACTTGTATACATGTTGGATCTATTCAGTACTTTCTATATATATGATGTATTTTTGACTGAGCATGGGTATGCCCGCCTCAGCATGTGTTGACTCTCTGATTTCTTTCATTGGTTTTTGGCAGGCTGAAATCTTGTGAAGTCCTCTCTTGTCCTTGCGAAGTTCTTTCTATGTGCATAATACATTTCGGCCATCATGTACCCCTTCTGACCTCATATATTAGGGGGCATCTGTTATAGAATCATTTCTCACCTTGACATGATTCATGATTGCTACATGGCTTTATGGGCACCCATTCCTACAGACTTGGACAAATTCACTTAAAAACAGTGGAAAATCCTTCATACGCGACTATGCCCGTGTTTTTCCGCGTGTATACGCTAGTACAGCTAGACTTTTCCGCGTATGCCATTTTAATGATTAAAAAATATATAAAAATCCCTAATTTCGCATTGGGTTGATAGTTACTCAGGTAGTTCAACTACCCCAGCCCGTGGCCAACTGTTTCCAACTGCTGAAACTACTTGGAGGGACTATAAAAGGACCTCATATGTATGGCCTAAGGGAGAGAGAGAATTATTATTATTATACTCTGTTGGTTCCCTATCCAAGTCTGATTCCCCGTGCCTCCTGCACTTTCCCAGTTCATTTCAGGAAACCCATGTTTCCTTGAGATACACATCCCTTTATATGTTATCTCGTATGCACTCATTTGGAAGGAGTCTTAGCGAGGCAAGGGCTGGACGGATCCGGACGACGGTCCGCGAAGGCCTTGGAAGGATCAGGTGATCTCTCCACTTACTTTTGTACGTACTATTTTTATAATACAGAAGTATCATGTTGTTCCCGAAGTAAACGTGTTAGTGTATGCTTTAATGTGTGAAGAATATTTGTTATACAAGCATTTATGATGATTTATTTAATGTTTTATATGAATCTCGCTAACATATAGAGTAGAAATATACTGTACAACTTGTCCTTTGTGCTGGTTTCTTCTTGTATTTCAGGTGAAAGAGGAAGGACGGTTGCAGGGAGTTTGAGCTCCACGTGGATCTACTTCAAACGTAGGACCAACGGGTAAACCTCTCGTTCTGCTCTATTTCGTTTTCATGACTGTGCATGATCGTGTGAGTCTCTGTTAAATAGTACGCCCCTGCTCTGTGGAGGTTGAATCCCAACCAACCTCTAGGGTGTTAAATCCCCGAAACACTCTTCGACCTGCCTTTCCACTCATGTCCAGGAGTGGCGACGAAGACGAAGCTTATGTCGAGCTCCCCCCTTCGAAGATCGGGTCTATATGGACTGGTTCCTTCGCTCTCTCTTAGCTCCCATTGGCAAAGATGTCACCTCCCATTTCCCTCAAACTGAAGAAGCCGCCCTCCAAATAGCCTTGAAATATGACCTGATCTATGCTCAGTCTGGTTATGTTTATACCGTCCTCCCTGACCTCCCCAGGCCCGGTGGCGCTAATGCCCTGGGGGCATCTCATTCCGCCGACGGTATCGTTGGAGCCATTTCTCATCCGTATGCTCAACCTCTTATGGGCTATGGTCTCCCTCAGGGAGGGGCCAGCACCTCTAGCACTCTTCCCCCTCCCGGTAGCATGTATCCAGGATACGGCCTGCCTCCTCCTTTTGCCCAACCTCTTTCTTACCTCAATGTTTCCCAACCTAACCATTACCCTTATCCGCAGCCTGGTGCGCCAGCTCCTCCAGCATATGCGCTTCCATCTCCCTTGCCTCCTCCAACCCCGCAACAGCACCTACAGCCCCCTCCAGGGCAAGTATTTGCACAGCAGGGCGCGACTAATCCGCCTTCTTCTCAAAGAAGGCGGAGAGGCAATCCAAACCAATCTGCCCCTGGTACTCATGGGCCCAATCCTCAAAGTATTGACCCTAACAGCGCTAACCAGCAACAGGGCACTCAGCCCAAGCCGGATAGGCCTCTTCGCACAAATAAGCCTTGTTCGTGTTGTGGTGTTTATGGTCATTACACCCACGATTGTCCCCTCTTACCCCAGATGCGGCAGATGTGGGAGTCTCAAGCCACATTGCGCGGACAACATGCCTCCTCTAATGCTCCCCCTAATGTGGCCACTACTCAACCAGCTGTGTTTACTGATCCTTTCCCTCCGCAAGGATTCGTGGCTACCCAACCACCTGACAGACAGGTTGCCACTCCATCTTCTATTTCTGGTTCCTCCGATTACCAGATCCTCATGATGAACTCTGATCCATCCCCTCCCGTCGACCTTCACCTTCAAACTCGGTCTCGCCAGTACCCCAAGACTCCCGCTCAGTCTGTGCCCGAGTCCCCTTCTTCAGGTTCTACAGAGCCTCTTTCGACATCTAATGGCCCCTTACATATCCCTCAACCCAAAGTTGAGGTTCACACCAAGATTCTTAAGGGACCATTACGTCGAAATGTTGCTTCTGGTCAAGCCACTCATTCGTATAGCATAGTAGATGATTTGGCGCAATCTCGCGCTGCCATTTCCACATTGGAACTCCTCCAATCGTGCCCTTCCCAAAAGAAGGCTCTGCTATCTACCGTGGGCGCTGTAGATCCTGCTGATGAACAAATGATTGTTTTCGACGCCCATCAATCAGAACATCCTCCTCTTCCTGCTTCTGTCGCCTTCCAAATCCCAGTCAAAATCTGAAATGCCAACGTTTCTCGATGTATAATTGATGAGGGGGCATACACCTGTGTGATGTCCGCTTCGGTTTGGAAGCAACTTGGATCTCCTGACTTGGCCCCTTCCACAATCACCCTTCGAGCGTGGGACTGCCACGCCTCTCAGCCCATTGGCCTTTTCCGTAATTGTCCTATCACCCTTGCCGGTAAGACTGTTTGCGTTGCGTCGAAGTCATCGAAGCCCCCCTAGACTACAACATTCTATTGGGGCGAAGCTACACCTATGCCATGTCTGCTGTCCCATCCGCGGTTTTTCGAAAGATGTATTTTCCTCATAATGGGAAGATAGTCACCATTGACCAGTTGACCTATCATGAGCCAAAGTCTCAGACCTCCCCTGAGACGACCATCTCTTCTGTAGCCAATGAGCAAACCGTCGATTCCTTGACCAGTGTCTCCCCCAGTGTCTACAAATATTCCTCCCTGCTTGGAACTTTCCCTGGTCTCCCCCCTCCTCCTGTCTCTGATCCCAGCTTGTCGAATGTTTTCATGATGCAATTGTCTCGGGCTGCCCTTAAGCGACCCGCTTCAACTAGTCAGCAACCTCAGACTCAACCTCGCCCACCGCAACCCGCTTCTAGCCCTTCATCTCCGCCAGCCGGACCTCCTCCTTCTGGCCCTTCTCCTACAGCTAGTATCCCTGAACCCCTTTATCCCCCTGGATCGATTCCCCCAGGCCTTAACCATCTCGGAGCTGTCCCTCCTCGTCATTACCCCGCTGGTCAGATACCTTTCCTGGCTCCCCCTCCTGGAGTTTATTCGGTCCCCATCATGGCCACCCTCTCTCTCCCTAACCTGACCCTGGGTATACCCGTCTAGTACCTTGACCCTCCAGCCGCTAGCCCTCCTGGTCACCCCAAACCCTATCTTACTTTGACACCGGTTCAACCGGTCCCCCTCGCTTCCTCTGTTGCTACCATGCCCCCTGCACCTCCCCAAGACCATACCCCTGTGGTGACAGCTCCAGGAAAGAAAGGCAAAGCTCGCAAGGGGGCATCCAAAGACAAGGCCACCCCGACTGACCCTGCTCCTCCCCCGCCCGCAAAGCCTTGTGCCTTGTGTGATGTTGTCGGTCACGCCACCCATACTTGTCCTGAGTTGCCCCACATTCAACCCATGGTTAAAGTCGCGTTCCCTGAGTCTACGGTCTCCAACCCTTATCTTTCGTCCTCTTCCGTAACCAAGAACCCAAAAACTATTCGCACTAGCAAACCCTGCGCTTTGTGCGGTATCCATGGCCATTGCTCCCACCATTTTCCTCACCTGACGCATTACCGCGCCTCTTTAGAAGTAGTCCGAGAGTATGAGGTTGAACAAAATCAATCCGCCTCTCCCATACTCGCGCAGTATGCTTCGAGCTAGCTTGAGGATCCCCCCGCTCCCATCGACATTCCCCCCCCTGATGTTCAGATGACGGAGTCTACTATGACCATTCTTTACCTATCCTCTTCCGTGAGACCTTTGGAGCCCAGTCCCCTTGCATCCTCCCCTGTTGTCTCGCCTGACCCCCCTTCAATGACCACCCTTGACCCCCTCTTTTCTACCCATACACGAGATCACTCCACCCGTATCTCTGTTGACCTCCACAGCCCGAGTCCCCGCCATACCTCTTATAGCCCTCATATACCACCCTCTAGTTTGTATATGAGTCATAGCCATCCTGCTCATTGCACTCCCTCCTACAGTCGCCGCTCGATGTCTTCTGTGCACTCACGCTGCTGTCATTGTATCTCCTCCCCCCATTTGTTGTCTTGTAACACCATTCCGTAGGACCTCCCGTCCCCACCATTTATCGGTTATGCCGATGGTGCAAGTCGTTACTCTCGGAATCTAGCCTCGGCAGGTTGGGCCATTTTCACCCCCTTGCATGCCCTTGTTCTCTCAAACGGGGTCTGCATTGGTACTTCCACCAACAATCACGCCGAATATGATGCAGTGCATGGTCTCTTAGTCGATGCCCTCTTTCATCGCATCCTCCATCTGCATGTTCGTTTGGATTCCCTACTTCTTGTCATGCAACTAAATGGTGTTTATCATGTGCATAACCCTGTGCTGTTTAGACGATATTTACGAGTGAAACTCTTGATACGTGAATTTGAAATCATAACTTTCAACCATGTACCTAAGGAATAGAATCACTATGTAGATAGTATTGCAAACCATGTTCTAGATTTGCATTTATCACACACATTTCATACAAGACAATAACATTCATAATCATTAACAAAGATGCATATCCATAATATGTGTCGCAAAACATGTGTTTAGAGTCCATCTACTCTGATACATATGACATGCCCATCGCATGTTAACAAAAGCTCAAAATTGGGGGCACCACCTACCCCTACATACACACTAGGGAGCACCACATGCCCCCCACCTACTCGCTATCTGGTGGATCCCGAGCCAATGGCTCTGCTCCTGCATCTCGTAGATCACGTATGCCTTGACCGGCCATCGCCATGCGCCGCATGACACCTCGCCATTCCGAGGGTAGACCAATACATGACTCCACATACTGGTTGTCTAAATCTTGCCACCCACGCTCTGAAAATTCGGTCAGCAACCTCTCGCATCTACTGCGGATGTCCTCCAGAAGGGCGGCCGCATCCTCATTGCGCGCTGCTCTCGACCCACTCGGCCCTGCAGCTCCCGATGCTGCCAGTCGTCCCATATATTCGGCTGGTTTTATCGGAGCTATATCTGCATACCAAAAGTCCATGAATCAGTACCATATCTACTATTCACTAACTTTAACATGCCAAAAAAAGAGTAGTTACTTGCCACTTACCATCAGGTCCCCATACTCGACCAGGCGGAAGTGGTAGGTCCGGATCCCCACAATAACTCATCCCACTATAGGGATAGTCGTCTATGTATAACAACATCTGATCCCAATGGGCAAAGAACTCAGGTCGAAACACTCGCCCGACCGCCCCTCCTCCTCCTCTGCACAGTAGCCGCCCCCACCGGCGCATCCTGGGCTCTCTCGGGCCCCCATCTGGAAGCTGTATACGAGGCCGCAAGGTCGGGATCTTCTCAAAGAAGAAGGTGCACAATAAAGTCCCATACGAGCAATCGTGGTTCACTTGCCGCTTGCAGAGTGACAACTGTCATTTTAGCGACACCAGCATCATTTGGGCCCACCCATAGTAGGTCCCACTCAACACACTCTCCACAATCATCATTTTCCCCCCAGTGATGTGATGGAGCGCCTGGTTGCCCAAGATACGCAGCACCGCTGCGGCCACTGCACGGGTGTCTAATCTCTCTAGATCCCCGATCGGTATCCAAGTCCCCTTGACTTGGAGACCCGGTCAACAATGTCGCTCCACAAACTCCATGATATGCCGCCCCCACGGTAATACTGGCTGTGTGTTTCCCACCATCCCCAGCGGCGGGAGACCAGTCAGGAAATACACATCCTGGACTGTCAGTTCGATCCTGTGCCCCTACACTACAAAGACCTCATGCTCTGGATCCCAGTAACTGATAATCCGGGCCAACAAAGGCTCTCCCGCTCTCATCAAAGGGTTCTCCAAAAACTTTAGAACCCCAAACCTGGCCAACACACGACGGACACCCTGATCTGTCTGGATCTCTGCCCGTAATGTACCCAGGTCTCTCTCTCTCCAGTTCACCCATATATCTGCAATATCTGCACAAAAACACTATCTTTTTCAGCCTATAGATAGGTAATACTGTAACCAAACACAAAAACCCAACTCTCAGCCATCAAACAACACTAAAACCCCCTCATCTTCTAGGTCGCACTTTTCTGCCAAATCCTGAGACAGGTCGCACCTTTTTGCCCAAAACCTGCGTCCTAGGTCGCAGATTTTGGCCCAAAAAGTGCGACCGGGCTGAAAATATGCAAGGGGGTCTATTCCAGAGATTCTGGGCCCTAATCTGAACTTTCAATCCATCAAAATGAAAGAGTAAGGTTAGGCCTCTTCATACAACCTAACATGGAATCTCGATTCCAACGGTCGGTTTGTCTCATTCTTACCAAGATTTAGGGCCTTCTCTCCTCTCTCATTCTGCAAACAACTGTGGAAAATGAGTGAATTTGGAGGAAGCACCATGTAAGAGAACCCTTGTTTCTTCTTTCGCCTGCTGCGACCATACCGTAGCCCCGTTTGACAAACCGTTTGCACCGTTGGAAAGCTCTCACCGAGCCCTCAAATGGGTATCTGTTAGTTTTTTGTGATTTGATACTTGACTAGGACACATTTTTTCCAAGAAGTGTCACTTCACCTCTCCTTAAAATCGCATTTCTTCACTTACGACACTTGTACTTGGGGCACCATTTTGCCTCCTTACTTGTCTTTGTTCGTGTCGATTTTCGTCATGAGTTACCATCTTGTACTCATGTTTTCATGGTCCCCCATTGGGCCTTTACTGTGTGGCAGCACCATCGAGTCGCCCTTGTTTAGAGCATCCAAGTTGAGTCATCAGTGCATTCATGGAGCCTATCCCGAGTCCCACCTGAACCACATGCTGCTTATCTGTCCTTCATTGCTTGGTCTCTCTCTTGTCATGCGCACATTATGGCCTTCAGTCCCACTTGTCCCTATCCCAAACAATGTAATGTATCGATCCTTGCCATGTCATTCATGCCCTTTATGCTCTAACAAGGGAAGTCGTCCATTCGCCACTCCATCCTTCCCATTTCCATCATCATCATTAGTGTCAGTCTGTCCGTCGCTCTATTGTTCTTCTCTCGTGCCTTAGTTGAGGATCTCTCATTGCCTCACCTACGGCGGACCTCCTTCTGTCGACATCAGCACATTTATTCCAGAAGCAAGGTCTAGAGGGCGGTGTACCTTGGTTTCAGCTTCCACTCTTGTTCGGTGCCTCGGATCAGGCAGGGGGATCTCTCACTTCCCTTTGACTTGATTGTTTTTCCTCCCGACTCAGCTTTCGACATGATCGAAGATCGGTATACTTGATGGTTAGTGATGCGGCAACAACTCTTGGTCAGTTCAAGGGTGTGTGTGGGAATGTGTGCTTTAGCCCTCATGAGGGATGGCCTGTGACCCCACATTGCAGATGACCTCTTCATTGCAGCCCTTGATGTAGCTCCATATATTTGATGATGTCGGCCTTAGCCGCTTGCAGCACCTCTTTGATTTGCATGTATCAGTCAGATTTTGCGAGCCCTTCCCCATTTACAGGGGGCATTTGGGTTTTATTTTTATCTCATGTACTCAGATATTATTGTCTAAGTCCTGGCTATTATCCCAGAAACAGCATGTATGTGGGATTCTTCATTGTATTTTTATCTGGCTCATGATTATGCTAGCTGTACTTTATGGTTCGGTCCCTTGTTTACTGGACACACTATTCTTTTGTACTTTGTCTTGGCCGGCATAGGTATGCCTCCCCCGCCGCCTTTAGCACAGGTACCCTCTCATAAAAAGAGACTTGCTGCACCTGTAAGTCTCGTCTCCTCAGGGTCTAGTTCTTCAGCACCTTAGTCTACCTCACATCTCTCTCTCTGACTTCCCTTTTGATGTCTGGTGATTGAGTTCTTACAACGTACTTCAGTCATACGATTTTCTCCTAACACTCGCACGCTGGGGGGAAATCTGTTACACCATTTTTTGGTCATCTAACCTACTATCATTAGATGGACCCAAGTACACCATGTAAGACCAATTTTAACCTAAGTAAAATTGCTTTCACTATGTAAAATAACTTAATAAACCACATTTATTAGGTTGTTTATGGTCTAAACAGGAAACCCCAAAAGGAAATATTAAACAAACCTATATTTGTTTGATTTTCCTCATGGAATAATTAATTAAACCATAATTTAATTATTATTCCTAATCATATTTAACCCAAAAGAAAGAAATTAATTAGATAAACCTTTATTTATCTTATTATTTTCTAGGAATAATTATTTAAATCTTATTTAGATAATATTCCTTGTTAAATATGACCAAATCATCCACAAATAATTAAATAAATCATTATTTATTTGATTATCCTTCAACCACTTCCTTAAAAGATAAATAAATCATTTATTTATTTATTATTGACAAATAAAGGGATTTGACCCAAGTCAAATACTTTTTCCCTCCAACAAATATAATAAAATATTCCATAAAAGGTGGATCTAGATTTGGTTAACATTATTTTAATCATGCACCAAGATCTAGAATGACCCAATATTTTGTTATAAATAGGAGAGTTTTTCCTACCATTCTTCACCTTTTGTTGCCTATTAGATCACTCTGGATCTATACACTTGGTCACATTTTTCTACATTATTTGTTGTGTGAGCTCCCTTTGAGTTCTATCTTTGTCTGGGTTTTCTACACCAACAAGAGAGAGAGATTCTAGATCTGAAGTGTTGAGGACTTCCAAGAACCCATCCCATTGAGGAGAGTTGGATACGCCTTCTTGTTTTCCTCCCAGGTGCCCTTAATACAAAAATTCTTTCAAAAATTGCTCTTGTCTTGTCTATTGGATATATGGAGCAAACCCTTCTTTTTACTGCTTAATGTCTTTCTATGCATAGATCTGGTTTTTTGCAGCTCTTGTCTTGATCAACTAACTGCAGATCTGAACATATTTGCAGCCACTTTTGATGTTAGGGCTATTAGTTATGCGTAGCTAAAGTGGTATTTTTTCGTACACATCGACAAAGGATTCATACTAACAGCCATATAGAGTCCAAATGTTTTAAGAATATGGAAGCCTTAGAAGAAGCCATGAAGAAGCACAACATCAATTTGGAGCACTCTTCACCTTCATCTTTAGGCATGGCACTTTCTGCTTGTGGTTGTCAAGCATCAAGATCTGGTTATGCATTAAATTTATCTTCTTCTTCTCCTTCTCATGAGTGGCTCATTGGTTCTGGAGCTTCTTACCACATGGCTAAAAATAAATCCATGTTTTCTTCTTTAAATGATTGCAACACCAAACATATTTATGTTGGTGATGATAGATCTTTTAGTGTTGTAGGATCTGGAACCATTCATCTAGATAATGGTCAGTTTAATAATGTACTATGTGTTCCTACCTTGTCATGCAACCTTCTATCTGTTTATCAGATAACTCATTCAGGTGAAGGAAAAATAGTAGAATTATCACCTCATGATGTTGTAATCGAGGACCTCAAAGATCCTAAACATATTTTAGCTACTGGAATTGTTGATGATTCCACAAGGTTGTATAAGTTTGACAACTTTGGGTTATCCTCTCTTCCCTCCTTTTTTGTTTCTCATAATGATGATGTGAAAAAACTTTGGCATGAGCAATTTGGTCACTTAAACTATCGCTCTCTTCAAACTCTATGTAAGGAAAATATGGTGATGGGCCTTCCTATGGTATCTTACCGAGATGGTGTTTTCTCTGGATGTGTACTCGGAAAACATCATCAGGATAGTTTTGACAAACGTGCCTCTTGGCATGCTTCAGCCTCTTTGCAGCTTGTGCATAGTGATTTATGTGGTCCACTTCCTATTGTTTCTTTCTCTAGTTGCAAGTACTTCTTAACTTTCATTGATGATTTTTCCAGACGCACTTGGGTATATTTATTAAAACTCAAGAGTGATGTTTTTAACATGTTCTTGGCCTTCAAGGCCTTTGTTGAGAAACAATATGGACATCAAATTCTTAAGTTAAGATTAGACAATGGCGGAGAATATGTTAACAACAAATTTATCAACTTCTGCACTGAGCATGGCATTCAATTGCAACATATTGTTCCATATACTCCACAACAAAATGGTGTAGCTGAAAGGAAGAATCACACCTTAAAAGAAATGGCTAATTGTATGCTTCAATCTAAAGGACTTGGTCTCAATTTTTGGGCAGAAGCCATTAACTGTGCAAACTACATAGTAAATCGCACTCCTACTAAAGTTTTAAAGAATATAAGTCTAGAAGAAGCTTGGAGATCAATCAAACCAGATGTAAGTCACTTTCGTGTTTTTGGAAGTGATGCTTGGGCCCATATTCCAGATGCGAAACATAAAGCCTTAGAACCTAAGGGTGAAAAATGAATTTTTTTTGGATATTCTGAAGATTTCAAAGGATATAGACTTCTTCAACCAAAATCCAAAAATATTATCATTAGAAGAGATGTAAAATTTGATGAAAATATATTGACTTGCGAGCCTAGTTCGGCAAGTGTGCCACCTTTGGCCTGTGAGCCTGATTCGGCATATGTGCCACCTCTCTCTCTCTCTTCTAATTTTAATAGAATTCCTTCTAGCTCAGATGATGATAGCGAGGATGAAAATACTCTTCCACCTCTTGAAATTGTTCCTTATACTCCACCGCTTCCAAGATAGGTCCGCTCTACTCAGGATGCAGCAGGTTCTCTTGCAGGTGACCCTGCCGATCGACGACGTACACGTTTTCAATTCGAAAGAGCCTCTTCCTTATTGGCTCAAGTTCTAGAAAAAATTGATCTAGAAACCTTTGAAGAAGCCTCTGGTCATCCATATTGGGATGAAGCTATGAATGATGAATATCGTTCCTTATTGGCAAACGATACTTGGGATCTTGTTCCTCTTCCAAAAGGAAGAAAACTTGTCAGATGTAGATGGGTTTACAAAACCAAGTTTGGACCAGATGGAAAAGTGGATAGACATAAAGCTCGTCATGTTGCTAAAGGATTTTCACAAGTTGAAGGCAATGAATATACTGACACCTTCTCCCCTGTTGCCAAAATGAATTCTATCCGCCTTATTCTTTCCCTTGCTGCCTCCTTTAAATGGGAATGGATGTTAAATCCGCCTTCTTACATGGAGATTTGCATGAAGAAATCTACATGGAACAACCACATGGCTTTATCCAAAAAGACTCCAGCCTTGTTTGTTGCCTTAGGAAGTCTCTCTATGGTCTCAAACAAGCTCCTCAGGCTTGGTATGCTAAAATGGATACATTTCTATTATATAATGGCTTTTCTAGGTGTCATTCTGACAACACTATCTACACCAAGAAAGTGGGTAATTCCTTCACCATCCTTGTTCTTTATGTTGATGATCTTATCCTTCTTGGTAGTGATCCAAACATATAAACCATGTGAAGTCTAGCCTCAAAGAAGTTTGAAATGGCAGGACTTAGGCCACTAGCAGTGTTCCAGCAGAGCTGAGTCCTTTTACCCAATCGAGGAAGGCATTACCCTCTCTTAGTCCAAGTATGCCTGTGATCTTCTACACCACTTTCACATGGAAGACTGTAAGCCAGCCCCTTCTCCCTTTCATTCTGGAGTCAATATTTTAGTCAACCGTACTACCCCTGAAGTTGATGCTACCTTATATAGTCAACTTGTTGGTAAAATTTTGTATCTAACCCATACCCATCCTGACCTTTCCTTTGCCATTGGTCTTGTCGCTCGGTTTATGCACCAACCTCATGAAAGTCACTGGAAAGCAGCTAAAATAATACTTCGATATATTCGAGGTACAATTCAATTCGGGATTCATTACAGTGCAGGAGCATCTCCATTGTTGATTGGTTTCACTAATTCTGATTGGGCCGGTGACCCTAATGATCGAAAGTCTACTGCAAGATATGTATTCACTCTTGGTTCAGGACCTATTACTTGGTCTTGTAAGAAACAAAGTGCCATCTCTCTTTCTTCAGTAGAAGCAGAGTATCGTGGTGCAGTTGAAGCCAGCAAGGAAGCCATGTGGCTTCGTCAAATCCTGTCTGAATTTGGTCTTCATCAACAACATCCAAATACACTTTGGTGTGATAATCAGAGTGCCATTCAACTATGTAAAGATCCAATTCAGAATCAGCGTATGAAACACATTGAACTCCACAAACAATTCATCAGAAAGCTCATTCATGATCGTGTTCTTGAAGTGCAGTATTGTCCAACCAATGATCAAGTAGTCGATATCTTTACAAAGGCTCTCACAAAAGCGAAGTTTACCAAACTTCGATCCATGCTTGGAGTTCAGGAAAGTTTTCATTAAGGGGGGATAGGCTCTAATGCCTCCTTCCTTCTCCTATTGTGTCACTTTTGTAAATCCTTCAATCCTATCCCAATTTGTTCTTAAGGGGGGATGTTAGGATATTTCGACACATAGGAAATAGGCTCCTTTTCTATCATCTTTGTAAATCCTTCAATCCTATCCCAAGTTGTTCTTAAGGAGGGATGTTAGGATATTCCGACACGTAGGAAATATTTAAGAATAACTTAGTCTAGTGTAGAGTTAGGTAAAGTGTGTTTCTTTACCATGAACATTTGTAACTTATAATCCAACGTTCACGATTTGTAGTGATCCGATGGTTATCTCTCACCTTGGTATTAACAACACTTGAACCGTGGCTTAACACCCGATTGGTCCATGATCTCTATTTAAAGAGCATGGAGGGTCATTTGTCCGGTAACCGTTTATGAGAGAAACATATGTAACTCTTCTTTTTATATTAATAAATTTCCTGAAGTGGCCGCGTTGGATCAAGCTGTGGATTGTTTCCCTCTTTGAGGGTTTTAACCATGTGATTATACTGGTGTATTGATTTGTGATTTGTTTGTGAGTGGTGACCTTTGGTTCTTAATCTACGGAACTTACGCTGTAAATTCCTACACTATAGGCTTGAGATATCCTTTTCCTAGTTAGATTTCTTCCATGCCTGAACCATTAGAGGGATCCAAAGATATTTGGATGGGAGAGTTATCCTTTGGAATCGTAAGATAATAGTCAAATTTCTTAGTATAGCAATATGTGTATTAAAGAAAAATATCATGGATTTGAAATTGTTTATCTCCATACCTGAGGCTGATGCAAAGGTTTCCAAGATGAGTTTAAAAGAGTGTGCCTCCTTCACTGTGGGGATACCATGAAACATGGTATCATTGAAAAATTGTTGATGCATTGTATCCTAGCCCTCATCATGTAATTAGAGGCCCCGTATCTCCCCTTCCTTGTTATCAGCAAAGATTTCCAGCCTTAGGATTTACATCATTATAACAAACATGAATTGTGACATAGGGTCCCCTTGCCTAATTCCCCTAGTAGGGAAGAAAGGTCTTTCCAGAGCCACGTTTAACGAGATTGAGAAATTGGGGGACAAGACCAAAGCCATAATCCAAGTGATACATTAAACATAGTTACTGATCAAATAGGTAACTGAACTAGTACCTACTTTTTTGAGGTAGTAAAAAAATCACTTGATTATGAAAAGTGGTGATGCAGAATCAACCTCTCTTTTTTTGGAGCATATGTTTAACACTTTAATTTTTTATTTATGAAGTATGAACATTTGTTTTCAAATGTTAGTGATTTTCATCCTAATTTTGAAAAGTGTTGACACAACATCAACCATTTTTTTTAGAGCGGTGATTTTCATGTTGGTAATAAAACATAAAAACAAAATAAGAAAGACATGACAAAAAAAACTCAAATATAAAAAAAATATATAAAAAAAATTAAAAAACCAATAAAAATGTAAAAAAAAAAAAAAAAAAAAATTAACTTGTAAAAATAATTTTTTTAAGAAAAATAAATAAATAAAACAAAATAAAATAAAATAAAAAAGGAAAAATTTCAAAAAAAAAACACATAATTTAAAGAAAAAAAACAAAAATTGAAAAAAAATATATAAGAGAAAAACATCAAAAATAATTTTTTTCTAAATTATTAAAAAAACCATATAATTAAAAAAAAAATAGACAGCTTAAAAATAATTAAAATTAATAAGAAAATTAATAAGAAAATAAAAAAAAAATTTAAAATAATGAAAAATTAAATTTAAAAGAAAAAAATTAAAATAAATATTTTAAAATAAAAAATTAAGATTAAAAAAATAAATAACATTTTCAAATAATTTAAAAAGAAAAAAACAAAAATGTAATTTTGTTTTTAAATTAAAATTTAATAAATAAATTAAAAATTTTAAAAAAATAACCTAAAAATATTAAATTTAAAAAAAATTAAAAAAATCAAAATATATATATATAATTAAATTAAGAAAAAAAAAATTATTAAATTTTAAAAAAAAAATCTAAATTTGAAATAAATTAAAAAATATATCAAATTTAATCAAATAAAATAAAATAAATTCAAAAAAGATATTAAATTAAATTTTAAAAAAATGAAATTTAATAAATAATTAAAAAATATATTAAAAAGAAAGGAAAAAATATTAAAATTTAATAAATAAATAAATAATTCGAATTAAAAAACAATTTATTTAGTTTGAAAAAAAAATTAGTTGTGTCACCTAGGTGGCGGCGAGAGTCGACCCATTGGGCGGGCGGGGAGGCTACCTCCCCACCCGCCTAGTGGTCGGCCCCCGCCGCCACCTCGGAAAGCAACTAATTTTTTTTTCAAATTAAATGATTTAATTTTTAATTCGATATTAAATTTTAATAATTTTTTTCGTTTTTAATATATATATATATATATATATATATTAAATTTCATTTTTTTTTAATTTAATTAATATATTATTTTTATTTTTTTATAAATTTAATATTAGTTTTTTTAATTTAATTTAATAAAATTTTCAATTTTTTTAAAATTTATTCAAATTTGATATTTTTTTTTAATTTCTTTTTTTAGTTTAATTTTTTTTAATTACATAAAATTTAATAACTTTTATTTAAATTAAATGTTTATATTTGATTCTTTTTAAATTAATTTGTTTTTTTTATTTTTGTTTTTAATTTAATATTTATTTATTTTCCATTTTCTAATTTAATTTATCTTTAAGTTTTTTTTAATTTTCATTTTAAAAGTGTTTTTTATTTTGATTTAAATAAATATGATGATGACGATGATGATGGTTAACGTCCACTGAGACCAAACTTTGGTCTATTAGACCTATAATTTTTTTATTTCTTGATTGTCTGGCTTCTCGTCTTTCTTGGCGAGATTGGTGTTGTAGCTTTCTTTTTCTTCTCTATAGTCTTCCAACTTCCTTTATCTTGCAACTCCTTCATCTTCTGATCCTTGGGACACTGGTGTCTTATCTTTAGGATCCGGGAGATATTCTTTGCTACTAAATGATGATCTCTTTTGCGTGGTATTTGAATCCTCATCATTGTTGATGCTTGAGGAGCTGTCGAGTTCATTTTTTTGTTGTTGGGTGGGGATTTCCCCCTGCTTTTCTTGAGGGTTGTTTCTTTCTTGCCTGATTTCTTGCGATTCGGAGTTTTCTGGAGAGTATTCTTCCTTGATGATAGTGTAATGTTCCTTATCTTCCTTTCATAGTCGAGTTTCTGGTTCCATACATAGTCTTTGCTTCTTAGGATTATTTTAGCTGGGAATCTGACGTTGAAGTCCATTTCTACATAGATGCGTGCATAGGTGGTTCTGACATATTCCTCTGTTTCTAGGCACCTGCAGTAAAATTTCCCAATTGCATTTCCAATGGCTTTTAGCGAGGAGAGATTCCAAATATGCAAAGGTAGGTTTGGCAATCTAACCCAAACTGGCGTTGAGGTTATGACTGTTGTTGAGGGATCGAATGATGGGTTCCATGGTTTCATGAATAGGCCCGATTTTTCCCAAAACCAAGGGCCGAAAACTAAAATGCATTGTCTGCTTTCAGAGTTTTCAAAATCTACTATAAAGAAACCCTTAGCATAAGGGTAGATATTAATTTCATCGGAAATGAGAGGCTTCCATACCTCCGAGATCCAACTGTGGAGAGTTGTCAGCTATGGCAAAAAGCCATTAAACTGGCAGATTAAGGCACTTTCAGAAAAATTCAAGGCCTCATCTAGTGAGGCCTTGACCACCTACACAGTGGGAGCTAGGGCTTCACTGACAATATGGGTAGGAGCTTGACTCTCAGAGGCGTATGGAACTGGGCCGGCAATTATCTTTACGAAGCTAGGAGCCATACTACGGAAGAGATGCTATCGAACCCTACGGAAGAGATGTGAAACTCGTTCGATGAAGAGAAGAGAGCGAAGGTTTAGACAACACTTTACTGTATCTTCCAAAATAGAACCTATGGAGACCCTAGAATTATACTGCCAAGAATTATGTTTTGGCCATGAGAGATATTTTGATGAAGATTCGATAAGGTTCCAATCTTCAGAACTCGTCAAGGCTACTGCCAAATTTTTATGTTTGTTGAAAAGCTTCTACCTGCAGAAGAAATATGATATGAATCCCATGCCAAAAAAAAATAACAAACCCGAACATATGAGAGTACATGCACCGCAGAGATCCATATTATAAGTGCCGCAGATTCTGTAGGTAGAACTGCAGAGTATATGTCTCAATTCAGAATCCCTTCACATCTACTGCTATTTAATTCCTTTAATATACCATAGAACCATATGATAGTCTTACCGCAGACCCCGAACTAATTTACCACAGAACCATATGTTAGTTTGCCGGTAAGAGATGTGAAACCCGTTCGATACTGCACTCACTGCAAACCCGAACTAGTTTACCGTAGAACCGCAAAAGAGATGCAAAACCCCTCGATACTGCACTCGCCACAGAAGAGATGCGAAACCCCTCGCTGCAGAAAAGATGTGAAACGCCATAGAAGAGATGTGAAAATACCTCTTCACTTATGGCTTAGTTACCTCTTCACTTCAAAAGATATCATAAACGAAACCCCTCGATACTACACTCGCCACGAACGAGATGCGAAACCCCTCACCGCAGAAGAGATGTGAAAAGGGCATGTGTACGTGGACGTAGTCAGTAAGAATTTCGTTACCACCAGCAATATTGTGGTCGCCGCAGACCCGAACTAGTTTACTGCAGAACCGCAAAAAGTACAAAATATATATATATATATATATATATATTATTTTAAAAAATATTTATTTATTCATTTATTTATTAAAATTCAATATTTTTCTTTAATTTAATTTTTTATTATTCATTTGTTTTTTTTTTTAATTTAATATTTTTATTTTGTTTCTTTTTTAATTTTTAATACATTTTTAAATTAAATTTTTTTAAATGTTTTTAATTTCTTATTATTATTAATTTTTCTTAAAAAAAAAATTAATATAATGAATTTGGTTTTTTTTTCATATATATATATATTATTTTTTTATATAAATTTTTATTATTCTAAAATTTTTGTTTCAACATTTTCTGTTTTCAAGGTGTTTTTTGCACAAAATTTTCGCACAAAAAATATTGGCTTTTACTTCTATTTTTTTAAAATGTTCAAAATTTACCCCAAAAAAAAAAAAAAAAAAAAAAAATTCTAGAATACAACTTTTTGTTTTCGGGGTGTTTTTTTTGCACAAAAAAAAATGGTTTTTACTTCCATTTTTAAATAATCTTGAAATTTTACCCCCAAAAAAAAGGTTATTCTAGAATACAACTTTTCTTTTCGGGGTGTTTTTTGCACAAAAAAAAATTGGCTTTGACTTCCATTTTTTAAAATTATTGAAAATTTACCCCGAAAAAAAAGGTTATTCCAGAATACAACTTTTCATTTTTGGGTTATTTTTTCATAGTTTTTTTTTATGTTTTTTTTGTTAGAGTTCTCGTTTTGAGGTAATAATTTTCGTTTGATCGGTAACTATGTTATTAATTGTCAAAACCAAAGACCCGAAGCATTGCTTCCCTATATTACCAACTAATCTTATCATATGCCTTTCAAAGATCGACCTATATTATCATTCTTGCCTTCCTCTAGCTCTTCAAAGAGTGGGAAATCTAATGTGCATGTATCACATTGTCTAGGATGTTCCTTCCGAACTAGGATGTTCCTTCCGAACCATTTTCATCCTATTGGCTGCCACTTTTGATATGATCGTGTACAACACATTACAGAGAGTTATCGGACCAAATTTCTCAGTGGTACTTTCCTTGTCCTCCTTCAATATAAGACTGATAAAATTAGAGTTTAGAGCCTTCAAGATAGTAGTAGAATTTTGGGAATCTGGTACCACCTCATATACATTGGTCTTGACTATTTCCCATCACACTTTGAAGAAGTCAATAGTAAAACCATTACCTGGAGCTTTACCATTTTTAATCTCATTCACTAAGAGGGCCACCTCTTCCATGGAGATAGGATTATTTAAATTCTTTTTATGCTCTCCTATTATCAATTTTTGAATGTGCTTGAATATCTTTTGGATGTTGTCCATCTTATCTACCCAAGGCTCCTTTGAAATATTTTGGAAATTATGAACCAAAACTTGTTCAATATCCTGATATGCTTCATATGATTTCCCCCTATCATCCTTAATCCTGAGGATTTGGTTGGAGTTTATATGTTCAATTTTTGATCGGTG
Source organism: Pinus albicaulis (assembly GCA_034641835.2). Classification (NCBI taxonomy): domain Eukaryota; kingdom Viridiplantae; phylum Streptophyta; class Pinopsida; order Pinales; family Pinaceae; genus Pinus; species Pinus albicaulis. The sequence continues at coordinate 1,445,137,465 of CM076580.1, forward strand.
AAAGAATTTAGTGTTCTTCTCACCTCTCTAAGCCATAGAACTCAATATTTCTTCATCCATGAAATTTCTTCTTGTCTGCACCTTTCCTCCCATAGTTTCAGAAGATATGTATCCTCTCTTCTTCTTTCCTCTGAATAGCCTTCATCCATCAGTATCCTTTCTAATGCTTCCATATTCAGTTCCAAGTCTCATTTTTCCTAAAAAATGTTGCCAAGTTCCATCTTATTCCACTACTTTAATTTATATTTTATATATGTTAAGCAGACTTACAAGATATAAATCTTAGAGCCCTTGATTGGGATCCGATCTCCCCACCATTTCATAATATTTTCCATAAATGAGGGATGATCTATTTAGAATGCATCAAATCTAAACGTTATATTTTTAGGGGAACCTAACATCGCAATAATTAATATTGTTGGACAGTGATATGATCCTCCACAGGGGAGGATATTGGCTTCCATATCTAACCCTCTCATCAACAATTCCTCTGAAATTAAGAATATTTATAACCTTGATGCAACTCGTTGTTCCCCTTCACACTTATTACTCCATGTGAAGTTGTCATTGGAAATTTCCATATCGATTAGATTAGCTTCATAAATGAACTTTTTAAAGGATTAAAAATCTCTATCTAGGCAGCTTTGGCCTCCCTTATTTTCTGATAGGGAGGCTATCATATTGAAGTGTTCCCGTACAATTTAAAGGAGATAACATTTTATAGTTCTAAACTCCTTAAGATCATGAAGAAAACTGAGCTTCTCCTCTATCCTTTGAGGGTGGTAAAAATTCGTAAATACTAGCGACCTCAAGACCCCTATGACATGCATTTCCAATGATAAGTAATATATAGTGGCTTATGCATCGATTAGATTTAGGACTTGAGGGTTCCACCAAACCACTTGTAGAACTTTGCGCTGCTACCTCCAAGAAAGTAAAATGCCTTCCTAATTTCCTACTTACCTCCATAATATTCTCTATTGAACATTTCATTTCTTGAAGAAAAACAAGATTTGGTTGCTCCATTTTAGTCTATTTTCTTACGAAATATTTTTTTCTGAGGCTATTTATGCCCCTTGCATTCCATGTCATAAATTTCATTTCTAACTACGAAAATTGGGTTGTGAGCTTAGCGCTATCGTCCTACATGAATTGATCAACATTTCTCCCAACACTTGGACAACTATATTGTTAGAATTCCTCCCTCTTTTTTGTTGGATGTGTCATGGTGCTAAAACTGTTTGAGATCATGACGCCTTAAATCCCATCTCCCCTTTGTCTACATGTGGGTGTTTTTGGCCTCGTAATTTAGCCTCTTCTCTCATCAAGTATAAGTATTGGATCCTATCCATCTGCTCTATTGGGGTGGCCTCTAATCCCTATTTTTGGACTTGTTCCACCATAATATTAAGGTCAATCCCTTCCCTTTCCACTATTTCATGTAGATCTGGATCTTCTGTACATACTTTTCTTGAGGTCATCTTAGCGTCTCCTTCAAAGTATTTAGAGAGATACGGTATGTCTATTTTTTTTCCAATATCTTTTTTCGACTGCAGCATTTCCTCCTCCTTACCTTCTGACTACTCCACATTTTTATCTTCATTCCTGTGAATCTCTATATTTTCTTCCGACAATACTTCAAAGATATTCCTCTGTGTCATTTTTCCTCCTTGATTCCTTTGTTGTTGTCTTCGGTTAGCTCGTCCCCTTGTGTTTGGTCTCACAAAAACTTCAACATCCTTTCATTCTTGTTCTTTCCCCTATTCCTTATTTTTATTCAGAGGGAATTCCCAAATTAGGTGGCCATGTTCATGATAGTGTCTTCACCTGAAGGGAATATGCTCATTATCTATTGGTTGTAACCATATTTCATCCTTGAATTCCAGTTTGACTACTTCAGGAAGTGCACCTGAAACATCCATTTCCACACAGATCTTTGCATACGATGTATATCTTCCCTATAGCATTGCCTTTGATATCTTAATAAAATTTCCTAGTGTGTCTCCTATGATCTTTAGGGTCGAAGGTAGCCAGTAGTCAAGGGGTAATGAGTACAACTTGACCTAAACTGGAAGTCTGGTAAAAGTATCCTTTCTTGGAGTAAAATTTTCCATCCACGGGTGCATGTATATACCTGCTAATGTAAAACAGTAGGGACCATCGTGAAAGATTTGGTCTCTATCCTCCATATTTTCAAAGACCACATTAAAGAACCCCTTAGATCCTAGATCAAGCTCAAGCTCCCTACATGGTTTCCAATAGTGTTTGATCTAGCCACATAATAATTTTTTTATTTGCGAGAGGCCCATAAACTTGCAGATAATAGTATACGATCGCACGCGATCCATAAAGGCTCATGTCTCCGGATCTGTGATTAATGTTTTTAGGATTATCGCAGTTTTTGGCTTACATGGCTCCTTCTCAATGGTCCCTTTTGACTTTTGTTGTTGGTCTTCCTAATTCCCTGCAGTACTTCTGTCATCTTCTCTTCTCTAACCATTCCCACCCTGAGTACCTACTCCAGTCGCTCATTGGCTATTACGTGATGCACTGTCAGTTGAAAACTTGAAACATGCCTTGGATCCCTTCCCTTTGTCTGTTACCACATTATGATCACTCAAACCCTAACTCCGCAAACACGGAAACTCTCACTCTCGTTCACCTTCATCGAAGCCTAATATATATATATATATATATTCCTTTTGAAAATCAAGGTAGGTCTACCCAAAAAGACCACATCCCCGACCAAACTAATCTAAGCCTAACCCTAAGAATGTCGAAGAGAATAGAAGCCATGACATTGACAATAAGACCTCAACCAATTAAACTCACTCTCAAAACTATATATGTAAATGTTATATACAATTTCATAATAAAAAATGAAAATATTATTTTATTAAAAAAATTATAATTTTATATATTTAAAAAAAAATCTTTATAATGAAAAAATATGCAAACAAAATTAATTAAAATCTATTAAAATTAAAATGTGCAAATGAAAATATATACAAACCATTATTCACTAAATCTATTTGATTGTAATGGGAAAAAGTGGCAAAAAACTATACTTAGACGGACAACGCCTAAACTTAAGCACCTTGAAAAGGTAAAAGTTAACGAAAAAATATATTTTTGTAATACGAAAAAATAGACAAAACTACATGCACGTAAAAGTTATTATTCTTAAATAAGAAAAGGTAGACAAAACTTACACTTAATTGTTTAAAAAATTCTCCTATATAAGTGTGAACACACATAAAAAGAGAAAAAGAGCAAGGACTAACATATAAAAATTATTATTATTAAACAAATTTTATTAGTTTATTGTAATGAAAAAATTGTACAAAAGCAATATTTTCTTACTATAATTGGAAAAAGAAACCAATCTTATATTTAATTTCTTAAAAGATATCAACATCATTACTAAAATTATTTGATTAATGAAACAAAACGTACACTTAGTTTCTTAAAAAATTCAAATAAACGCATAAAAACCATCATCCTATACTAGTGGACACACATAAAAACCATCAGCACTAAACATATTTTATTATAGTGGGAATAAAAGGATAACCATCATCCCTATACCAGTGGACACACATAAAAACCATCACCACTAAACATATTTTATTATATTGGGAATAAAAGGATAAAAAAAAAATTTAAAAATCTCAATGCCATCATCACTACGCAAGTGATCACATATAAAAACCATCATCAATAAATATATTTTATTGTAATGGAAATAAAAGGATAAAATATATGTTAATGTAATGAAAAAAAAGAGACAACTTAAAAAATAAAAATAAAAATCTCAATGCCATCATCACTGCACAAGTGGTCACACATAAAAACCATCATCACTAAATCTATTTTATTGTAAGGGAGATAAAAAAGATTAAATATTCATCACTATAAAAGTGGTCACACATAAAACCCATAATCACTAAATATATTTTATTTAGGGAAAGGAAAGAGTAAATATATTTATTGTAATGGGAAAAGAGATAAAACTTACAACTAATTCTTAAATATATTATCAACATATATGGACACCATAAGACATCATCACTAAATATATTTGATTATAATGGAAAATGAAAGACAAATTTTATGTTGAGATCTTTAAAAAAGAGTATGCTAATGGATTGATGAAATACCTTTTGGGTTTTTCACCCCATCGCTACCAGCGAGGCACTTCTTGTGAGTAGGTCCCATTCCTCCTCAATGTTAACATTAATAGCTCGATTCTCAACATTGGCATTAACAACTTCGTCTCCAACGTATGTTTCATTTCTCGCCGTCTGAATACTCTGTTGGGTGACTCTCGTTTGCAAGCCAGCTTGTTAGTTACGACACGACGGGTCACCTACCTACGTAGCCACACAACTTGAATTCCATTCCCTCATTCATTAGTCTGAATTCCATCCGATCCGGGATAATTTTGAAACCCTTGCATCCTAAGACAGAGACAAGTCAAAACCTACGCAGATTCTAGGTATGGTTAATAAGCATGCACCCTCAAATGAAGAAAATTGAAACCGCCTGTGTTGATCGGATTGCAAATATCGATCCAATGTTCAACATGAATGGAGCTTAAATTCTATAAAGAACGTGCAAAAATCGCGACATACGTTTATACCTGGGTGTCGCTCATATTGCAAGTTCAAAATAGGAAATTTCAAAACCTATGCACGTTCCATTTCTGGTTAATAAGCATAATGTTAGTTTTTTTGTTGCTTTTGATGGTGCTGGTTAAAACCCAAATTTTACAACCCTTTATCCTCCACATTACTAAAACACAATTTGTAAAACCTAGAATCCTCCAAATTACTAATACCCAATTTATTCAGACTATTATATAAAGGGAATGTTGTTATGGGTTGCACATAGCTAGTTGTTGCTTGTCAACGTTAGGAGAGCACCAAAATTGATTACAAAAAAAACCACAGGTCAACTCCCTGGTCAACTGTTGTGGCAACTCGTTGGTCAACCATTGCGGCAATTCGCTTTTTAACCCTGGTTAACCATTGCAGAAACTTGTTGATTAACTGTTGTGGCAACTCGTTGTTTGACCGTTACGACAACTCATTGGTTGAACTTTGAGGCAGATTGTTGGTTTACCAATGTGGAAACACATTGGTTTACAATTGGGAGACCTTACAGTTGTGGAAACTTGTTGGGTCACCATCGTGGCAACTCGTTGGGTCACTATTGTAGCACATTTTGGGTTACCATTGCACCAACTCATTGAGTCATAAAATGGTAAAGCAAGTCAAATGGGAAACAATCATTGCCATTCCGGTACAAGACCCTAAAGAAAATATCATCTTCTAGAATGGATTTAGATTGGAACAATGTAAACTTTGAAATAGGAATGGAAACGAGTACCCATTTTTTTGTAGGCTTCCTGTACATAAATTATCTGAAAACGAACACTTAAAACAAAAAATAAACAATAGTGAGAGAATGAAACATAAAACAGATATAAACATATATTTTCCCCTCGATCCCAAAACCGAGACTGCTAGCTCGATTTTTCATTATATTATTTTCAATGTTATAATACATATATATACATGTTGAAGCATTCATAAAACCCAATCCCTTAACCTTGAATTAGAACATAATCATAGTTCCCTTGACCAGATCTAAAAAATACCATGGACATAAAACCATCATGCCCAAAACCATGTGCTAAACCCATGCACAAAACCAAAAGTAGGTCCTCCCACTTAATATAGGGTCCAAACAAAATTTCCCTAGGTGTTGCCCCGGACCCCTTGCAGGGGGTCTACCGCCCCGCTACAAACCACTCGAGAGGGGGGGCTACGCCCCCCTTATGACCCCCCCATTGTGCCTAATGCAATAGAAGATGGTGAGGTCACCCTCCCTCTTCGCGTGTGCGGCTAGTTGTGGAACAAATATAACACACACCCAACATTCTCCCACTTTTTTTTTCCTTCCACAGGTGATCACAAGAGAGCTTAGTCATTGGTCCACCCCTGCAACACTCATTGTTTCTCTACACCAATATAACTTCTCATTGCTCACAAACTTCATCAATGCATCTTCAACAATCTTCAAAGTGTCCACCTTTACCAGCAACACCTTTTTATCCTCAACCATATCTCTCACAAAGTGATACTGAACATTAATGTGCTTTGTCTTTGAATGATAAGCATGATTCTTAGCCAAGAAAATTTCACTTTTTCTATCACAGTATATCCTTATAGTTCTTTGCACCAACCCCATGCTTGAACAAAATCTCTACTATATAATTGCTTCCTTGCTTGCATGAGTGGATGCCAGGTATTCTATCTCTGTGTAATATCCCAAAATGGAATAATACATTGATATTAAAACACAATATGAGAACTGCAGAAAATTAAAAAATAAATCTAAATACACATCAGAATGCACAGAAATAGCTGAGCAATTTTATTATATAGGAGGTGAATAGAAAGTACAACAATTCTCAAAATATGAGACACTCAAGCCAAAGGGATGGCCTAGAATGACCCTGAAAACATGCGAAAGTAGGCACTACGTAACTGGAGAGTTGCTGGAAGCAAATACTGTGTTGTCCCTTCAGCAGATGATGTACATATGACTTCTGGCTGAATAGGAAAATGTAGATCTATGGAAATATGGAGCTTTGATGATGCCAAGATTCTAGATCTGGGCTCTATGATGGCAACCCAAGATAACCTAGAAAGGAAATTCCATATCTATGAGATTGGAAATTTACCCTCTTGAGGTTTGATCCCTGGTCTGTTGGGTTATGTAGATCTAAAGCTATATCTGACAAATAGATGGCTGAAATATGTCACAAGATCAGATCTAAGCTTGAAGGGATGATCCCTTCACTAGATCCTCAAGCTAGAAGCTCAAGATCTAACTCCTCAATCATCCTTTTAATATTGCAGCTGTTGCTGCATAATTACTCACAAAAATTGCACTATAAAGAAAGGAGGATCTCTAGACTGCTGTAAAATATGGCTATGAAGCTCAAGATTGATGGAAATAATGCATACAATGTGAAGGAATGGTCCTCCACTAGATTACTATTTGAAATGCTAGCAACTTCCCTTCTCCCTTGGATCTACAAGAATGGACTGCACAATTCCTATTGGAAATGTTGCTGCTGGGAGATTAATAATAGATGGCTTGATGCTTGATATAGATCTGAAGCACTCAAAGGCTGATCTTGAAGCCCAAGGTTATAGGATAAATACTAACGTTCCTTAGCCTAAATATCAAGGAAAATCCTCTCTCAAATCGATTTTCGAAATGTGCACTTAATATGGATGTTCTGGTAGTAGGAACAATATGGCACCACGCTCTAATGATGAACAGTGAA